>JASANH010001722.1:0-440730 GCA_030248295.1 Mesodorylaimus sp. YZB2_4
GGGAAGTACACTGTATTTTTTTGAAATACTGAAACTTCAACTGGCCAGGGAATGTCCTGTACACATGATTTACTATATTTGGGTATGCCAAGTAAAGTTTTCTGAATACAAATTTTTGCCAGGTAGGTTTGCAGTGAGCATAACTGCACGGCCAAAGATGTATGTATACAGCACGAGCGATCATTATCTCTATGTTGTGCCATGCCACGGAGTCCTTTTTAGTGGGTCAAAAATTTAATTGTTGAATGATTTGACTAATTTTAGCAAGCTTGTGGATGAAAGTTTTTGCGGATGGCGACTAGGAATAGGTCGAAATCCCGACATTGAGGCATCGGGATTATGCATTCATACCGACGTAAGCTAGATACACTCTGGTCCATCGCATCATGTCTTGCCAGAGGAAGCAGAAGATATTGGCTCAGTCATTGTACGAGGAGACGACAATTCGGATGCTGGAAGCATTAGCGATAAAGAGGCAACAGCAAGGCTGACCTTGCTAGACGTGTATCGAAACTGCAAATGTACTCATCAATTTCAGCTTATACGAGTACATTTACCTGAAAAATCGACCTGAGAAAAAGATGAAAAAACTGGATGCCTAAATAGTGTTCTTTAATTGCGCGAGGGCATCCGAGACGACACTGACTTCCTCGGACGATGGCGGGTGCACTTTGAAGCCTGTCGGTGTTCAGCCAAGACTGTCTACTCATTTGGCTTCCATCAGTAACAAATACGATTTCGTTACAATTAGGTGTAAATTTGATATTACCGTCACCTATACAAGCACCGTTTGAGGAGTTGAGCTAGTCGCTTGCCATTATAACTTACCGTAGTGCCAGTATACAATTTTTTTATTATTTCAAGCACAGCGCACAACGGACTGGTCTCAAAGCAACCTGAAAAGAAGAGATCTCACGACGTTAGCCCGCAAGCATGAAAATGAACACACGTCAATATATTTATAAACCCCCCTCCCTTGAAAAAGGTCCATAAAATTGACCTAAACGTCGGTGCTTAGAACTAGAAAACCCAAACCTTTTTACTCAAAAACGAAATAAAAAATTTCCCCTCTCCTAAAATTCTCTAGTCCTAAGCCCTGACAGTATACAACAGACCCTCGTGCCTGCTAGACTGCTAATATGGTCGTGTGATACGGGTCAAGTGCTCGAGCTGAATTAGTCATGGCGGAGTCTGTCTTCTGTTTGGCGAACTGGATATTTACTGTGAATGCCACATACTCCTAAGGTATAGTCGAACTCGCTTAATCAAAAAATAAATATCTAGTTCTAATCTGGCTTGAAACATTTTTAAAAATTGATTTTTCCCTAACCTTCCTTGTAATTTGATGTACAGATGAAGAATAAACGATAGGAGGGGGGGGGGGGGAAAGGGTGTTAATATGACAGTCAGATAGACATTGCGTGTTTTGGCTGGTCAAACCCCGTCTCTCAATTAGCATAGGAACAGGTGGTCTAAAAGTCGTAAAATTGGAGGGTACCTTCAACTTTTGCGTCCAATATTTCGAGATGAGTGAAAGGTAGAAACTACGCGACACGCATTCGGTTCCTCATTTCGACTCCCACCGAAAGCATGCTTTGAATGGAAAAAGCTCGCATTTACTCACAGGAACCAGCGGAACGCTGCAAAGAAGCGTTGCCAGATGCAGAACATAGACACTTGCTGCCAAGGTCCTGAGAATCCAGTAAAAATCACCTGTAATGAATGACTTGAGAATATGATTCCGTAGTCGAATACAGAGGTCTATGGTCTCAAAATAGATTGTGTTTCCCATTTTTTCCCACCCACCCCCTAATCCAGATAGAATTCGCTAGATCTAGCGGATTCTACAGATCTAGAATATATATATGCATTCGAATATATATGTATATATTTGAAATATTTGTTTTTCATTTTCTTTAATTTGAAGGTGTAATCGACCTTTCAGATCATAACGCGAAGAATAAACTACTTCAACAGTCTGAGAAAATGGGTGTGCCGCTAAAAATAGTCGCGCGGCTGGCGGTTGGCGGTGCCGCTAGAATAGTTGCGCCGTTGGCGATGTTCCCTTGTGAGATGAGGGCTGTGACTGCATGTACCGCAAGATGGGTGAAAAATATGCGTGGACAGTCCTGTCCAGCATCAGTTGCTTTATTAAGATTCATACAAATCCGCCCAAAAACACACAATAAAAATCATCGTGGAATTTTATTTGAGACCAGAGAAAACATGTATGACTTACAAGGAAACATCGCCAACGTTTGCGTCGAACTTGACGAAACCAAAACGTAATTCATGATAAGCAGTGTGGGCGAGCCTTGAGAGGGGCGCTGTGGCATCGTGATAATAAATACTATGTGTTTAGCAGCCTTTAAAAACGAGTTGATGCCTTATTGATTATTTAAAAAATTGCGCGTGCCGATTTCACATAAGCTGATCTGAAACACATCCGATCCGATCCGACTGTGAGGTGCGAGAAAGAAGAAACTGGAGGTGAGACTGGGTGAACTGTTTGCCGTGAGCAATAAAGGTGCACCGACAAGGGAACATCGCCAACTGTTAAGTAGAACTTGACATAAGCAATGGTTGTAATGTGTTTCTAGGTGCGATAGAGAGGTTCTCGCGAAATATTGGAGGCGTCTGGCCAACCGGTCAGCAGTGGTCAACGTCCAAAGTTCTGCGGGTTTTTTGAATTCCTACTGTAGCGGGGGTGCAAGTACCGCAACAGTGTGCTGTAAGCAGCAGGCTCAGCAAAGTTCTGGTGCGGGGCAGACATGAAAGAGACGTGATGGAGTTGAATCTCGTCTAAACGTGGCAGGCACTGCCTCAAAATTCTAGCAGCATCATTGGATTACCACTATTTTGTTATCAAAATTGATAAATGTTAACGCTGGTTGGCTAATTGCTTGAAGGTAAGTTGCAATTTAAGTGACCTATGTTTTTGGTGATTGGATTAAGCGATTTCTGGTGGCATTTTAGAGTTATGAGTCTGAATATACTGGAACCTTTCTATCGCACCTATAAACACATTACAACCATTGCTTATGTCAAGTTCCACTTAACGGTTGGTGATGTTCTCTTGTGAGATGAGGGTTGTGACTACTACTGAATGTACCGCAAGATGGGTGTGAAATATGCATGGACAGGCCTGTCCACCTTCATAGGTTTTTGCTCACTCGTCAGTACATCGGCACTCCAAAGAAGAAAATTGGAAAGAAAGTTCAAAATCTGACTTCAGATCCACAGGTCACTTCCAGGCCAACTTTATCATAATTGTGATAACAAAGTTCGCCGGGTCCTGAAAGCCGGGGCCGATTTCAGTTTTCCCTGTCACAGCTGAGTGACAACTCGCAGCGATATTGACTGTGACGTTCTGCTAATTTGTTTTCTAAAACAGCAGATTTGCTTACGTTATTGCAGGAAGCGATTAGCCGCATGAACGGCCATTGTATGTATGTCGAACAGATTATTGTACTTTTATTGCGGAACTGTGTCTCAACAGGAACTGACAAAAACTAATGATGTTAGTAGAGTACATGTAATCATAGGATCTGAATTCTCTCATTCTCGTCAGCGTGATCATGCCTGTACCGAGAAGGCTGTAATCGTGACCTATGGCATGTAGCTGAAGTGATAACAGTCTTGAACATCAGTCTGGATTTCAGTACTAGTATCGTTATAATACCAAGAGAAGAGATCACATGTCTCCTCGATTTGGTGAAAGTTATACCCACGACACCAAATGTGGTCTGAACAATGCGTTGCACAATCTTCCGTTGTTGCTGATGGCAAGCCGCTCTTGATCGCCGTTTCATTCATGCATATTCTCGGAATGAATGTGAAATTTTGGATTTGGTCTAGAAAAGAAATCATTTTCTATTATCTATTTTCATTTTTTTTGCATTCAAATAATCTGTCTGAGTTCCTGCGGTAATTATCACGGCCAACTGGAAGTCCGTACTTTTAGTGTCGGTTCGCGTCTACTTTTAGCGGGCAGTGGTCAGTTGGAAGGTCTACGAGGCAGCTGGAAGCTCGCACTTACTGTACAGTTACCGCGGCCTCTTCCTCTAGCTGCTTCGCTTTTTGTAAAGTGACCGATGCTACAGTCGCCTGCACTGACGGCTGCAAATAAGACCCCGGATCGGGTCAGGAACTTTCGGGTCGGGTCGGGTCGGGTCGGGTCAGCAAAATTTCGGGTCGGGTCGGGTCAAAATCGGGTCGGGTCAAAATCGGGTCGGGTCAAAATCGGGTCGGGTCAAAATCGGGTCGGGTCAAAATCGGGTCGGGTCAAAATCGGGTCGGGTCAAAATCGGGTCGGGTCAAAATCGGGTCGGGTCAAAATCGGGTCGGGTCAAAATCGGGTCGGGTCAAAATCGGGTCGGGTCAAAATCGGGTCGGGTCAAAATCGGGTCGGGTCAAAATCGGGTCGGGTCAAAATCGGGTCGGGTCAAAATCGGGTCGGGTCAAAATCGGGTCGGGTCAAAATCGGGTCGGGTCAAAATCGGGTCGGGTCAAAATCGGGTCGGGTCAAAATCGGGTCGGGTCAAAATCGGGTCGGGTCAAAATCGGGTCGGGTCAAAATCGGGTCGGGTCAAAATCGGGTCGGGTCAAAATCGGGTCGGGTCACTTTTTTGAAAGATCGGGTCAAACGGGTCAAAAATACAGAAATTTTGCAAGTTACTACTATTAGCAACTACAGAAACCTTTTCATAGCTGTTCGACTCCAGGATTTGCAGTATATGCTTAATGCATGCATGCACAAAGTCTTTCATTCCACGTTCTCATTCTGCGTCACTTCCAGGAATGTTAGACGAATTGTAAGCTTTGAGAATGACCAATTTTTCGAAGTAATTTCTGCAAAGGGGAGGGTCCATATGTGAGAGTTCTCATAAACATTCTTGTCCACTCTGATGAATGGGTGGGACTAGCCATACTTAGAAAGGAATCGATAATTTTTAGCAGGTCGTAGGGGTATCCACAATCACATTTGATTCCTGAATATGACATAACTTCCTGAGTATACCTGGCTGGAAGAGCGATATAGTCTGTACCCAAACACCAAATATGTATTATAATAGTCCCCTTGGCCACCATCCATGTAAGCATTGCAAAACAGTTTGCCGTGTTCAAAAGTGATAGGTACCCTCACATCCGTCCATCAGTGGTGGAGGTTCTGACAGGAGCTAGTGTCGTCCAGCACAATATGACTTTGTGAGCAATATCTTTTGTGAAGACTAGATGCAGCTCTAGCCATATATATTAGGTTTTTTTTTTTAACAATGATAAGCTGTCTCAGACTCCGAAAGTTATGACAGAGTTGTCTCTATTATTCACGCCTATTGTTCGGATTGGTTGAATCTTGTCTCCAGTGGACAGACCATAGTCGCTTTTAGATCTAAGGTTTTTTAAAAATTATCTGACCACTATTGTGGGAAATATGTGGAACGTTATTGCATTTACTAAGGATAACTAGGGAATAACAAAAGATGGAGATTCGCGTGCGTGAGATGTCGCCATCTAATATTTCCTCACAGTCACCTTTACACCAACGCCACCACGTTCTGAGCATTTGTGAATGGTTTTTATCGCGAGCAACTTCAACTACTTATAACGAGTTCGGGTCAACCCGACCCGAAATTTCGGGTCACGGACTTTCGGGTCGGGTCGGGTCGGGTCGGGTTGACCCGAATCGTCGAGTTGAACCCGACCTGATCCGGTGTCTAGCTGCAAACACTCGAGCCTGAATGACCTCTTTGCCTTCCAGCTGTCACTTTCGAGCAGAACTTCCATCTTAAAGCAAATCGAAATTTAGATGGAAGTCTGAATTCCCTTTTGTAGCAGCGGGCAATATCGAAGATGATGGAAGCAAATGGTCAAGAAACCTCCACTCAGCCCTTCTAGTAGCTGGAGGCAAAGACATCAACCTAGCGGGTTTCAGCGCGGCCGTAAGGAGCATATAGACGGCCAACGATGAGGGGTGGCGCGCTGGACGCTGCGGTCAGTCAAGGCCTACTGTGCATACTGCTTCTTCCTGTAATGCGGCCAGTTAAGGCAACACATACACTTTCTCCTGTCACAGGCCGAACACCACACTCCACATACCCGAGTGTCCGACAATAAGCTGGTGATTCAGTAACGTTCAGCATTAAAGGGAGCACACAATCGGATAGAGCGTCTAATGGGTATGAGATACTTTTGGCCTGCTAATCTCTTTCAAAGGTCTGGTCAGTCTTAAGGAATGCCTAAAAATCTGAAAATTCACCACTGAGCCTTTATTCGATAACAAATGCGAAAGAACAAAGCTGACACTACTTGGTGGACTCTTCATATTCTTCATATGAAAGTCACAAGTTCAGCATGCGCTGCTTCATGCTCATTGTTCGATTTCTAGATTTTCAGGAATCGTTCATGACATATAAACTATTGAAGAAAGCGACTGACCAGCCACACGCAGCCACGAAACAATAAAAATGGACCCTCTATCCCGCGCTGTATGGCTTCTCACTGCAATAAAATCCCACTCGTTGCTAGGCCCTCCGTTATCTGCCGCGATTTTTAAACGCACAAAACATCGTTTTGAATAATGTAATAAGTAACATCATTCTTACTGTAAAATGTGCACAAGACCAGCTGGGGTGCTGGACAACTGGCGTCAGTCACGCGAGTGAAATTTTGGAATAAGTTGTAGCAGTTAGCGCCTATGGCAAAGTCGTCGTCCTTCAAACGGGTTCGAACCCACGTGTTTCCAGCAGTCAGCATCGGATTCGCTAGTCCATTCTCACACCAACGAGTCAGTTTCAAATCGATCGCGTTGCCGGCAGCTGTAGTATTGTTAGCCGCTTTATCACGTTCCATTCCGATCCATGGGCCATGGTCGGTGTGCGCGGAACCAAATTTTTTCATCTGCAGAAGAAAGTATTGAATCGGCTTTTTGTAACAAAAAGGTATTTAGCTTACCATATAAGCCGTTATGGCCTTGAATTCATTTGTTGAATGTATTTGAGCCAGTGTGGCGTTGTATCTGGCACAAAAGTCAAACGCATTCTTCCAATTGGTCATTGTTTTGTTCTGTCCGCCAGCAACGAAGAAGCAACGTCCGCCATTGGTAAACCCATCGTAGGGGTGTTTGGTGCACACGTTTTCAAATTCAGCTTTAGTGTAGTAACACTGCTGGCCTGAAACTAAGTACTATCAGCTTCGGGTGAGCAGCACAGGCGTTGGTTCATCTGGCTTTTTCAGCATCCATGGAAGGAGAGAGTCAGGGTTGCATAAATATTGTCGGAGTAGGGTCATGGGACTTCTGACAACCGAACAAAAGAATATGAGAATATGTGGAGTGTCCGCTTCAGGGTCCCTAAGCTGAGATTTTAAAAACCTTGACGGGATAAAGATGATTGAACTCTGTGCTGTTGCCTGTTTTGTAAACTGTTTTATGAAATTTCACCTGCAATTAAGGACTATTTCGGCTCTCTAAAGCTGAAGCAACAGAGAATTTGGCTGTCCATGTTGGCTGGTTTTTTCCAACATGTGGACTAATGTGGAAGAAAGTCTTTGGTGGACAGTAGGGGACAGTCGGATGGAGAAATGTTGCGAACGTGCCTAGCGTTGTTACAGTTAACTGAAAATGAAACTGAATCTATCAGTTACCTGAATTAAAAAAAGTTGATTGTAATTGAAACTGAAACTGAATCTCCTCGCCAAAACTGCATTTAAATGTGACTAAAACTTTTTAGAAATTCAGTTTCCGAGTTACTACGCTTTTGAAAATTAGTTCAATTAGGGTTTCAAGGTTCAGCTAGTTGGTCTGTCTGCAGATTTGTTGGTGGGTGGACCGTTGAGACATGGTCGTGCATAGCTGTGCTCGTAAGGACCCTCTGGTGTTGACTTAGGTCTTCACTGCGCCTTGTGAGCTGTTTAAAGTCTGAAATGCCTAAGAGTAGTTATTTGAATGAAGAAAAGTGGAGATTGTTCTCGTCAAGTGTTCACATCTACATGCGAAATGCTTTTTAAGGAAAAACAGAATCATTTAGTTAAATTCAATTAACGGAATCTTTTGAGATCCACTTAACTGAAACTGAAACTGAATCTTTTTTCCAAAACTGTACAAACCCTGAACGTGTTGGTTATAGGAAATGGAAAAACATATCTTCGTATTTACCCTCATTTCTCCTCACAATGTGCAGAAATATAGCAGAAAAGAGGGATAAGAAGACGACGCGTAGCCTCATGATCGTCCAATAAACCAACAACGGGTGATATTTCAGCTTGTCTGGAACCTCGAATTTAACAAAGGACCGAAACTTTCAGCTGTAAAAGCAACGACAATGGAGTCTATGACCTAACAGCTCTAATTCGCAGCCAAGGTGTGGGTGTAACGCGTGGTATCACTATTTGAAATTGATTTCCTAGACAAATTATGGCAGGAAAATCAATAAGCATTGTTCCTTCTGACATTATGTCGAGCGAACACGAATTACAGGCTATTGTCAGTGACCAGTCGATGTAAGCTATGTAAACTCTCTATGGACAACCCATGTCACAATGGTATACTGTATATACAAAGAAGATTGTGATGATCATAACTAATTTATCACGACAAGAGACTTTTCGCCCAGTACTTGCTGAAAGCAAATATTTCGTCTACTGGTGGCTCCCATCGACATGTCCAAAGGCTATTGTGATCAAACCAATTCTTTCCAATCCTACACCGTTTTTATTCCTTCGAGCAGATGCTAAATATGAAACTTTGTTACTTCAAAAACCTATTCTTGGGAAACGGAATCTCGCGTTTTTATTGCTATAATTCCACTCTAGTAAAAACCTGCACACTTTATTGCAGAAGGATGTTCTGCCTGAAGATCAGGTGTATGCGCGCGCTACCGAGCATGGCTATACTATATGTGATAAATCACTGGCTCGCACGCTGCGTATTCTGGCGGCAGGCCAAGTTGGCTTGGAATCATGTGCTTGGGCTTATTCTATCCAAGAAAAAAGATATTTCGAAAATAAAACCACAGAAAGGCATAAAAAGGGTCCAATTGAAAAGTAGTACTACGGTGCTATGTTTGGACGGAAAGTCGAAATTTTCAAAACTCCCGCCTTACCGGAAGCCTAAGCAAGAATAACACTGTTGGGTAAACGGAGTGTGCTTCAGGCCTTATGCTTGTCTGTTTCCCGCTTCAAGCAGACAGCTTCTTGGCATAGGCATTCGTCTAACCTGCCAGCGGGAATTTTGAAAATTTCGACTTCTCGTCCAAACATAGCACCGGGGTACGACTTTTAAATTTGACCCTTTTTATGCCCTTCTGTGGTTTTATTTTCGAAATATCTTTTTTCTTGGATAGAATAAGCCCAAGCACATGGTTACAAGCCAACTTGGCCTGCCGCCAGAATACGCAGCGTGCGAGCCAGTGATTTATCACATATAGTATAGCCATGCTACCGAAAGACCGCTGGTTCATTAATTACCCGATCAGCACTTTTCTTTTCCCTCCAACCCTGCTAGGCGCATCGTGCGACGATTTCGCAACAGTCACGAAAGCAGCAAGCGCAACTTTGACCTGAACCACCTTTAATAGCTTCGTTTGATTACGAAAAATTTTTTATGTAATTTAAGCGAATAGACTATGGATGGACGGAAAACGCACACAGGTTTTAAAAATCCAGAAATCCAATCCTAATATGTAGGATCAGATGGATGTACCAGCAGTCTGGTATAGCTACAATATGTAGGATCAAATGGATGTACTTGCAGTCTGGTAAAGCTACTCTGTGATTGGAATGCCTTCTAGCGTTTGGATTTGGTATAAAGGAATGAGATTGGTAGGGTAGGTGTGCGTGCGAGTGGAGATTGGGCTGTGCGGTGACTCATGCGTTCAAAGTGTAGAGCTGGCCCGATTACTCAGAAAATACTTCATTTAAAACCAGCCGGATATACTGTTTGTCCTGCTATGACATGTGTAACACGAGCTTAGAGTCGGCAGTGTGCGCATCGATTTTCAAATGGCACGCAAACCACTCGGGTTAAGGTTTCCTCAGTCTTAAACTACTGGAGGTCGGATCGAAGACTGCTGCGCTGATCGGGGGGGGGGGGGGGGATTAACTAACGATTAGCTCCCGCAACACTACCGACGCGCCCAATGATTTGTCTGTCAGGAGTTGGCGTCTAGACTCAGGAGGCGATACCAGGCAGGTTGTCGATGATTGGCGCGTGTTACACATGGCAAGCTTGGCAGAAGCTACAGTAGGTTGGAGAAGGAAAAGCAAGGCTGTTTAGAGAGACCTGCTAGAGTCGATGGATAGAAAGAAGGGTCCTGCCAGTCTGAAATAAGCAAATGTGTCGGTGCACCTAAAATTTGTAAAATCATGTACGCTTATTTCAAATTGATCAGGCTGATTTTACATCGAGTACTTTACTGAGTAGTTGGGCCATTCCTGCACTTTTGACGCATACATCACCGCACAGAATGCAATACTCGCCACTCACGCTCGCACATATCCCACCAATCAGTTTCCAGCACTATTTTACTTTACGCACAGCCGACCTTGTGTATCCACGTTTACTAAGTTAGCCGTGCGCGTGCTTAACGATAAGGCCCGTAGGGCGCATTTATAGTCGACAAAATTTCTACTCTACCCCTAGGGTCGGTGTTATAGCATACGCTTAAGTATATGGCCATTACACCTACCCTAGGGGTAGGAGTAGAAATTTTGTCGACTATAAATCCGCCTGTAATGATACCCTTCAGTAGTCCTTGCGCACTTCGTCGACGTGTCCTCCCTCTCCTGGTTATTCTAGGTATTCACTTCGTTGGATCAATATATGGTTTGAGATTATTTGGCGTAATTTTTGTGGTCGAAAGTTGGGGCATGATATATTTTGTAATTTTTTGGCTACTGTGGCAAAACTGTATTTGGTTGATGATTCTTAAAAAGATTTTGCTAAATTTCAGCGAATATTCGGGGTGGTGTTCCCGTATTTATAGTCTTAAGCTTAGGCTTAGGCCAGGGGGAGGACGCTAAAAGGGACAGCCACCCCTAACGAGCGCGCGCGCGCGAGTTAGAGCGGGGCTGGCCATCGCCCTCGGTCAGCCCATTCGGCGAATTCCATTATGATCGACAATTTTTTCATCGTAGTTGAGCGAGCGATAAACTCAGGGGTTAGCACCCCCGCCCTTTCAATCGAACGGTGTTTCTCTCTTCAGGTTCAAGCCGTGCCAGCCCCGAAACTTCCGCAACAAGACATGACGATATCTGCAACGAGCGGGAAGACACGGCTAACAGATATCGAAAACAAGGAGAAATGGCGAGTGTGGGTAAAGTAAAAAAGCGCCCAGTTTCCTAACTGCACCCAAACACCAAACGCTCTCTGTCATTACAAAACACGGGCTTACTTTCATGCTAACGTTATTCACGTCAAACAATCAGGTGTTTGAGTGCAGTCGAATTTGATCAGTCAACTTGGACTCACACTAACTGTGAGTCTTGCTGACCAGCCTATGGTAAATAACTGAAGTGATAACAGTCGGGAACACCAGTTAAACGCTGGGTGGTATCTTTATAGTACCAGGATAATAGATCACATTTTTGATTGACTGCATACCAATTGTATCCGCGACACCATATTTTGCTCGCACAGTGCGTTTCGTAGTCTTCTGTTGATACCAATGGTAGGTCGCCCTCGATCACTGTCTCGCCTATGCATGTATTTGGAATGAAAGTGAAATTTTGAATTTGGTCTAAAAACCAACTTTTTGTTAAATGAAGGATTTTTGTCCTCAATTGCAGGTTGATAAATCACCGGGTCACAGTGGCAGTTGACACTCAAAATAGGTGACACTTAAAAGTATGATAGAGTTTCAGAGATTATAAAGACAGGGATCGGGAGCGCCAGACCAATTAGTGAAACAAGCGTGGTTGCGACAATCCGGTGTATTTATTTTTGGACAGTTCTTCTCGAAACTTTTAGCCATAACTAACTTCATGTCAGCGACAACTTTGTGAAAACAAATCTGCTTAATCAAACAGTTTGAACTTCGAGGCCCGATTTTGACGGAAATTCGGGGAGGAAGGGAATTGGGGCTGGTTTCGTGGCATAGAGGGCTCGGCGTCTGCCGCATTTTCGCTGTTACGGGCGAGTGATGCTCGCAACTCAGTAAATGACTTTATGCGCAGTGTCCCTCCACCCTCAAGTGATCACGACTTTGCTTGTGCGCTAAAACAGGAACAGAAACAGAAACAGATACCTACAGATAACTTACTATAAAACGTGCAGGACCAAATTTTCTCGCCAACATACAGCGTCAGTAACGAGTGTAAAATTAGGCCTTAGCCTGTAGCAACTACTGTTAAGCGCGAAAATGTCGTCGCCCAAGCGGGTTAACAGCGGACTTGGTTGCCCATTTTCGAGCCATCTGGTCAATTCAAATCGATAGCGTCGCCACCAGTGGTGATATTAGTAGCTGCTGCGTCACGGACCATTTCCATGTACGGACCAGCGTTGCTGTAGCTGGGTCCGAACGTGGTCATCTGCGCAGAAAAATACACACATTGACACGTCTTACTACGAAAAAAATTTTAATTTCCCACCAGGAAACTCTTTATATCGTTAAACTCATTCGTTGAGTGTATTTGAAACAGCGTGGCGTTATATTTGGCACAAAGTTTCCCCGTGCTCGTGAAATTGGATTTTGCTGCACTTTGACCGCCAACCACGAAGAAGCAACGTCCTCCCGGTAGTGAACCCTTCGTACACGCCCTGAACGTGGTGCTCTGTGACTTCTGAGCATGGGACAACGCTAGCTTTGTAACATTTTTCCTGCTGCGAAAGAAAGGCTATGTTCGAAATCATGATAGAATATGAAAACAGCCCAAGTCCAAGTGCAGAAATGCGCTGCATTCGTTTCTATGACGGTATTTTAAGGTGCTTATGCCAAAACGGAATTCAAGCTAATGCAAATTCAACCACAATTACTTCACTTCGCATATCTAGCTGTTGAAACGATATGGCGTATGGTATCAACATCTTGTATCACATTCTCAGCCCCTCGTGCATAAAATGACATACACTAGCATTTGAGCGTGCCATCATAACGTTGCGATTCACCAATCTTCTTGCCAGTGTTAACATCAGCACACCAGGCCATGCCAGTCGACGCACTGATTTGAAGTGGCTTGTACAAACCTACGAACAGCGAATCGAGCGATGCCAGCTTAAGAGTACAGCCACTTACCCGAGCTGTCGCATTGCGGCCGGTAAGTGCCGATCAGTCGACCGTTAGTCGTCTTGGCCAACTGCACTATGCAAGCTGCAGAGGGAGAGGAACGTCAGAGGGGTGAAATAAAAATAGGACCTGCTTCTTACCTGGACACGATGGCTGTTGTCCGGGACCAACTTCAGTTCCATCTATTTTGATACCTGTGGTGGGATTAGCACACCACGAGTAACCAGTAGAACCGTGGGTTTGGATCAATTTGTAGTTTCCTAGAAACTGTTGACGGTCTCTGTCTCACATGTGTCCAAACCATTCAGCTACCTCTCTCAGTGCATTGTGGAGTGAAAGCTCCAGGAAAAGTTGGGGCGTTGGCGGTGGCTTCCAATTCTTGGGCACATGGTCCACTTGTATCACGCTTTTTGCGACCTGCAGTAAAAAAGGTGTAGCCGTTTGTCATGCAGTGAACACAGACTTGGAATGTTACCATCGCATCGGAGCGTGCCATCATGGCGCTGAGGGCTAGTTAGTTTCTTTCCAGTCTCCGGGTCAGCGCACCAAGCCAAGCCAGTTGACGCGCTGAATTGGACGCGCTTAAAGTTGCCTGAAAATAATTACTTACCATGAGATGGATCGATCAATATAAAGTTGATTAGTCAGTCAGAAGTGTGCAAGACTGACTCGATAAGAGGCGGACAAACTGCTGCTGACTGCGAGGCCTCAGCAATAGGCTTGACGACTAGGTGTCTATGCAGCATGTGTCAAGCCTCTGGGCGTCCAGTCTGAGCGCGTCTGACAAGAACTCAACGTTTTTCCACGCCAAAGACCCGACAACCGCTAAAGGTTAGGATCTATGGGGTCCTACGGCCCCAAACTGGTCGAACTCGAATTTTACAGTCTATATAGTCTAAGGTCATGCACTTACCCTCGTTGTCGCATTGTGGGCGGTATGCGCCGATCAAGATCTGCTCATTGGCATGGGCCAGCAGGGTCACGCAGGCTGCAATCAGATTACATAGATCTAGCTGATCTGAACATGAGCATTAGCAGGACACGTACCTGGACAGTGGGGGCCGTCCTGTCCTGGTCCCGCTTCAGTGCCCTCGATCTTCACGCCAGTGTTTGGATTGACGCACCAGGAATAACCAGTCGAGCCGTGGTGTTGAACCAGTTGATAATGGCCTGTAGTTTTGTCAGTTTATTGCACATATTATACACGATCTAGCATGATATACCTTTTGCTGTGCACTCGGGTTTGAAAGCTCCTGGCACTGCTGGAACGTCAGCCGTGGCTTCCAATTCTTGAGCGCAACGTCCAGCAGCTGCACGCTTGTTGCGAGCTGCAATGCAATCGAGTTAGTTTCTAGCGCGGGCCTTGCCGCAACACAGACCAACTTACCATTGCATCTAAGAGTACCATCATTTCGTTGGGGCGAGGTCAGTTTGGCACCAGTCACAGGGTCAGCACACCAGGCCAAGCCAGTCGAAGCACTGAATTGGAGGCTCTTGAAATTACCTGCAAAAATGGACTTATGTCTGGCTGCTCAGCACTACCCTGTCAGTAAGATTTACCAGATTGATCGCACTGCGGTCGATATGCACCAATCAGGATCTTATCCAATGCTTGAGCCAGCAAAGTCACGCAACCTGCAGAAGTCCGGTGGGCGTAAAGCATCTCCCACGAGCACCCAGGGCTGTCTTACCAGGGCATTGAGCCTGCCCTTGAGCAGGAGCCACTTCTGTGCCTTCGATCTTGACTCCAGTTCGTGGATCGACACACCACGAGTAACCAGTGGATCCGTGTCTTTGTATCAGTTGGTAGTCACCTGAATGCACTCATCGCGGTACATATGTGCAGCCTTCGTGCCTGGCGGGCCTTAGTGAGTCCCATGGTCCCCTGTCTGGAAGACGTCAACCACTCGGGGTGATGTTTTAGCTTCAGCTATAGTCGCAAGACTTGTTTCGCCTGCTGTCTGCCACATTCCCTGCTACCTGCCAGGCTTGGTTTGCATTTACCATATACTCTTAGCTTACCCTTCTCGGTGCATTGTGGTCTATAGGAACCAAACATAGCTGGTCGATCGGCCGAATTGTCCAGTTCTTGCGCGCAAAGACCAGCAGCACTGCTCTCTCCTATGGTGCATAGGAGAAAAGACAATGAGGCAACCAGCAATGATCGAGAATCCATACTTTGCTCAAATGGATTATGCACTGCGCTAACCGAACGTAATCCATCAATAAAGTCCGCCCTCTTTTATAGCCGTCCCGACCGCTTGACTTATTCAAATAAATTCTAATCAAATAAAACCCTCTGTTTGCATATTTGCACTCACCCATGCCTGTCCCCCTGCAATATGCTAAATTTCTGTGTAAGGCCTAAAGTGAATGGGAATAGAACAAGAATCTAATGAATAACAATTTGCTCAAACCTGTCCTGATCGTACCATATTCTTCCTAGCACCAAAAGTTTGAGCAGAAGCATCTGGACGTGAATTATGAATAAAAATGCTGATTGGTGGCTCATAACAGGTAAACTAAGTTATGAATAGGAAAGCAGTCATTAGTCGACTGGACGAGAGAGCAATCTTTGCAAAATACGTTGAGAAAATTCTTGATAAGAAAACTTTGCATATTTTGCAAAATTGAAAAACAGTTGCTGGAAGTATGAGTGTCAGCAACAGACCATCAGTACCTGGAAATATAACTTTCTCACTATGAGCTTTGTATGAGCGACCCAGATGCGAAATGATTTATAAGTCAAGCCATGTGGGTGAAAAGGCGGTGGGCGGATATCCAGTTCAGGACTGGTGCGCCACGAGACTAAATTATTTCTCATCTGTTGAAGCTTTGATGGGTCACAAAGCAACATGCAAAAATACCTTTCTCACTGAGTTACTCCCAAGTGCCGTGACAAGTCCTACAAATAAAGAGAGACCCTGTTTTCTAATGCTAATTTAACGAATGGCAAGTCTATTTTATTTGGCCGCATAGACAGTAGTTGCTGCGCATACTATATGCAAGCGATTCAATTGTAACTACTATCTGTTTTCTTTACAAATGTACACGCAGCCTTTGCGGCAACGTGAAGAGCGTGTATATTCTCATAGAAAACAGGTTATACCACGAGTATTCCAGTTCCTGGACGGTTTTACACATCTGGTCTGGCGTACCGCCGATAATGCGCTGGTTTTGCGTTGCTAAACTCCAGCAGAAGGGACCAGGCTCTAGTGTTTTTAACCTTTTGAATTATCCCTTTCCTTGACCTACAGTATCCTCAAAAAATTTTCCAACCTGACCCTGAATTTGAAAAGGGGCCGTATCAATTAGGGGTTTCACAGATTTCTGACCTCTTGACCATGAGGATATTTCTAACGTTAGAAATTACCTATACTGTGAAATTTATGTTTATTCCCCTTCCGGAAAAAATCTAGTATTTTAGTTACAAAATATTCCATTACCTTCAAAAAATTAGGAAATTTTTTTGAGTAGCTGCAAAAAAAATCATCTTTTTGCTTGCTTTCATGCCTCGTTTGCTGTTTTGTTGCACGTGTTCCCCCTCACCCAGAAATAAGGTTTTTTCGAAGGCCACGCTATCATCCATATCTCATGCTTTGACAAAAATAAAAAGTTGAATAAAAAAGCTGCAAAAATAACCACAGACAAAATTATCTACGACCCTCCATCCAGAGTCCTGCATGGGTACCCATACCCGTACCCATACCCGTACCCACCCGTACCCGGCGGGTATGGGTACGGGTTTAAGTAAGGGTCGGCGGGTACAGGTATTCGTTCTTGTTTTTTCTTTCAACAGCACAGCAAATTTTAATCTTATGCAGTTTGTGACTGTTTTTAGCGAATCAGTTCTGATGTCTGCTTTTTTAGGCTAGTTGTGACCACTGTTGATATCAATATCCACATCTACATGTAATCGATATCGATATTATTTGTCATATCGATATCGAAATCGTATCCATATCCATATCCGTATCTTCTGGGATATCCATATCTACTATCTGTTTTTTTGGAATGTACACGCGGCACGTGAAGGGCGTGTATTCTCAAAGAAAACAGGTAATATATTATATCTTTCCACAACCAAAATATTGATAAAAAGGTATGGATAATCAAGCGTTTTTGAGATTTGAAAATGGTTGTTTACTGCAAAAAGGAACCTGGTTTATATCGAAAAGCCGCTGAGGTGCCATCCGTGAAGGACGTCAAGACCCCTTGAGGTGGGTGCCACATGACTCGACACGACTGACTGACTGACTTCTTGATTACCTGTCTGAGGGGGCTGAGGGAAAATAAGGGTGTGGCGCAGGTGTAGTTTGATGTAGGATAGGACTTTCTTGTATGCATGTCCTGCGACTCACGATCAGACACGTCTCATCTATAATTGTGAAACTGGCTCCTGCGCACAAACTACCTTGTTTTGTAGTAGTACAGCTACAATAGTTGTTGTTGACCTCTCCAGGTAAGCTACACTAGCGCGTTTGATTGCAGTGTCACGAATCTAGGTTTCATAGAGCAGCTGCTCATTCCTGATTGACTGTATGGTCACCTTTGGGTCATCGGTCAGCCATAACTGCCAAAATGCCTTTAGCTAAACATTTTAAAAGGCACTCCTCGTCGATTTCGACTCCGTTACTCTGACATGAATGCAGTTTCATTCAGAGTTTTAGATTGCCATGTTGTTGTCAGCTTCAGGCTTCTAAGTTTACTGTAAATTGAGACGTTTATTTCCAAGGGAACAAGAATTCCAATAAAATACGCAAAATAGACATTATTCAGACGTTTAGCGCTAAAGCATTTGGCTCAAGGACTTTGACCACAACTGACCAGTTGGCCAGACGCCTCTAATATTTTGCAAATAGCTTTCTTTTACACCGTAGAAAACATTACAATTTTTGGTTGCTGAAAGTTCGACTTAACGGTTGGCGATGTTCCCCTGTCAGATTACTGCTTCAAGAAAGTCTTTTGTCTTGCATAGTGAATAAACTTTTTAATGAAAATTGAACCACTTTTGTTGAAAACTCTGGTTTTCTATAATTATTTTCATGAATTGATTAGTTTTCTGTTGTGATGCTCCATTCGAACATTTATCGAAAAACCGGGTACGGGTATGGGTATGGGTGGATTTTCTGAAAAATTACTGGTATGGGTAAGGTCCGCCGGGTACGGGTATAAGTATGGCACCAAATTTTGTCAGCGGGAGAACCCACCAACAAATTTAAAAATTTCTTTCACTTATTATAGTGCTTCTATGACATTATCATGCGAAAGGCCGCATCAATTTTATTGCTCAGCACTCGAAAATAATATGTCATTTTTACATTCTTGAATAAATTGGCTTGCCGTGAATTACTGCCTTGGAGATGCAAATTTAAAAAGTTTTAGATCCACTGGTGCCAATTTTTGGATATACTGTATAATTTCCTAAATCCAGTATACCCTAGCAATTTTCGAAAACAAAACAGGATCCGCATCAGAATCCGCTTTTTTTCTGACAGACGTTTTTTGAATGATTTACAATGATTATAATGAAACTAAAAATTTTCACTTTTATCAGTGCGTGTTATCGCGAATTCATGCATCGAAGTTGCACAACTTTTGACAATTTACGAAATTTCATCATGAAGAGAGTACTCAAAAAGTTGTCAGCGTTGGTCATTGCTGCTACTGTTATAAATATATTACATTTTTATAAAGTACCGGTAAGCAAAATGTTTTTGGACCGAGCATATTTTTTACTGAGCGTAAAAACCTTGAGCCATTCTCATGCAGTAAAATTGTCTCCCAATCACTTTATCGTAACTTGCTCAACGTTTTTTCAGGTCAACCAAAAAATATGTCGAGAACTCGACATCAACAATTTCTTCGCTGTTTAATTGCAACAATTCCCACATTACCTTCTCTTTAGTACCAACACCTGCTTCCAAACTGATTTTTGTCATTATAGAT
This sequence comes from Mesodorylaimus sp. YZB2_4, assembly GCA_030248295.1. Classification (NCBI taxonomy): domain Eukaryota; kingdom Metazoa; phylum Nematoda; class Enoplea; order Dorylaimida; family Dorylaimidae; genus Mesodorylaimus; species Mesodorylaimus sp. YZB2_4. The sequence goes on from JASANH010001722.1 coordinate 19,170, forward strand.
ATTTTCAACTCACCCTTTCCAATTTTAACCGTCGGAAAGTTATTTGAGAAACATAGGGAAGTCGTGATATGATTTGCCAGTACCAGCGGGACTACAATATTCGAATATTGATCAGGTTCAGTATGGGTATAACACCGTGGAATAAGACTTGAACTGAAAATATATATCATGAAAAGTTTACACATGGTGACATTATTCAAAATGATTTTTATGATACTTATCCTAATCTAAGTATAAAATCCATGTCATCTTTAAAATGGGTCAGTTCACATTGCCCTATGGCACATTATATGATGGAAATTGATGACGACGTCGTTGTGAATCCATCAAAAATGTTAAAATTACTCAACAAGTTTTAATAAATATAAAATTGCTGACAAACGCAGTATAATTTGTCGGGTAGTAAAAAACAATACTATCATGAGACACATATCTCATAAACATTATGTATCTTTCTATGAATGTAGCGGCACAGTTTTTCCAGTCTGTTGCGGTGGGGCAGCTTATATATTTTCTGGAGATTAGGAGTTTTATTTAGAGGCAAAGAAATATAAATTTTTTCAAAGTGGTCTTGAAGATGCATTTTTTACTGGTATTGTCAGAGAGAGAATTTTTTCTGTTAAGTTATGTAATTTGGATCTTCCTGTGAGAATGTTCGAGAAAGACTTAGAAATTGAATATATCGAAGCTTAGAAAAATTGCCATTTTTGTTCACGCGAGTAATAATTTCTTGTTGGGACAGTATTATCAGTGGCGGAATCTTTCATGAACCAGAAAAACATAGGCTGCAAAGTTTTTTTTAGACTGGACAAATTGTACCTTGTTTTGTTTTATGCTGTATTTATTAAAAGTTTTTGAAGGATAAATTACGAATGAAGCGAACAGCACTCAGCTCATATGTTTGAAGAAAAGGTTGCAATCGCCAAAAAAATTTAGCGATACGTCAAAAATGCGTTAAAATTCTTGGTTATGCATTAAATAATTTTTTTAATTCAACAGGGTTACACAGACAGTTTTTTATAAGCAGACACAGCAGAGTTTTTTGCACAGTTTTAATCGAATGAATCGTGTTTAATGCTCAATCTTCAACGTGTGACATAAGTTTTGCGACCTTGTTTAAACTGCCGCCAAGAATGTTGTGTGCATGTGTTCATTCTTGCGCACCGTCAAAGTTGTCGCAGGACTTATGTCATGCACTGTACATTAGTGTTCCAGTGACCTGGGTTTTTCACTGTCTGTCCTGACCCTGACCTTGCCCTTGCCCGAGCCAAAAACAACTTGTAAAACGAAAAAAACGACAAGATAACTTGTAACTCTATTTGGGGCCATCCAAAAGGACGTCCACCAAAAAAGCGTGCTTTTGACTCCCCCCTCCCCCATCCACTCCCGTCCACTTTCCGCTGACCCCCCACCCACCCCCTTGAGTGGACGCCTTTTATGGATGGCCTCTTTGTTAGCTGGAATAAGGAAGCATCAATGCAGAAAATTGATCCCTTGTTATTCATTACTCTAGAGAAAGGTGAAAAATTTTTTAGTTCGTTGTTTGCCTGTAGTTTTCTGAACACCATTGGCTCGGAACTTCGGATCGGATAATTCGGATGGTGATTTTTCCGATCCGAAGGGATGAGATCCGATCGGATCCAGCCGTGACTAACACTAATCTACATACGGGGTTAGACCTGACGGGTCTAATCCAAACGCAAGGGGCCAATGTTGACCCTGTGTTTCGATTCTGATGGCTGACTTCTTGGGAAGGGTAATGCCATCATTGATCAGCTTTATGCCCATTTGAGGAAAAAACTACGCGCAGCTGTTACGGAAAAACGGCGAGGAAAATTGAGAAAGAAGTGCAGCTTCTCGATGACGATGCGCCAGTTTTGTGACTTGCATGGGACCTAATTGAACCACCCGCCCTATTCACCCTCTGACTTCAAGGTGTTTAAAGATTTGCAAGCAAATGTGAGGGGGGGAAGAGATTCGTTGATGAGAATGGGCTGCAATCAGTAGGCTGGATGGCCACTGGAAAAGTTATTGGCATGTCGTGACAGATTGGATATATGTTGTAACTTGGCAAGTGATTATGCCGAGAAGTGCGGAGTATTGGTCTGATTCGTTGTCATTCACTGGACGCCAGTTGCAAGGACTTTTTGAACTTTTCTCGTATTTTGATCATAAAAAAACTGAGTTAATTGTAAAGAAGTGATCACATGGATGGTTAGTTCATTCAATTTCACCAGTGTCTTGAGTCCATTTTCTATCTCTAGGATCCAGACTAGAGTTTGCTAGAGCACGCAAAAGAAGTTTTTGGTTTTCCTGTAATTTTATAAATATTACAAGGAAATGTAAAAAAATATACAAAATCTGAGGAAATGGTCCATGCATGCATCTTGACATGGAACAAAAATGAAAGAGCGCTGGCGAGTAAGCAGATCCGGTTAACCAGAGTTATCCGGTTTTAGCTCCAAATATTGTTTATCGCCGTAAAAAGCTGCCTTCACGCCCACATGCTGGATAGTACTGTAATTTTTTAATATTATGTTCGTAAATTGCCACCCAGAGAATCCTTGAGTTGAAAGTTAGTGGCCTAATTAATGTATTGTGTTGACGGCAACAAGTTCCAACTTCTCGAAAAAATTTTGTAGGTGATATAAACTGTTCGCGACAAATAACAATTGTACACTTACCTCAGCAATCAACTCTGCGGCAGTCTGTCTAACATTATCTGCAAGGCCCTGTGCTCCTGCCCATTCATGACTGAGCTGACGTTTTCTTCCAAAATGAGTGCGGATGTTCACTCATACTCCATGTTAGACTAAATGGCACAGAATGAATTTGCATAAACAACTTAAATGTAAATAGTTTATAACAAGACAGTCTGACATGTGGCTATACAACCAGACAGCTCCAATAATCTGACATCTTAAATCTGTTCCAGCTGTCCATTGTGCAAGATAACCAGCTAGTATCTGTCAGCTGATTAAACCTGAGGAACAGCCTAATATAATCGCAAAATCAGTTTTTGCCAGGTTAAATTTGTGGGAATACACAGTAAGTACATCATACATCACAGGTTTTTTATGTGCGTTTTTATTTATAACCATATGCAACAAATAAATATATATCTGTCTATTTAAAAATTTAACGTAGATATATATGTATACATATATATATTTACGTTTTCTCCAGAAAAAGTTTATATCTAAAAATATTTAGTGATACATTTTTCTGTAAAATATATATATACATATATATATATGTAATATGTTTGTGTGTGTGTATATATGTGGGTGTGTAAAAAATATTATATACCCATGTATATGTATATACAGTATATTGCTGCGCGGTACACGGAACATCACACATTACCGAATTTTTTTCCAATCCATTCTTTGTATAATTACGTTGACAAAAATCGTAAGTTGCCCTTTCAATTGTTATCGCTAGTTTGCAATAAACCATTTCTTTGCCTGCTGACTTCGTCAGTGATGCATCCTAGCAATTTGAGAATGAAGCAAAACAAGACCAGGCCGCATCTGCCAGCACTGGCGACATACTAAACGGAAAGTCACAATTTTTCTGTGTCCAAGGCGGTTTTTAAAATTCTACGCATAGTCTTAAATTATGACTTTCCTCAGAAAACGTCAGTCCGTTGTGCGATTTATAAAACGAAGAATTAAATTTGTTTCTTTGCTTGTCCTCGTAACAGCTGCGATTATAATTCACTTAATTGGCTTTGCTATTTCTAATCCAGAACTAGATGAAGTCGATAAACTCGTATATTGGCGACTAACACGAATTGTCTACCAAATTTCATGGAAAAATCATCCAAATGAAAAAAATTACTTGGATTTTGGAATAGGACGCGGCTGGTTTGTTCTACCTGTAAATTTAAGCTATGACAATTTTCAAAAATTAATTCCAGAAGAGCGAGAGAAAGCTATTAAAACCTGGTTAACTTTATTGCCAAGAAATCAAAAAATATGGCTTTTTATTTCCAATTCGTCACTTGCGTTGAACCAAAATCCAATTTTCGATTTTATGCAAAATTTTTCAACGCATATTTTACTAAAATGTGATCAAAAAATTATCGGTGAGAAATTATATTTTAGTCAAGGCATTTTTATTCAAAGATTTGCAAGTTTGAAGAATTTGGAAAAATCTGCTCATTATATTAATTTACCATGTAACGAAACTAAAACTACAAGAATCGCGTTACAAATGGTTGGTGAGGAATCACTTTTTTATAAAATATTATTACCATCTCTAACAAATCATTTTTTATATGCTACAAAATATAATTATGATTTTTTATACTCTGGGCGCATTAATCGCCAACGGCATATTTCCTGGTCGAAAATTAATGCGACATTGCTGGCATTTCGTAATAATATTACTGATTGGATTTTTTGGATGGATGTAGATGCATTAATTATGAATTTTTCAATAAAAATAGAGCCATTTTTGGACAATAATTATGATCTTATAATTGCAAGTGACTGCAATGCCGTAAATGCCGGGCATATTATTCTTAAAAATTCACAATGGACCATTGAATTTCTAGAAAAAATTTATGATACCCCTTGGGCACCTCTTGCGGATGTTTGGTGGGAAAATGCTGCAATTATATATTGGATGAAAAAAAATCTGAGTGATCGCCGTCGATTTAAAATTTTATCGCAACGATATATAAATTCATATTTTTATGACTCCTGCCTACATCATAATCATGCTAATTACTTTCATGGTCAATATGAGAAAGGTGATTTTATTATGCATCTTGCTGGGACATCAATTTGGTATAAGAATAAAATTATTCTCAAATATGCTAAAATTTTCAAGCATATGAACGTATATTAATTAAACTGTAGTCGTTTCATATTTTGATGGATCATGTGTCACGATCAAAATGTATTTTTTCATTGCAAAAAGTATCACTTTATTATAAATGCTGCCATGAAAAATCTTTGTTGTAAAAGGATCGTAGCATCATACAATATATTGCGTAAAATGTGCCACGCTACATAAATATTATATCGAAAAAAGTCTGTTATTACAGACTCAAAACTTTTAGACCAGCCAATCCACACAGTGGAACTAGGGCTTAAGATGTCTGGTCTACTCGGCCACTGCTAAGCGCAATCACGGTTAAGGGAAAATGTTTGAGCGGAAGCTGCTTTCTTTGCAGAAATATCAACATGACTGATCGTGGCAACGAGCAGATGGTCATGCAATCCTGTGCTTGTGGTCAACATAGTGGGCTGTGGGTGTCTAACTCTCGGGCTATGCGTAGTAGCGCTTGATCTTATTGTTACTAAGGGAAGGTTCGACTTGCGGCAAGGTTAATCATTTTGTGTCATGTGCCCTTTCATCCTCGAGCGGCTCATTGCTGATATGATAAAACATGTGCATGAACATAAAGTAGGAAGGAGGGGGAAAGATTTTTCAGTGTTTTTCTTGGCATATGCATATAAGGATAAGTCATATCACTTTACTCCCAGCGCTACAGCTTTGGCGTGCTTAGGTTGCTTGTGTGGAACAGCACAGCTGCCTTTGGGTAGCCTGTCTGAACAGCAGCAGTAACCAGAACACAGCTTTGTGGCTTGGATGCTGACATATCAATGCATACATACAGTATGTGTGTGCGAGCGATTACGCGCTGTGCGCAGCACCTATTGTGTTGGGACATTTTTTCTTTGTCTCGTGGCCGAGTAGACCAGCCATCCTAAGCCCGAGTTCTACTGTGTGCATTGGCTGGTCTAAAAGTTTTGAGTCTGTCATAACAGACTTTTTTGGAAATAATAAAACCGTTTTTCGTTCTTCGCTACAAACTAGTTTAGCTTAAAACACTTGTTTTTACAACTGAGAGAACTGAGTGACTACCAAACACCTTCTTCCAAACCTTTTAAAAAGAGAAGCATAAAACGGAACGTGAACCCCCGCCCATGAAATTACTCGTAAAGACCGCCTACAGATCTCTATTTCATAGTCAGAAGCTCTTATCCGCACTACCGTGTCTGCTCATGAAATGTTCGAATATACTCAGATATACAGGCGGCAGGAAAAACAACAAAAGTTCATTCGTAAGGAGATCTAGCTCATGCTCGAGTGGTCTTAACTTCTTTATCCCCAGAGCATTCCATGAGAAGCTGAAATAGAACGCTCAGGATCCGCAAGTTTTATCAGGTTGTTATCAGTTTTAATTTTCCTGAGCAATATTATCTCAACATCTAATAGAACATGTCCTGCCCATGGAAACTCTTTTACATCATTTGTATTCGTTCACATATTCTCAATTCATTATCAGCAGATTTATTGGCGTACACCAAACCCATCTTCGTGAGAGCGCGCTAAGTGAGCCCAGCCAATAAAGACCACTGCACCTCAACCCGTTCAGTTGATGTTTCTAAACTCAGCGCCAAAAAAACAGAAACACCAGCGCCAGCTACTTTCGATAGTCGATAACTAAAGAATGATTGGATGGAAAAGTATTTAGTATATACGAAAAAAGTATATACTGTAAGAAAAAGTATATTTTCCGCAAGCTTTGCGAGATAGGTCAGATCCGCTGCCATGTCAACTTTCTGTTGATCTATTTAGTACCTGATAAGCGATGGGTTGGAAAAGCCAAAAAATGGTGATTATTTTCTGGAATAACTTTGCGGAAAATGAAGCTTTAAAAAAACCGAATGCCAAAAGGCAGATTCTGAAGATGCATGCTTTTAGAAAAACTTGACACGTGTACGACCTCTGGTTGTTGCGGTGGCCTAATCTTTATCTTCCTCCTCCCTAAATATATACTGTATATGTATACCATAAATTTTGTTTATATTTGTATACTTACAAAAATATATAAATTTATGTATATATATATATATATATATATATATATATGTGTAAATACTTATACATATACCTTCATGTATATCTCCGATTTTCTGTCTCATCGTGTTTCTGCCTCATAGTTTTTGTACAGTACCGCAGAAGTACATGGGTATCCTATTCCAACAGCATCCCCCAAAAATATGCTCACTCACTGCCACGACAGCGCCAGTGCGGGAGTGACTTTTCAATTGCAATGTGTCTCATTCAATTCGGGTTTTTTTTACCAAGCTGTCTTTATGTCCTGTGATTTCTTTTGAACATACTTGAGAACTATGTGTTTTTCATGCCGTGCAGCCTGTAATACTAGGTCTTAAAATGCCACTTAATTTTTCCAGTTTCGAATAATTGACCCTTTAGAACGATCACTTTGTCACTGCGTGCTCAAAGTTAGACGTGACGAGGTGTCTGTAATCGTCATATTTCTGACATTCATTTCGTGAAAAGTAATATTTTCCAAGATATATATTTCGAGAATATTTAGAAAAGTATCTCTGTATTCTTGTTGTTCCAAATGACATTCCTATATTTTAAAAAATCTAATTTTCAAAACGGTAAATTAAAAACAATACCCTGTGTTACATTTTCACAATATAACATGTCATTTTAAAAATTTACCCCCAATGAAGTGAATTATGAATAATGAATCCTGATACATTTCTAAAAAATATATTTTGCATCACATTTGAAAATTATGCTTTGATACATATTAAAGATATATATGAATATACATGTTACATGTATGTAAATACATTATTGACATTTTTAAATACATATGTGTGTATATATATGTACACACATACAAATGTAATATATATACCTACATGTTATATATGTGTATATACATGTATTGTATATATGTACATAAATATGTACGTACAAAAATTTATATACTGTTGTTTTCTCGAATTTATATGGATGGATATACTTATGTTCATATATAAATAAGTATATATACTTTTCAATTAATCTGCATAGTCTATCCATATTTATATTGTGTGTGGCACATTTTACGCAGTATTTTCTATGATCCTTTGATCAAACATATGACGCATTTAAAAATGAGAGTGTGTGATACACACATACACATGTACATATATATATATATATATATATTTATATATCATGAATATGTATATATTTATTCGAATATACGTTCAAAGACACATATAGCCTGTACAACATTTTGAAAACTATTCCCGTGACATTAAAAAATATATTCTGTAGGTTTGCTGAAAACTATATTTTATGATATATCTTAAATGCATTCATGATATTTTTCAGGAAATGTTTCTCCAACCTTTAAAAAGCCTCGTTAACATTTTGTCGGATACTGTAAGATTGCAATGACCATTTTTTTCAAAATACACATATTCTGTCGGACACTTTCGACATCTGCTTGTGGTAGTGCGTGAATCTGGGCAATATATCGCACTAATTTCGACCATATTTTCTCCATTATGTCTCATACCATCATTATGCTATTCAGCCGTCGGAATCGTCCTTCTATTTTTATCTTTCTAATTGGATTTCTGTTTGGAATCATTCTCACAAAGTATTTTAACTGGCTATATTCGACACAGTTAACTGATTTCTACATTTTTCATAACATCGATTACAATTTTAAGGAATCAGAACAGGATATACAATCAGATATTGCTTATGATAATCGCTTATCAAGTTTTCAATTTCCATCTGTAGTTGATGTTCATGGAAAGAATCAAAAATATTTTTATACCACCCAAATCACTAAGCGATCGAAATTATTACAAGAAACAAATATTTTATATTCGATACAAAATTTATATATCCCACAAATAAAATGTCCAGCTGAAATTCGGATTGGTGAAATAGGAGATGGTGGATATTTTATCTGTAATCCATGGGTACTAGCTGATTCAGATAAATCATGCGTCCTGTACTCATTAGGAGTCAAAGGAATTGTATCTTTCGAAGAAGATTTTTATGAAATCACGAAGAATAAATGTCAAATTTATTGTTTTGATGATCACTCGGAAGAAAAAAATTATTTAAAAATTTTAATGGCAAATTTATGCAGGCAATAGTTTCAGATAAAACGGAATCGGAAAACAGAAAATACTCTTTATTAGATTTAAGTAAAAAGTTTAAACATGGTAAAAAAATTGATATTTTAAAAATAGATATTGAAGGATCCGAATTCAATGTTTTGCCAGAATTTTTAAGGCATTATAATGGTACTGTTTGTCAAATATTAGTGGAATTTCATGGAAATCAAAATTCTGATGCCGCTATTTGGTTGAGAATGTTCAAGATGATGGAAAGACGTGGTTTTCGACTTTTCGAACGCGAGGTCAATACTATGGATCCCCGATGTTACACGTACAGCTATTTGCATATTAGTTGTTTAGAAGAGTATGGCCTAAAATCAGATGCAGTGATTTTTAGATATTTTTAACAGTTAGTTCTTGTACGCTGCACTTGCGGCACTGATGTTGAGTCCACAGCATACGTGCATTCACGTCATGGAGTTATCCAATATCCGCGCACTTGTTGGGGGAGCGGGCTTTCTAGGGAATGGTAAAGGCTTGTTTTTGTCTGAATGAATTTTTATTCATGCCGCCATCCCTCACCACTTCAATTTCATTGGATGATTCCGGGAAGATGATGCGTCACACAGTCAGCTTGGCATGAAGTCGACCCATCAAACCAAGGATGCGAAGGGAGCAGCACACAGCCTCAAAACTAGACCCCTAGTGGGAACTGAACATTGGCTCCGTCAGAGGATGGCGAGGGCTGAAAGCCCTGTCGATCTTTTGCCAAGACTTTTTTCCTCGGGGGCCATTTATAAAAGACGTCCATCCTATGGGGGGGGGGGGGGGGGAAGGGGGGTCGGTGGGGGGCCGGCGGAAAGTGACGGGAGGGAGTGGATGGGGGAGGGGTCAGCTGCCAGCATCAACTGATCTGACCCTTATCTTGATTTGGGCGATTCGCTTCAAGAAATGAGATACTAAAATTGGCGTTACGTCTTCCTGTTTTCTCGTTGTCAATGTCTATGACAATTTCAAAAACTCAGAAGAACTGTCCTGCGCCCAAAGTAGGATTTAATACCAATTTTTGGGAAAAATTGTAATTTTTCTCTTACATGTAGTGTGGAAGACATTATTATTTTCAAGCAGAAAGAGCACAAAACAATTTGGTTGCCAATTCGACAGATGTGGCAGTCGGATCAAAATGAAGGCGAATCCGCGGATTGGTCGATGCTGGGAGCAATGCTTTTTTAAAAATAAATATCAGCTATACAAGGGGGAGCTGAAGTGGGCGTCCATTTAGGGGAGGGGGAGTATGGCCAAATAGATAAAAGTTGGATGAGGAGGGGGGGGTCAAAAAAGAGTGTTTTTGATGGATCCTCGTTTATAGCTTCCGTCTCTCCACTTGGAGCACCTATTGCATGATTCCCACAGCCCCGGGACGAGTCCAAGCACCTGCTACTAGACATCGGTCAGGTCGGATTCAACCGGTTCTAGTAGCAGATGCCGGACATGACCCGGTGTCCCGACAGGTCAGGTTCAACCCGACCCGACCCGAATTTGAGTCGAGTTGACCCAAATTCGATCTGGCAGCTGAAGCTCCTTGAGATCAAAACCACGCACAAATCCAAAGATTATGTGCTGACTTTGCTGTAAAGGTGACTGTGCGAAAATGATTGAAGCATTTTATTATACGCATTCAAATTTTCATGTTTTGTTATCCCTATTACACCTTCCATGACATCATTCCTTCCTGTATTTCCGACTATAATAGTCTAATCATTTGAAAAATACCTTAGTAGATCTAAAAGCGACTCAAGTCTGTCTGCTACTCTTTAGCAAAATTTTATCAGGCTATACCGGCTAAATATAGAAATAACTAAATAGATATTAACCCATTAAAGAGCATGCATCAAGTCTTCGCAAAAGGTACTTCTTACAAAGTCATATTGTGCTGGAGTCATATAGCTCTAGTCAGAACTTTGCTACTGATGGAAGAATGGAGGGTGCTAATGACTTTTAAGCACAGCGAACAGTTTCGCAATGGTAACGTTGGTCGAGGGGACTATCATTGGTGCACATTTTTTGTGGTTTGGGCTCAGATTGAATACCAGTCGTTCACAGACACTGTGCTACTACTGCATGTTTATCACAAGCTATCTGTTTCTGTTTCAGAAGCCATCTGTATTTCACATGTTCGTGTTGATGCTTTACCACATCACCAAACGCTTGTGCGCACTCGAGGGTGGAGCGACACCTTTTACACGAAATGATTTACTGGCCCGCGAGTCGAACACGAGTCGCCCGTAACTGCGCACCTGACGTGAGAGGCAGACGCCTAAGCCACCAGGCAACGAAACTTCACAAACTTCTAGCTTCTTGAGTGAAGCTGATTGCCTGACTTTTTTGCCGACCGTTTCTTATATTTATAGATCTGAGATATTGCAATCAGAAGCCATGCTCCACAGTTGAGCAGTGTCACACCAAAGTTATCGCGGATTTCAAACTTCCCGCTACTGCGCATGTAATCTAGTCAGTCCTGAGGATCGCGCACATTTGCCCACTCTGAAAGGCCGGTGCTTGCTGGCATGCGTACTATATCGTCTCGGGTGAGTCATCGTTCGTCTGCTGGCAAATATAATCGCCCTTTACTGCCGCAATTTCACTTTCTTCCTGCGAAAATCATCGTCTAATTATATTTTTTATTCACTTGAGAAACTTGAGCTTCGACTTTTAAATTTTATTTAAAAAATGGGTGCCACAATTTCAATCACCAACGAATCAGAAATTCCAGTAAATATCGCCATTAGACAAGTCGGTGTCCTCTATTGGAAAAATTATGTTTTACCTGGTGAAAGTGTTGTTTGGAATCTTGGTCGTGTGTGGGTGACAGTCGAGGCCATCGTAGATAACGAGCAAGATGGTCGAACTAGGTATCGAGAATTGGATCGTATTTTACCAATCGCCTTGGCCACTGGTGGTGTTTTGACCATTGCTGGTGGAGCTGTCGTCGCAGCTGGACCCATTATTTTAGGTTCTGGTGCAGCTGCAGCAGCTGCATTGGGTGGCGCTACAGTCGTAGCGGAAACAGCTGGCGCTGCCGCCACTGCAGCAGCGGCCGATGCCATTGTGGGCACCAGTGCTGCAACAGCCACTGGCGCTGCAGCTGGCGCCGCTGCAGGTGCATTCGCGCGCGAAGTGGCTGGAATTTTTGGACGAAAAGCTGTCGGCACTGCGGCCGATATCGCAGTCGAATCAACTGTTGGCGGAGTTTACAAACATATTCGAAAGGAACCATATTTGGTCAAAGCAAGAAAATATGGTGTATTCGCTGGAAATAATCCCAAATTAGTTGTTAAAGGACATGCGAAATCGATAGATATTGAATATGCTGATGAAAAATCGTAGCTTCTTTGATTTTAACTTTATAAAGTACAATATCGAATCTGTTTATATTTTTATACCGCATTCTATGCAGTTTTGTAGCTTGATTTTTACCTGTATTGTGCAGCTCTTTTTTTGTCTTGTAACTGATTTTTATAAGCCCAGTGATTTTTGTCTGATTTTTAGAACCTGGTGAATTTTTTTACTGAGTAAAGAATAGATTTTTCACGAATAAAGTCAGCGAGTATGTCTTCCTCGCGTCATAAAACTCTCATCGTTAAAAGAACTGGTGTTTATGACGAGGATAAAATCAATGATTCTCTTCGCAAACACCAGCTCCAGAAAAATCCAGTTTCTACCTCGCCTCGTCTCGAATCCACTCCAACTGCACTTCTCCGCTTTTTCAACTCTCACATAGGTAATCGAATTCTTTCACTTCACACAATACTCCCGATTCGATACGAGCAAATAATTCAACAACGATCAATCGATAAATTTCATAACAAAACCAAAATTTTCCAATTCACGAAGATGTGTGTCTTTTATAACCAAATAGCCGACCAGCAAAATTCTTTGTCAACGATTCTTGATGTTCTTTTTTTTGCTCCAATTTGTGCATTTTCTCTTCCTAAAATACAATTTGCAAAATTTTCCATAGATTCTCAAGAAAATTTAAACATTATCGCATGCCAAAAACTGAAAAAAGGAATGTTACTCACCAAAATCTTTTTCCGATTCTCCACATATGCTTTGATGGGATCATCGAACTGACTATAATATTGGACTACTGGACGAATATCTTCCACATTGCTGTCGGCGATCACTATAAACATGCAGTTTGGTTACAGCACGGTCTGCATGCTGCGCAGGGACGAAGCGACAATTTATTTTTCTGCTGTAAATCAATTAACATCGGGTGAGGTGCTTTTTGACCAGACTTGACGACATTTTCCATGACATACCAGGGATATGTGACAATGTATGCCCAGACCCAGAGAACTTGATGCTGACTTGATCAAGGTAAGGTGCTAATCACTAGTAGCTCAGAGGGGCTGTCGTCTAAAAAGTAGTCTCAGATTCCAGCTTCCCAATATGAAAAAGTAGTCAAAACAGCTGACAACTTATGCCCCGACTGTGAATCGAACCCCTTACATTAGCAGACACCATTCTTTTATTCACTTACTGTATCTTAACAGCTTTTCAGCCAACCATACTACTCCAGACTCAGGTTAATCTACCACTCTCCCCAGCAACTTCTATGCTCCCCAAATTACATCCCTGTTTCATACCTGATCTGATCCCTCTCTATAAATCCTACTTACCCTCACTGGAATATATAGTTTTCTAGCTCTCCAGAAGCGTTCTCGCGAGGTTTCTAAGAAACCTCGCGAGAAAATGCTTCATCAAGGAAGACTCAGAAGGATTCCCGATATAACATCCACGAGACCCTAACTTTGGCCCATAACCATTATCTAAATCCCCAAAACTTCATTTTCAAGCTTACTCAACAATAAAGACGCTAAATCGATTAATGTCCGATCCTCGTCGTCTCCTTGCCACTTCGGTATCCGTAAAGCATTTTCTGGATTCAACTGAAACGCTTGAGGATCCCAATCGACTACAATCACTTTCGACAAATCCCGATTCAGTTTCGATAAATCCTAAAACCGTGAGCAAGGAAAGAGGGTTTCTACGAATTCACTTTAAACAAACATACCTTAACATGCGCTCGATTCATATATTTCGTCGCATCTCGATACAGGCGATGCATAAAACGCCATTCTGGATCGATATTGTCCAAAAGGGGGTGGGCGATCTAACAAAGGTTGATTTACTAAAGACAGGAATCACTGAACGCAAGACCACTAACGAAAGATTACTGCTTCCCAACATAAGACACTGATCAAAACAGCCATAAAAGTTTTGCCCTGACTGGGAGTCGAACACCTTGCATGAGCATGCCACACTCGTTTCTTCACTTACTGTGCCCTGTTCACTCGTGTAAATGACCACTTCGAAATGAGGATAACCTATATCGTTCACGAATTTATCCAAAGCTGGTCGTTTCTTGAATCTCCAACCCGTCGAATACTAAAATGCAAAAAATTGATAAAAATATTACTTTTCTCAAATTAGTGTTCGACCGAAGCCCCGACCCTGATCCCCGCGGGAATGGCCATATCCGACCCCGCCCCCGTAAAAAATGTGTTGGGGATTCACCCTTCAAAGCTTTCCCACCTTCGACAATCGAAAAGACCCACTAAACGCAGTGTCAGCATTTTGCGCGATATTGTGCGATTTATGAAAAATACTATGCTGTCTGCGTTGTCTGACGAGACATTGCGCAATGCGCGCGTATTAGCCAGTGGAATCAGGTCAGTACTGGCAGTTGGGGCTAGCTAGCTAGTCGTCTCTCGATGCTGTACTTTTCTCTGAATAGAACCGTCGTCATATGTTGACGAAGTTGACAAGAAATTCTCAGGGTGCAAAATTCATAATGAGAACCTGACGTCATTGACGCAAGAAGAGATCGACAGACTTTGACTCTCTGGAAGCTTTTTCTCATCCCTATCGCCGCCGGGATCTCCAGCACCGACAAAATCCCCCCCGGTCGAACACTATCTCAAATCTAATCTTACATTCCATTCCGGATGGATTAATATTCCATTCAATTCCAGCACCAAAGTATAACGCGGTTGATAATAAGGCGGCGGCAACGGATCTGGTAATAATTTTTCGCTACTCGGTTCAACAATATACTAAAAATATAAAACTATTTTGAGATCAACCTCATTTTGTAACTTCTGAACAAAGCTTCGCAAGAAAAATCTACACCTGCAAACAAACATGCTGTGCCATCAGGGCTTATAAAGTGTTGAAAATCCGTAGTTCTGGTGTCTTTTTTCACTAAGTGAAATTCCATGTGAACAAAAGCTGAAGCTTATTAGTAGATTTTAAGGTTATGCTAAAAACTTGCAGAGCATTAGATGAACAAAAACTGATCTATAATCACAGAACACTAATTGACATGCTGAGCACCAGCGAGATGGCAATTGGGACTCCATATTGCGCGTGTAACAAATAAGGAGAGGATGTGCCCGACCGAAGTAGGAGGGACAAAAACTCTGACTAGGTTAAGCAAGTCTGCGGCTCAAACATCAAGCCGACGGGTAGAAGCCACGTAGCCAGGCAAGATCGATTACTCTCCCGCACACGCGATGGCCTCCCAGGCGCCATGATTACACGAGGATCGCAAACTGTTTCTTTGAACTATTTAACGCCATTTAGAAAATCATAGCGACTAATGGCCAGCGCTTTGGTCGACGGGCGGATAGAGACGGATCAAACTGAGCAAGCGTTTCTGTTATAAAGGTCCATTGAGGTCAAAATTTTTAGAAGACGCCGCGAACCTGCATCTGATAGAACTAACTTTGCCAAACCGAAGTCCCATGAAGAAGCCAAAACTTTGAATTCGCGCGGATTTTTCAGTGATCTGCAGGTTGAAGCTGTTTACCTCAAAACAGGCTGGAGTGTGCTTCCAGTAGTTGCTTTTCTTTTTTTTACTTGCCGGTGTGAAGGTTAGGCCGACAGAGGAAAGGCTTGAAAACTGTTTTAGATCGGAAACTCAGTCTCTCTGAGTGTAATTACGCGGCATCATCCGAAAATCTTGACTACTCTAGGCGCTTGTTCCAGAAAAATCACAGTCTGTCTCTTATCAGTTTGAGGGGGCGAACGTCCGCCTAACCCTTGCTTTAAGCTAACCACCGACGATGACCTGGATATCAGCCGTCAAGGTTTTCTAGAATACGTAGAATGGAACATTCTGAAACTACTCGCAACACGAAGTCCAGATCGCCATCTCAGCCTGTCTTTTAACAACAAAGAGTTACTTACGTAATACCAGAGCAAATATTCGTTCCACGTCCGAAGAAGATACTGTTTGATAAAGGGTACTAAAAAAAACAAAATCAAGTAATATCATCTGGTCATCAACCACTGGGCGTAGAAAAAGAGCAAAACTCAAGTTCAGGCAATATCGAAAATGAGAACAAAACATACAGTAACTTACAATCTGAAAATTCATCTCGTATCTGAAATCAGTCAAAAAAGTTTTTTAAACATTTTCAAACTATAAAAATATAATCTTACCACATTTCCATCGCCATCGACATGTGGTTTACCATAAGCAAATATGGAACCGAATACCATCGCTATAACACTTCCGCCCAGAACGTAAAATGCGATTCGTGTATTTCGTTTCAAATTTTCCGTATATTGCGCTTTCGCAGTTTCTTGAGCCGCCTCCTGTTCGCCGATCGATGTGGATGCGGGCGAACGAGACGAGGTGTTTGTTGAATAAAATCGGAGAGAGTCCGAAATAATTGGTGTTGATAATCTATTATTTTTAAGCCATAATGCGCAACAGAATCGAGGAGATAGCAATTGGAAGAAAATATTCGACAACAGTTTTTGTGATAAAAACGTTGAGTTCGACGACTTCTGAACATCTAATTCCGGTTTTATAGAATAAAATCGAGGAGAAACTGAAGTTGATGGCGCTGAGAAAAAGGAGCATGAAATATTTCTACATGCCGCATAATTATTCGAAACAGTTCGATAAATGCCAGGAATAAATCTGTGAATCATTTTTCCAAATTTTTAGTGTGTAAATCTTTATTTCTTCTTTTCGAAGCATCAAACGACTTTTTCTAATAATTGTTTCATTTTTGTTATCGTTCACTTCGTCGCGTCGTCGCACACATTTGATGCTCAGGTACGTCGACTCTTACCGCAAAAACAAGGCGGAGGTGCGCGAAAAAGATGTCTGCTAGAAAAGGCTTGAAAAGGAACCGCCGAAAATTGCCGACCACGCGCGAAATTCATCTTTAAGAAAGTGTGATGACAATAAAGGTGGACACGGATGCTTGCAATTTGGCATCGTTATATACTTTACGGAAATTCAGGAATTTTCTAGAGTAATCGACTAGAGACCGAAATTATATAATGAGGCTGAAAAAAAGGGTGAAAACTTTTGAACTGAAATTGTGCTGTACTTTTTCTTTTAGCACCACTGAAATTGTCAATCTTTCGCGACGGTCACTTTTTAAAGCACAATTGGTCCATGTGTGAGCATGGGGAAAACTTCAGGGAAACCAATAAATTTTTTCTTGGAGGTCATGCACGCCAGTGTTAATCATCATTTCCTGCTTCTACATTCCTCGAATCACTCAAAAAAGTGAGATATGACCCTCAATTGCTGCGTTGAGAGCGCTGGCTTCGTCCCTGCTGGCTTCCGCCCTGGGACCCCCAAGGTCTATCCAACCCAGGAATACAGCGCTCCCACTTTCGACGCTCACAAGGGAACATCGCCAACCGTCAAGTCGAACTTTAGAAAACAAAAACTTGTAATATGCTCCTAGGTCCGAAAGAAAGCTGTGTGCCAAAAAATTAGAGGCGTCTGGCCAACTGGTCAGCTGTGGTAAGCTTCCAAATTCCTGTAGTTATGTGTGATAAGGAAGCAAAGCGTTGAGGAAAACACGCAGAGCCCATTCCAAACTTGGGTTTTTTGATTCAGAGTTTCGAGTTTAAGCTTCCAACACTCTGGTTCAGGGTTTTTTTCCAGAAAAACATGAATATACAGTAAAATTGAAAAATTCCACTGACTCCAAGCATTGACCAGTTAGCCAGACGCCTCTAATGTTTTGCACACAGCTTTCTTTCGGGCCCAGAAACATATTACAATTTTCTGTTTTTTAAAGTTCGACCTAATGGTTTGCGATGTTCCCTTCTCAGTTAGGCCATCTGAGAACCATTTTTAGCACCTCTCAGGATGGTCTTTCTTCTTTCCTTCCTTGCTTCCTCTTCGAAAAAGCAAAACGCTTACTACAGCCAGCTGTTCATTTTTATGAACGGCACTAACGAACAGGGTGGGTTTTCTATCTGAAACTTGTTATTTCCATCTCTATGTTTCGTTTTGCGCGTCTTATCATTTTTAATCCAATCCTGGGCTTAAGGCCTATTCTGGCGCTCTCTTGTTCACTGATTCGTCAGATTAAAAAAGGCGTGTTTCTGTTAGCCGTGTCTGTGGCCATAGTAAAGCCACCCTGCTCGTTAGTGCCGCGTATTTTTATGTGGACATGCTTTCTTAGAGTTTCAGGATTTTGAGCGGAGCTGAACACGTTTTATGAGATTTAATACATCGAGCCAGCCGAAAATTTTTCAGGTCAAGCCACAGGTTTGCAAGCATCGAAATGCCCTTTATTGCTCGAACCCTTTTCTGTGCAATGATGTGATCCGC
The DNA here is from genome assembly GCA_030248295.1 of Mesodorylaimus sp. YZB2_4. NCBI lineage: Eukaryota > Metazoa > Nematoda > Enoplea > Dorylaimida > Dorylaimidae > Mesodorylaimus > Mesodorylaimus sp. YZB2_4. The sequence continues at coordinate 37,740 of JASANH010001722.1, forward strand.
ACAGCACAGCCGCGATGAACAATGCCAGCCGCCGCTAGAAGACATCTTTGTGTACCTGCGACCTGCATTGCGGGTAGACAATTGTCTGCGTCCAAAAAAAACCATTGGTTGACTGATGGAGTAGTAAATACTACGCGTGCTTCAAAAAACGAAATTCATATCACTATCATACATTTTTTCGGCAAAAAACACAGATTTCTTCCACAAAAGCGCTTTACTTAATATTGGTAAAATATAGTTTCAGATCGGGGAAAATCTACTGTGGAAAGTACATCAATTTTACGCGTTCAGTGATGGCTAAAATTACATTTTCTTACTCATGAATGATTGATTTTTTTTGATCTCATATCACAGTTTAGTTTGCCAGAATTGGCTTCCAGCTCTAAATCTTCAGTTTGATAGAAGGCTAGTGACGATTACTGACAATGAAGTACGTAAGCGCGGAGCAAAAAGCTGCTGCCGCAACGCCGAAAAAGACCAGCACCGCAGTTTGAATTCCAGTATACTGAAAATGATAAATAAGACAGCGGAAATATTTATCCTGTATGTCAAGGATCAGACATGACTTACCGAAGTAGAACGTATTGAATCGGTCATTTTTCCCGGCACTGCGCGTGGGCCAAACGTTGACAATTGGATGTGCCCTAAACGTCGGAATAGGCCATAAGTTACACATGTTTCGTTTAACTTTCACTACACGGAGGTCGTGAAATTGTTTTGTTAGCCGTGCCTGTTGCAGTGCAACAGTTTTTCTGTTAGCCATGTTATTCCCAGTGTGCTAATTTCAAATTCAGCTCTACACTTTATAACACTCTGCGGAAATTAATTAATTCTTACTTCGAAGAAAATATTTTGTTATTCCTATAATTTTTCACAGTTTTCAGAGCTCTAACTCTCTGAAGGAAAAGTGCCCAGCTAACTTGAGGAGTAAAATTTCAAAAAAGGACTGGTTCATAAACCATTGCACAGTATCATCAATGTTGACGCGAAATTTGAATTTCCCGCTTCTGTGAAGTTGCTTATGTGGATTTTAGATATGAAAAGTGCCCCCAAAAAGCCTTTGTGCCAGCTGTATCGATGGAAGTTTTCTGACAGATTCCCTGACTTATGTTATAATTAGGGTTTTTTTTTCAAACGTGGCCGAAATTTGATGCTAGTCTGTTGAAAAATGTTCTTAAGGCTTCAAAGCGCTTTTGATATATGTAAAACTGTCATAAAATTTGAGTGGAAATTCAAATTTTAAATTGTCGGAGCTCTGTAAACTGGGTTTTTTTTATTAAGACTCACCTGCGGTTTCATTTCGGTAGCGGAAGAAGAAAATCAGCTCAAAAATTATTGAGCAAACAATAAAAGCGACGATATAACCAGCCATGATGTAATCTGGTTGATACCCGAATAAACGGCGCAGTCCTGCTTTGCCGAGAAGTACAGATAAGAAGATGGCAACAGCTGAAAAATATAAAATATTTGAATGGTCAGTTCTAAGATCCAGGCAGTTTTTCTAATGTGCCTGGAAAACTGTATAGTTAATTTGACTTTGGCGCCATCTGTCCTCAGTTTAAATTCGGCGCCATCTAATCCTTTTGCTGTTTCATCTAAAATTCTAAAATAAAAATATTCAATTTTTAATCAGGATTTGGCGCTAAAATATCAAATAAAGAAAAAATACGAAATGCTCATATGAAATTTGAATTCGGCGCTAATTTCAAATTTACCTTGAAATTTTCTTTAAAGGCAATATAGCCTAGTACATACTTGCAATTATGAACGCTCCAGTGCCAATAAACCAATGCAGCCAATTAAAGATTGGTCGTCTGGGACTTGTAGGAGTCGGTCTTACCAAGGCCATAAATGGCTAAAATATTGCCTACCTTAACCAGATGCGATGTGTATCAAATAACTGTATGTTTTCCTTCTCTGCGCTCTGAACACTCAGTAAACTGGATCTTTTTCGTTTGGAGAGCAATTAAGAAAGCAACATTCAAGTCAAGAGTACCTGGATCAAAGCAGCTGCTGTGCAGGCCACGCCCAAATAAGTATGTAGCATCAAGGCGTACGTCTAAAATGTAATATATGGACATTCCAGAAGCAAAAAAGATCTACATATTACTTCATTGTCGCAAGTATGACTGCAAGTGAAAAATATTGTGCTTTGAATAAAAATCAGGGAGAATGCAGAGCATTGGAGAATGAGCGAAATTATGAGCAACGCACGGTGAAGCTGCAACGAGAAACACACTGCACTGTGGATGGTTCGAGCGAAGATGGGTCACCCTCCCGAGAAACATGGATATCAGAGAATGAAGTGCGGCACCACCATCTAGGAGTTGTGTTTTTCTGTTAGCCGTGCTGGCTTGATTCCTTGACTGGAAGTGTTTGTGAGCCTTGAGTGCTCGTAAAATACAACCGAGATGTCTTTTTAGCCTTGCGGCTTCACAAATGCTATCACTCATCACAGAGCCTACTGACGGAAAAAACGGCTAACAAAAAAACAAAGCCAACACAAGAAAAACAGGCAATTTTACCTGGAACCAAACCGCTTGTCCACACAATTTTGTATCTGGCCACATGTGTTTGAAATAGCGAGATAGGAACATGGCAGTAGCAGCGAATACCCACCATCCAAACAGCATCATAACACCTGAAAAATTTGAATGTTCAGTGGCAACTAGAAGCAGGCTTCTGACGCTTTGAGAGGTTTATTGCTTCTGGGAGAATATGAGGTAGCAAGGTTCACCTAGCACAAAACTCTTACCATGTGCTTGAACTAAGTAATATTGAATTGATCGAGGTATATCGTAGTGCTTTGCCGCAGTCAATTTTTTTATATCCTTCGACACGTCTGTGAGTTCAGTAGCGATCCATGGAAATCGATCACCATCCATCAAATAGTGCATTCTCAGCTCACCCGCTAGGAAACACTGAATTATATGGGGAGCCAGTTCGCAAAAGTCTGTTCTCACTCTCTTCGATATCTCCTCTCACGAACATGAGATAGTAGGGCTTTCTGATATCAACGATTCGCCACTGTTCATCAGCAGGTACATTCACAGTGGTGGCGTTGTCCATGGCGTATGTGGTCTGGCACGTCAGGCGACCATCATGAAATATGCCACGTGTGTTGGATAGAAGGTGATAAGAGGCCTGAAATCGACGACACTTGTTGCTATTTTGAGTTTTCATGTTAGGCCTGCCTGTCTACTCAAACAAAAGCCTGGTGCTTTTTCTCGGTTGTCTAGAACCAATTTACTAACCCCGTACCTTGGTAAATTTGAATTTCCCGCTGTGTGCCGCTTATGACAATTCCATATGACTGAAACCCCCAATTTCAACCCCATGTGTGCGCATCCCAGCCATGCGCATTCGATGCTTTTCATGCGCAAAGATTCGGCCAGTTTGTGAAAAGAAGACCTGATTGAAGTCCATGAATTACAAAAATTTATGAAAATATTTTTAAAATGCAATGTGCACACGGATGCTTGGGAGTAGGGAGATTTAATTTATGAAAAACTGTTATATGCAGCTAGAAGAGGGAGGTTTAAACTTTGCATTGTGCGATTTCTGCGGAATCGTTTATTGCGATAGCAGATTTCGCAGTTTTCCAACGAGTCCACAAAGCTAGTGCTCATGGTAGACCCCGTTTCCTTATATTCTGCACTGCTGAAAGAGCAGAATATAAACGGCTATGCTGTACTGCATGCTAACCACGGCTAATTTATTAACTGTAAGCCCTCATTTTCTTCTGCTGTTTTCCGACGAGTCCACAGACCTAGTGCTCCTGGTAGGACCCCTAGCCCTTGAGTATAAGCAGAATATGAGGGCCACAAAGAACTGCAGCTGGTGAGCACGGCTAATTTATAAATTTTAATTCTAAATTTGTTCAACCATTGTAGTTTCGAGACCAAGTGCTCGGGTTAGGACCCCTGCTCCAACATATTTTGCCGCGCAACCGTGCCGAACTACATGTTTAACACGGCTAATTTATACACTGTATTCCCACATTGTTCAAGGGGTCTATACATTAAAGATCAAGTACTCGTGGTTAGGACCCCAGACGCCTCATACGGCACGTTACGGCTGAATGGTAGAATATGAGAGGGCTGTGCAGGCTAATTTTTAATCTCTTATCTCTTATTTCTCCAGCCAGTCTACAGACCTAGTGATTATAGAAAGACCCCTGACCCCTTATTATTTTCCCGCTCTGGTATGCAGCACCACGTCAATAGCGTTTTAAAACGAGTCCATAGACCTAGGGTTCATTGTTAGAACTCCATTTTCGCATTCCGTATCCTAAGTAATCCCCCACCTGTGACTGAACAGTTCCAAAAGTTTTTACTTACCTCTTTATTTCGTAAATTTGACGTCAAATCGTTGAATGAGAGGTAGGCGCGGACATGTCCAGCCAAATCTGCCACGCACTCGATCACGTAATCATCCCCCTAAAAACAAGGTCCCCCTCAGGCGTCACTCGAACTAGGCCAGCGTCACTTTTTATTGCCTAGCTACCCCGATTGTTTCTGCATAACTGCATCCATTAAAGTGCATAAAACGTTTCAGAAAAGTGCACTTACCATTTTATAGTCGGTTGAAAACCCCACAGAGGCATATTTTCCCAAATACGTGCTGCCCATATCATCAGTTCGTGTGTCTAATTCAACGATCAGGTCGCGTGTACCTGCCGCATTCTTCACTGCACGCCATGTGACGATAGAATGGCATTTGGTGTATCGATCGTTGGTGCCAGTGTCGCAGTCACCCGGCATAAACCAGCATCCTTTTTTAGCACCGCACTCGGACAGATCGAACTTCCAAGTGGTATCAGTTGATGAGTGATTCGTGTCAGCACTCGATACCGCAAGCAGCTGAAAAAAACTTTGCTATGATTAAAGTCGTCGTGCGACCTTATTTGCCGAAATCGTTGCCGCATTAAAAAAAAGCAACTTTTTACTTCTCCTGTTGTGACTGTGTACAGCATACTCTCACATTTTTCTGTCGTTTTTTCACACAAACCAGTGAATGAGTGGGAGAAAACTGGCCACGCCTAGATACTTTGCAAAAAGGCAGCAAACGGGCGGAATAAACAACAGAAGAGGAAAAATTCTTGTAGGAGAAAAATGTTTCGACCCTTCAACCCGTTTTAGGATCAGAGGCGTGAAATGAAAAAGAGGTGGTATGTGGGTTGAGTGAAGAGGATCGCATCTAGTTTTCCTGAATTCTGTTTTCCCACGAGTTGATTTTGGATGAATGCATGAGCTACATCCTTGGTGATGTCAATATTTGCAGGTGGAAAACTCTGTTCTGTGTGTTTAATTACATATTTTTATCATGCTGGTGGTTTAAAACACTTTTTGTAGAATTCAAGTGTTTGGTGCAGGAAAGAACACTTGCATTCTGCTGTGGGGAAGGGACACCATGGCTGTATGTCACCAGCTTGACGAAAGAAGGGCAGTAAGTGGCTGAACTAAAACAGGGATAAAAAGCGGGAAAATCTGCAACAAGAATTTTAAAAAAAAATTTGAGTAGCTAGACGTCTTGGCGCGCACACAAGTTGATCTTCAGGCAACGACAATCTTCGACTTACGTCTATCTTTTAACCAGTAGAAGGACTTTGAGGGCGATAACTCAGACGAGTGAGAAACCATGGTCCACCTGGCAAACAAGTGCGACCTGAGGCTTCAGCAGTCGGAAAAGTTAAATCCCACATGCAGTTCGGTCGCACAAATTGCTACAGGCTCAGGGTCTTTTGTTTTGGGTATTACCTGGATGAGTGTCCTGCACTGGCATTTTTATTGTTTTTTCTGTATGGGGCACAGATATGGTCACCAATGAGATGGGGAGATTACCTCTGGGAAAACATCAGAAATAAGTTCATCGGTGCGGAGTATTCTTGTTGTATGCCTTTCCCAAGAATCTGTTGAGCTATTGGCGCCTTCTGCGTGGTCAGCCTCAAAAATTTGAGATTTCCATCATTTTTAATCGAGTCGTCAATTAAATAATGGCTCCCAGAGGCGTAAATTTCAATAATCAAATAATTAAAACTCGTTAAACTTGCATTAAAAATTCAGAAATTTGGCGCGAATTCAAAATTTTTTTGCTGGAAAATCTTGTGAATAAAGAAAGGTTCATGTCGGGTCGACTTTATAAAAACACTGATGTGTCATTCAGAGGAAACGAAGTCAGAGCTTTCAGAATTCGAAGTTTATCCTGAATGCGCATGATTTATTGAAAAACAGTGGGAAAAAAGAAAGAGGAGAACGGTTTTTTAACTGCTGAATCTCCTGTCATACTTCATCCATAGACCGGCACTAAACAGCGCACTCGATGGGCTGAGGATCAAATAAATGCACAAATCATTTTTTACCCACGCGGGACTCGAACCCTTTCCTGCAAGTGAGCACAGACGCCATAACCTGACCCAGCCGGAAAATATGCCACCCAATCACAAACAACAGATAATTTCGAAAGATAATTTTCGATCAAAATATGATGCTTACCATTAGCGAGATTGCCAATACAACACGTGTTCCCATACCAAAAAATGCCGAAAAATCAAGATAGAATAAAATTTGGGCCCAAATAGTTTCAATTACTAGGCCTGGCTAGTCCCTCCTCAAAACTTCTATCCAGTAACTCTTTGAAAAATCTGAAGCCCAAATGATTTGCGAACAGAAACTAGATTGTAAAACGGGGCTCTTGTGTCGGCGATTCTACAAACCCAATCGTCTTTTGTCGCGCGTTAAACACGACTCAAGACGAGAAAAGAAGGCAGTAACAGCCTGGCCAGGATGTCTATTATTACACTTTCGAATTCGGTGCCTGCCCAAAACAGTAGTATCCACTAGTTTGATGACATTCTTCGATCCGCAACCAGTTTTCCTGCCTTTTATTGGTAACCAAGGGGGCAACACCACAATTGCAAGTACCCTGGATGATCATTCTGTGCACTGGTGGGTTGTCGAATGAGGGCGTCATACATCGTTCAGTACAGGTTTAAATCCTACATTGAGTTTTTTGGGTAAAATTGAGGTGAATCTATTCATGACTCTTCCTCAACAGCTATGTTTTCTCCTGATGTGAGTGTCTTCATCCTATGCTCAAGTTTTAAATCAACTGGCGCGAGAAAAGTGTGACTGGATTTTGGCCAGTAGGAAAACAGTCTAGTGGATAAGAAAGAATTTAAATTCATTCAAGAACTTTTAATTTTCTGTATTTTTAAAGGCTAGAGCGCAAAGGACTTATTCTAAAACTGGTTGGGTTTAGGAACCATTTTGCGTTTTATTTGTTCATGGAACTAGAATTTAAGCTGCGCTGACGTAAGTGTCTCATTTTCTATCAGTTAATTGGGTGTCAAACTTGGACAATAGTTGTCTGTCCTGTTCAAAAAAATTGACAAAAAATGTGCCCAAAAATGTATATGTGCTGGGTCAGAGCCAAGAGATTTTCTGTCGGAGTAGGTAGAGAGGGGCGATGTAAAAGAGCCTCTTTACAGAAGATCAGTGATCACATTTATCGAGTACCTGCTCAAGAACAGGAGATAGTGGTGCCACCAGGTGGTCAGATGTGCGTTTTATCTGCAACTATGAAATCAACAGATAACACACCAGCACATCATTTCACATTTTCCAAAAAAATTGAATTAATCCATCTCTTCTGCAGCGGCTGCAGTCTTCTTTTTTCGGCCGCTCACACCTGTAAAATTTGTGTTTACTGGGTATTTGGTCCAGCAGGTGTTTCTTGTACCCAAGGACTGTATTTGCATTATTGGAACCTTGCAATTCATGATGGCACAGTGAGTTGACACTACCGAAAATTGGTGCACAACACAATGTACTACTGCTGATGCAACGTTGATTTTTCTTGCGATTGCGACAATAATTATGGTAACGCATCTACATCAGAGCATGAATAGTCTGCTTATCACACAGCATAAAACTTGTATCACATTGCCTAACTGAGGCTGATATTGAGTTAATATCGACCGGCCATCAATGCCATCACCATCGCCGCCACTGTCCAGATCACGTTGTAATCCGCCGCTATACTATCAGTGCCGGAGTAGGTACCTAGTAAAATGGGAACACACGTTTTCGCATCAGCACGGATGCACCGTGGAAGCATAGAAAACTGGGATTAACGGATTTCGGGTTCAGGCATCTCCACTGAATGCCAGCCTAAACTTGAGAGTCTCCTGTCTCTAAAAACTTCCTGTCTTTCTGCTATGCTTAGGCATAGCACGTATTGACACACCCCACTGCGCGCGTTGCATAGTGTTGCAGCTGAAACACTAAAGCCGCACCCGCCAACGCCACCTTGTCAAGACAGACAAAAAGTATTCTAAACGGCTTTTCCACAAAGCCAAGAAAAGTTCTGCACGGCGCGGTCTCTACAGGGCTGCAGTAGCTGCCAGGAGAATCTGATGCAGCAGAAAATCGAAACTCACCCACTAAACAAAAGCAGATTCCAATGCCCATCATATGCGGACTTTCGCAATCGACCAAAATCCACTCAAATTTTCTGTCCTCTTCACCAGTTTTCTCAATCAGGACGCATCTATCGCCCTCCGGCACTTCTGGTTCATCTGGCGCCCACAGACCCCACTCTTCTTTTCTGTAGTATTCATTGCCATCGAACCAATAATACTTGTCCTCCGCCTTCGAGTAATTCAAGCCGAGCCAGACACCAGCCGGGGCATTGTTAAGTTGGGATGCCCTGCAAAGGCAATCTGTGTGCAATATCGTTGCCGCTGACAGAGGGGGGACCCCTCTGCGTGTGTATGTCACCAGCATTCGTGGATGTTGGTAGATGGATACTCTTTCCTGGCTGGGAGCCGAGACCCTCTCTGGTTGATGTTTTACTGGCAAGTATGCATTGAGACTCGTCTTCTTCGTCCCGCAGACTAGTCTCTCACATATTTTGCAGCTTTGATGCGCCGGTTTGACATGTTTGCTATTTGCTGATAAGATCACCACTTTCACTTGGACCTTTGGCTGTTCAGCCACATTCGGCTGCCAAAATTTGCATCAGCCCCTTCACGGTGCTGTGTGGGAGCCCTGCTGTCGTGCTGAGTGCAATGCCGCTAGGGGTAGGGAGGACTTCGCAGTGTCCAAAAAGTGTTCATACAAATGTTTCAGTCTGGAGATCAGCAGTTATCGAGCAGTGGTCTGTTATCTACCATCGCACACACAGCACAGTAAAAGACCCAAGTTTTAGATGATGCCTTAGGAGATAAAGAAATAGCAAAACTTCGTACATTCCGCTCTGCACCACAATGTCCAGGGTTCAATTCCCGTCAGGGGCAAATAATTTACTTCACCTTACCCAAGGGTTCCCCTCAACAATCACTTACGCTCCAGCCATGAGGGCTGTCCATTCGAAATTGCTCTTGATCATGATGATATTCGATTTGAATTGCATGCATTTCTTCTGAGTTTGCCTCCACGTGTTCAACAATGGTGTCATTATGGTGTACGCGCACATTCCAGTATTCTCGATAAAATCAGGTGGGCAATTCGGGGCTCCTACAAAAGCATCAGTTCCTTCAATTTGAAGCCCAAGTTTTAGCATCAGATTCACCATGAGCGGTGTGACCCCAAAATAAGGTTATCACAACGCCAGCAGCCAAAAATTTTGCCATCATAGTCCTGCTTGGTACTATACGACCCTACAAAGGTCTTGACTTGGCGTAGCTGGCCAACGTTAGCTCACTCTGAGGCGAGGTGTTGGCACGCTTGGCAACGATAGTTTATCACTGGGAGTTTGGGGCGTTGCTTAGTGGATAGTCTCCAGAGTGTGCTCGTTTGGGCGCAAATAAAGGCCTCAACGTGAGCGGACGGTTCGTGCTTTTCTTCTACAGAAGCCACAGTTAAAATGACCTCGGGCAACCAAAGCCAAAATTAAGAAAGAGCTAGTGACTCTAGGATATACAGGAAAATGTTCTGTTCGGTGAAGGCACTCGGCGTTGACGTGAGGGTTCGACTCCCGCGCAGGGTTCTTATGACTTTATTGCACGGATTCCAGGAGTCTTGCTTTCCAAACTGTAAATCCGTTTTCTTCGTCGACAGTGTGGCTGCCAGATTTTGAGAATGTTGGCCCCATTCAGCAGGATTATCGGACTTCATGACATGGCATCTCACATTATCACTCCTTCGCTGCCCTATATAGAAGCGCTGGATGACCCGGGTTGTGGTTGGGGCTCTGACGGCACGAGGAAAAGTCCCCCCCCCCCACAACTCGCCCCCATGCAACCCCCCCCCCCCCCCCCCCCCACCACCGCTCGCACCCGCACAACTCGCCTCCCCCCTGAGCCAAATCATTTTGGACCACCAGATGACCTGAGGTCAGCATTTGTGTCGAGTAACAAAGGCTGTATGGGCATTCTAAAGCTCTTTTAAAGGGCTTCAAGATAGGCTGTTATTGATCAGTGCAAATGATCAACAGCTAAAATTATCGATTACCTAAAATTGCCTAAATGGTGCGCAGTTATTGGCCATGTGCCCAATTACTGTGATCCGCGGTGCAAAAACTCAGGTTTTTTTTTGATTTTAAAAAAAGTCTCTTATCAGACAACAAAAAGGTTAGCCCAGCCACCCTACTCTAACCAAATGCAAGGCGAGACGAGGTTGGCTGGGCTCCACCTGTGGCATCTGTGCCAATCTGTGCCAGTTTCAACTTAACCATCACCACTAAAACTGAATTTTCACAATTTTGTTGGGTCATTTCAGAAAAAATAAAGCAGAAAGTTATGCCTTAAAAAAGGTAAGTAGATGCTGATAAACAAACAGCCGTTAAACGCACACTCGAAAATTATAAAAAAGGAAAATACACTTGAATCAAGCATAAACACCAATCACACCACAGGCCACCACATTGCCAGAATTTCCACTACGACGTGACTCCGATCCAGATCCATGGCCCAGATCATCTTCGCGTTCATGCACAGCCACCGAACGGCCAACAATGCTATTCGAACCGAATAGTGCAATTTGGTTGTCCGATGTGCTGACCAAGGCAGTACCACTGCGATCAGCATTGATATTGCCCAGATCCCCCAGATGACGTTCTCGATCTTGCGGCCCTCCGTGCTGTCTGTTGTCAGGATTGTAGTGGTCGCCGATGTTGGCGCAATGGGATGAAATATCGCCAGATTGGTGAATATGAATCCCGTGTTGGCCCGGTGTCAGGCCACGAATCGTGCCAGAAATTTGCACATTGTTACCAATCTGGGTGAAAGTCAGCACGCCATCCACTGTGCCGTTGCCAGAAATTCGTGCTGTGGCTTTCGAATTGGCGCCTGAAATAGGAGACGGTGTTTGATGTGATAGCGTGATGCCTGGTGGTGGCCGTGCCTATTAGTGATATACACATGGCTATATACTTAAGTATTCTAAGGCTCCCTGAACCGCTATAAAACCGGTTCAGCATGCTCCGACGGGTCGACCATCACGCTGAAATTCAAAAAAATAGGCTTCCAAGGCCTCTTCTAAAAATGATATCGCAAAAATAGTGAGTGCGAAAGGTTTTTAAGCACAAATGAGGAAGTGACGTCGACATTTCGCTTCATTCCCTGAAATGGGCAAATCAGTTTGAATTTGGCGCACTTGTTGTGATATTCAGGTACGACGAGGGGTTTCAGGTACAGAATGGATTTGTGTGGCAGCCTTCTGTTGTATCGATCGATATCTCGGTCGGCCTCGGAATGATCTTTATTCAACTCTTTGTGCTTTTCTCGGTCTCGCGCCAGCGCGCACCTTATTGCAATGCTGGCGGAAGAATACCTGTGAGGCGCTAAATTCAAACTTATTTGCCCATGTTGGGGAATGAAGCGAAATGTCGACGTCACTTCCTCATTTGTGCTTAAAAACCTTTAGCACTCACTATTTTTGCGATATCATTTCAAGAAGAGGCCTTGGAAGCCCATTTTTTTGAATTTCAGCTTGATGGTCGACCCGTCGGAGCATGCTGAACCGGTTTTACAGGCGTTCAGGGAGCCTTAGATTACTTAAGTATATAGCCATGGATATACATGCGTGCTGTGGTGCGGTCGCACACGTGATGTATATGTAGTCAGTCATGATGGGTAGGCGGCCCTGCCTGACTACTAGTGATATACCTGCTGTGGCGTGCTGATTGGTAACCAGGCATGTTGAGTATGTGTTTGAGCTATACGTTTCTGTGGTGAATCTGGTTGCTTTTGTACCTACTGGTGTATATTTTATGCATGAATTGTACTGTATGACCTCGACTGCAAAGCACAAATCGTGCACTGAGAAAGCAGAAGGACACAGCTGCATATCACACACTCTGTATGCATGCAAATATTGTAATATGATAAGTATATATAATATTGTAATTTTCTCTAACGCCACGATATAAAATTGGGGTATTGGGTATGTTTATGTAAAGTATGCGCATATAAGGTATGCATATACAGGGTATAATTTATTTGGTATGTATATATAGGGTATGTGTATACAGGGAGTGGGGTATCGGGTTTGTATATATAGGGTATTGTGAACACTAGATAGTATTGTGCCAGTAACAGTATTCTGTTGTGTGTTAACACATGTATGTAGAATCTATGTTATAAGGAATAACATACAGAAGTTTTGAAAATACTTTTCCACAGAAATATTTTTCCTCGGTTTTTCGAGCAGCAGAGCAGCAGAGTCGAAGATTCATATAAAAACTTTCACTGCATGGGTGTTATGACAAGACTATATGAAATTTTTACTCTGAATGTATAACCTCAAATATCACCTCATGATAGTAGCTCATAACTTGAAACTAATATTATGTATGATTATTTAGTAGTAAATTAAGTAGTAAATTATATATACAAACAAATAATATATATATACTGTATATATATACATATATGTATATATATATAATATCCGCATATAGATCACCACTATATATGCTGTAAATATATATAATATACACATGCTGTATTATAGCATATAAATATAGATATGATTGTACAGCTATACATATACTGCCTGAACAGCATATGTATAATGCTCAAATACTCAAATTTGAGGGGTCATTCTACACTCATTCACTTTATTATACTATTCTATATCAGACTCATGTGTGCGCCCTGTTCGCAAGTCAACGAATTTGATCATCATCGTCGAAACAAGTAGTCGACTAATTTGATAGACGGCACCACGGCACAGCAGATGGCAGATATTTGAAGACAGTCATAAACACCTACGCCCCTCCAGGAAAATTTAAGTGCTAAATCTTGTGTAAAAGCATGACATCGAGTATGACTCAAGTCAAGATTATAACTTCTCCAAACCACGATTCCAAGAACAGTGTTGACTCCCGTAATCTATCATTTTCCCTTTCATTGCCCCAACTTTCTCTGAGTCACTTTCCATCTATTATATCCCTAGTCCTATCTTCAAAAATCTGCCATCTGTCATGTAGTGCCTAATCAAACTAGTTTCCCATTCAAGATAATGATCACGCGTGCATTCACGCGGACTTAGGCCAAGGTGAACAATGCCACTTTCCAATGTACCGACCATATTGGGTGAGGGGGGGGCAGATGCGCGGCAGGGTATTGTAAGAGTGTACGATTGAAAGAGGTTAATCACATGCCGACAATGCAACGTGAGTAAACATCATCTCGCCCAAACTACAGTACTGTGTCTCCTTTCGCCCATACAGCTCAAGGTCGTGTAATGGGCATTCACAGCGATTATAGATGGTCTAGCGAGTATTAGTACGGTGGACAGCTTTCAACTTTGGGCAGAGGACAGGGAAAATGGATGGGTTAGGGCCTTGTTCTACCGTTCGGAAGAGACGAGTTTTTTGGTGGGACTATGAGTAAATTTAACGGGTGAGTGATAAAAACAACATCAGGTGCCGCCCATGAATATTATTTTGATAAACAGACCAGCCTTGAAATAGTGCAGGTTACTTACCAGTATTGAAACCACCACTGACAATACCGGGTCCGAAAGCGAGTCCGTTACCAGCGGATGGGCAAAGCGATTTGAGGACGCAAGGCGCATTGGGATTGTTGTTCAGTTTGACATAGCCTTCGACGCAAAAGCAGCCGGGCAAGCACTGAGAACCGCATTGTGACGGGGTGGCTTGTCCATTCCTGTCAGGACAGATCTCGGGGCACAGGGTACCGCACTGACGCCACACAGCATTCGGGTCAGGGCACAAACATCGCTGGCCACCATTGCTCGAGGAGGAGAAGGCTGAAGGTGGGCTACAGCATTTTTGATCACCCGGGCACTGCGAATCTTGACTGCAAACTGTGGCTTGACCATTATTGATCGATTGGATGATTTGAGGATTAAGGTCGCTGTTTGGACACACTCCTACTTTACTGAAATTAGTGAACACGCCCGGCGTTGGAATGACGCCTGGGCCGCCAAAGTTGCCACCGAACCCGCTGTTGCTGGGGGGACATTGGGTACGGGGGACGCAGGGGGAACGAGGGTCGCGGCTGCTCGAGCGAATATAGCCCAGGCGGCACACGCAACCTTGAATACATCCCTGACCAGGGCACTGGGGCGGATTGTCTTGGTTATCGCATGCGATGGGGCAAGGCGAGGCGCACGTCTCGAACACTTCGTTTGGTATGTTGTCACACTGCCCTTGACCTGGCTGAATATCGAGGGGACTAATTTGAGCTGAAAACTTGGGTTGCTCGAAGTATGGCGCAGCTGTTTATGAAAGTGTACTTACGTTGGGTGGTCGGAAGTTGGCAGACACGTCCACTAGTTGTGTCACAACATTTCATCGATCCGCTGCATTCGCTGTCCCGCTGGCATCGATTGATGAGGAAACTGGACGATGAGAATCCAATGGGCAGAGGTGGACAGAAGCCAGGTTTGTTATCTGAAAATGTGCTTACAGAAGAAATTGGAATTTTGCTGTGCTCAACTGCTTTACACTGGCAGCAGGCATCATAGCTTCATGAGGGTAAGACATCGCAGATTCTGAAGGTCCTTTCCTGTTTTGATAGCTTTTAGTCCAGCTTGCCAAAAACAGATTGGAACTGGCATGGTGTCAGGTGACCCACACAACTTCAACGGACCTATCTCTTACCTGACCCGACATCTCCAATGGGGTACATGCATCGATATCCACTGGATGTAAAGCAACATTTCTGGATCCCAATGCAGGTGTTGTCGCTAGTGCACTCATCCCTAACACTGGACGGCCTTGAGAGATCTGGCGAGGCGTTGATGGGGCAAGTACCAAGTTTGGTCTCGAACAGTCCACCACCACCAACAGTGCCTGGTCTGTTCAAGACTGGAGGCATGCACTGTTTTCCGCATCCATTCGAACAGCATTTGCGTCCTTCTCTGACGCAGTCGCTGTCGCTGGAACATCTGTTTAGACACACTCCGAATCCGATAGGAGGTGGGCATTCGCCTTCCACAAATCCTCCACTTCCGGATCCAAAACCACTCGATCCAGATCCGGATCCAAATCCGGATCCAAACCCTGATCCGAATCCGCTACCACTGTTGCCAGTGAAACGTTGTCGCTCATGGTCGCAATTGCGCGAGCGGAAATCGCCTGGCAGGACACGAGTGCCTGGTATTTCTTCTCCGATCTCACTTACACACCAACATTGACCAGTGCTGCCCTGACATTGCTCGGCGCTATAATTGCCCGATGGATCGCAACGAGGTACCAAAGTGCCAATTGGTGGAATATCCGCCAAATCTTTCAGCTTACGGTTACAAGCTAAAAAAGTTATTACAATTCATTTTTCGTCCCCTCTCTATTTCCTCTTTGCCTGTCATAAATCCACCGATACACTAGTTTCCCATGCCCTAATATATCAGTCGAACATAAAATTTGCGCCCATTTTTTGCTTCGATTTTGGGTCAAACACGCTGAATCAAAATGATTAGCGCTTTATCCTCGTCTCCCCATGAAATGCATTATTACGCGACACACATAGGAAACAGAGCTTGGGCATTAGGCCACCTCTTCCTGCGCATATTGTGTCAAACCGATGACATTGTGATTATCTAATAGACTGCGCTAAATCAAGAGTTTGAAAACACAATTTTGGTGTCACCTTTTAAATGAGTATTGTTGTTTGGATGGTCTACTTTCAGAGAGCTGTAGACTACACATACGAAACACACATGTGCTCGTGCTTGTTGCATGGCAGTATTGTTGAAAGTTTCTAGCGCCCATCCTGCCTAATATGCTGTGAAAGCTTCTAGGAAATAGTCTAATCCAGGAGTGAGCAGCCCTTAAGTTCACTATTGAGTGGTACCACGAGGATACTGGGCACAGGTCGCGGCCCAGCGGTAAATGATTGCCATACAGTATGTTTCCCCTCGCACTCGCGTGCGCCTGGCTGTTGAGAAAGTGTGACATAACGTGGCAGTAACAAAAGCACGTTAAACAAAAACTGCACCTGGAAGACTGCAAAGAATGAACTTCTTGTCAGTCTGCAGACTGCTTGCTCGGAAATTTTGTAAATTGATGGTCGTAGTCTCACTCTTGGATCATCTCAAAGTTGTAATAAAGGTACTACAATTTAGGAGAGGACTTCACAAAGAGAAAGATAGGGTAAATGATCAGATAGCTGCAAGGCTGTGATGACTCAGATATGTGAATGATGCTCCCACCTGCATGAACCTTCGCGAGATGGTCATATCTCTGATGACGCCACCATCAGAGGGGTCCAGTAGCGCACCGAAGCAGCCCAAACATACATCTAAGCCAGCTTGTGCCAGGTACTCTCAGACTCATGAATGATGGCCCGACCTATATGAACCTCGGCGAGCTGTGTTTCTCTGACAGATGAACTCACCATCATTGATGTGCAGCAGTAAACTGCTCCAACAGACTCTGACAATTGCAAGAAGCTCGAGATCTCCCCAGTCAACCAGTCACACCCACAAAAACCCAACAGACAAGAACTGTGATGTCATGCTGCTTGCTCTCTTGTAGTCCTCCCACCCTCTGGGGACCTTCTCAGATGAAAAAGTACTTTTCACTTACAAAACCACAATCTCCAACTTACTCGGACAACACAATCCATTCACGCATGAATGTTCCGACGGACACGTCCGACCACCAGAACACGTGACTGTCGATGGCGTCGTGTCGGGACAAGTTCCTTAAAAAAGTCATCTTCACCTTCTAAACTCCCACAACTCGCACACTTACCTTGACCAAAACAAATATCGAATGAGATCAAAATAACAACAATATTCAACATGACGCTACAAAAGCGAAACACCCCGCCATTGATTTTTGAGACCATCTTTTTAAAAAAATGTCCCAAGGTTGGAGAAAAGACAATTCCGACACAATGTCCAACTGTATCGTCTAACAAGGAAGTTCAACCAGTTCGAATACAGAAAAGGGAATTGTGCAGCCCGAACAACCGTCGACCATGAACTGACTGCCAGAATGAGGTGCGTATATTCGGGTGGTTCTATTATATTCCTACGGCCGAGGGGGATGTACCAGTCGGCGGAGGAAAACAAGACGAGTCACCGATGACAACAATAGACACTGGTTACATACTAGACGCGGTCTAGGCAATGAGAAAGCGGGTCGAGTTCTACTATATTTTATTAGCCAACCGTTTCCATCCACTCAAACCAATTTTTCTACATAAATTTCATTTCAATTTTTACCATTTCGTACCTTCTCGCAATCGTAAAACGAATATGCCTATTATGCGTTACTCGCCACAAGTATGTGCAGAGTTGGTTGGCTCAGCTATTTATTGACTGACTAAACACTCGTTAAACGGAAGAAGAAGGATATGCCCTGCAAGTGTCTCATTGTTCTGCCCAGACACCGACCTTGAATAGTCGAGTCCGAGTTTAAACACAGCTGGCACCGCCGATGACCAAAAATGGAAACTGATACGACTGAGGACATGTTTTCCAGGTTTAACGATTCAAAAGGGCTGTTTGCAGATTTCCTGCAGTATGTGCTTTTATATTACCCGTATCAGACTTCAGTTCATTGCTGACAGATCTTAATACAGGCTTTCTGTAAGGGTCGACCTGGGGGGGGGGGGGGTTGCCAAGGTTTAATTTGTGACCCCCGTTTTTATGTGTGCAGTCGATGTACCTATGAGTATAATGACGCGACAAAGCAGAAAAAATTGCATCGACTGGTTTTTTCTTCATTAAGAGAGGGTTTCTAAGAGACTCGACCCATATGAAATATACTTGGCCAGTCAACTTTTTTGACCCCCGTTTTTATTTGATCTATCGAAAGCACTCACAAAACTGACTGTCTTGGCCACTACAGAATGACAGCTACATTGCAAAAAGTTCGAATCTTTTTTTAAAATTAGCTTAGCTGTAACCGTTCATGAGATATTCAAAAAAACCATTCGTGATCAGCCATGATCAGGCGCATAATCGATTATGGGAGAGTCCAGATCTCCGTTTTTCCACGGAAATAGTTGCGCATGGTCAGAACATCATAAAACAACCTGAATTTTCACACTGCGGACCACAGTTATTGTGCGCATGGCCGATCTGCGCCCCGTTTCGCCAATTGTAGCTAATCACGATCGATAATCCTGGCTGTTGATTACTCGCGCTTATTAGTAATAGCCTATCTTGTAGCTCTTGAAAAAAGCTTTAAAATAAGTGTTTCCGCGTTAAAATTCGTTGATTTTCGCCCGAGATATTGAAGAAAACTCAAATTCTGAAGAAGTGCTCGCAGTACGCACCTTTTGAATTTCCCGCCCGTGTGCCGCTTGTGTCATAAGAGCGGTTTTTGTTGCTTACTCTGGGAATTTCCAGTTGATTCATAACGTTTTTCATAACTTTTTCACCACGTGCCAGTCTAATTCTGCGCTAAAGTATCTGTTTCTCGTGAAAAAATAAGAAAAGTTATAACATGCCTTGACTATGCATATATTTGCCTTGGAAAATGCGTAGTGCAAGTTTCAGCTAGGTTCCCGCCGGTCCTGCCCGGTGCGCACAGCCGCGACTGGTCGCAGGAGATATTTCGAAAACTCTCGATTTGTCGACGATTTTTATCGGCGGCAGGCAAATGAATGAAACATTGTTAATTGCATAAACTTCAGAAAACTTTTGTCTATCTTATCACGTGATATTTGTTATTTTTTTGAAAATTGGATTTTTGGTGAGAATTTGAAATTTCGGCAATGAGTGCTAAAAATTTCAAAATTGTCCTGCATGTTAAAACATTGTTTTTTATCTTTTTTCAATGACTTAACGAATTCTGCAGTATCGAATTACCAGAAATCAGCGTAAATTGTTCACGAAATGCGCAATATGATTTTTTATTGAATTTTGAGAAATTGTGATTAATTTTTTGTACTTTGCGGCTTTGATTTTTTGTCTATCAAGTTCACGGAACGAAAATTGCAGTCAGAAGCAGCTAGACTCTAAAAACTGAACTAGCTCCTCCTACAGCAGCATATTTTTCATTGAGGGTCATCGTAATAGCCAAATTTGGATGTACGAGTATGTGTGTATTCTTATGTTGCACATTATTTTGCAATTAAATATCACTGTTCGAAATAAATTATAGCGTGCTACCGTAATATTGTTCTATGATCTATAATTACAGCTTCCATGCTTGCGTTGACGCGAAAAAGTGATGTGGGTCCGTTATAGGCCTTGACTAACATGAAACAAGACTTTAAAAGCTCCATGTGGGTTCCAAGGAAAAGAACTGCCAAAATAGCCGCCTCGACCACAACCTCTAGCATAAAGACTCACGCCTTACATACTGCTTACAACGTGCACTAAAAAAATTTCTGACTACAAGGAAACAATTACAAATGATCCTTTCCTACCATGACAAAGTGCGTATGTGGTGGTTTCCAGCTGCGCGTAAGCATTCTAAAACAGCCAGCAACTGCGTTTTGTATCAAAAAAGACCACTTTCAACCTTTAAAGTGCTTTATCTCCATATATAGGTATTTTAGACAAATTTGACATCAGCCGAGACAATCAGTTTTGTGGGAACTTTCGATCGAGCAAATAAAAAAGTCGACTGGTCAGCCCTGGGTCGTGTCTCTCAGAAACGCTCTTTAAAAAATTCGACTTTGAATTATGGAAAAATTTAGGAAGAAAGTAGAGGTCACTAAATGCCAGAAATACGAACCTTTTGAATTTCCTGCTCGCCCGCCGCTTATGACATGAGAGCGGTTTCGGCTGCTCACTCTGGGAACCGCTAGAAAATATATACAGTAGATTTTTCACTTGTCTATCAGGACCACGTGTCTATCTGCTCACTGTCATACCAGCCACCAGACGCCTGATGCTAAAGTACGATTTTCACCGACTACTAACTCGAGAACGTGTGGACGAAAATGTTTTTTTCGCACACTTTTTAGAATCGGCCGAGTCTACAATCGTGCCAATTTTTAACAAAATCCACACAGCTATCGTCGAGTTCCAGCATATATAATCCTCTCTGAGCTGTCACTAGTCTCGCACAAAAAAGGTACCCGCTTTATGCTCGATGTGGTCTATTGCACATGGCTTGTATAAGGCGGAGAGTTATATAGTTGTGACTCTTTTAATGATATGGATCCTATTTCTGGCCAGGTCCAACATTGGTTCTTAAAACCTGACCCATTTTATAGTGTTTTTGGGTTGCGCTGGGTCAGGTTTTTAGACAGGGTGGTTTTCGGTTGTGGCGGTTGACCTTTTTTCGAACCCGACCCAAAAACGCTTTTCCACTTGGACTTGCATGACCATGTGAATGGCCCCGCAGCGTACAGAAGCCACTGCAATATTGGGTTCGTCCCGTTGGTTTCTAATCGACAGACCCTGGTGCTTCAAAAAACGTACCCATCGCCCCAGTTAGTCCAATTCGACATGTCAGTCTGACTGTGATGGAACTGAGGAATCCTTCGTTAGCAGATGATATCGAGCTGATCTGATCTCTTGTGGATTCGTAGTCAAAGATCAGGTCAGACAGTCCTAATTTTCAGAGTTTGAAAGTTCGCTCAGTTGGCGAAATCCATGTAGAAGCCTCTTGCTTTTTGGCAGAGGTGGACTTAAGTTTTTAGCTGGTTTAAGAGTGTGATTTATAGCCTTGAAATCGGTAGTTTTGAAAAATTTTTTTATGGGCTAGTGGAAAATTATGTCTGCGAGAGGCCAATTTTGCAAAAACTTTGCCTCCAGCGGTACGGGGATATTTTCTGCCCAGCGCCCCACCTTTTCTCGCGACCTTGGATTGCGCCTTTGGTGCTCATTCTTCAACTCGAGATTATAGCATATTTATGGGTTCAACCATGGGTGAGCGACACCATGAGTGAGCGACAGTGCATAATTTTGACCCAGGTCAGCGTGACCTAAGTCAGCGACACCATGGATGACCGGCAATTCACTAAGAAAAACTTACAGTAGGATACAGAAATTCGAGTATGATGCGCAGGCACGTAAGATTTAAAAAAAATTTTTGATCGAGTTACGAAAAACAACAGTCTTAGGGAAATGTGAAGAATTGATTAAATGCAAGGTCAGAACTGATCAGGAATCATTGGGGTCGAGGACGAAACGGAATGCGAAAGTTATAAACGTTTTCTCGCATGTTTCTGGCGAAAACTGATTTGTTCACCATTGAATTTTTGAAGAAAACCTCCTTCGAGTGTTTAGTCGCATTTTCCGCCTGATGAATCTGACCCTGACAGTCTCCTGAAAGTCCCATTACAAGTGTCTACAGTTTATAGGTTGTTTTTAAGTTCACATGAATTAATTCTGATTGTAATCTGGGCTGATAAAGCAAAATGTCGAAATTCAAATAAGTTTAGGCGCACAAGGACTTTTTATATACTGTACATACAGGTATAATGCGCACAAGAACTAAGTTGGTCATATACTCGTTGTCGCTCATCCGTGGTGTCGCTCATTAGAGCCACATTGACCTGGGTCATCCCTTATACACTGTCGCTCACCTATGGTATCGCTCACTCATGGTATCGCTCATCCATGTTGTCGCTCACCCATGAGAACGCCTATTTATGCGATTTCTTTGTTGTCCCCTCACGACCCCGAAATCCTTCGTACGGAGTGGAATGACGTGAGCCACCAGGGCTCTATTGGCACGAGACCAGCATCTCCTTGTTCGAGAAGCAAGAATTGAGCATACCGATAAACATAATCCCTCAGCTGCGGCCAGAATCCAATGAAGGAAAGGAAAATTCTTTGCTGGAATCTTAAGTGACTGCTAAGATTTTCTAAGGCCAAGCTAAATCATGCACTTTGAATCAGAAGTGTTGTACTGACTAGAACCGCGTGAGGTGCCTGGAATTTTATAGCTTGCTGAAGTTTGCAGCTGTGGCTGAGCATGGGTATTTGATGCATACACTCCTTGCATGGCGCTCCAGAAGGGAAGCCATATCATTGAAAGAGTCGCAGCGATGAAATGCTTTCACAACTTAAAAACTCCCCCTCATACAAGCCGTGTACAATAGACCACATAGAGCATAACTCGGGTACCTTCTCTGTGCGAGACTAGTGTCAGCTCAGAAGGGATTAGACGACAAGTCGTCAGCAATAAAAAAACACAAGAGATAGAAAACACTATTTGAAAGATTACGAATAGACAAGTACAATACCAGAAAAATTCATTTAGCTTGTCGATGCTGCCTTTTTTGTTCGAAAATAAAAGAAACTTTATCCTGGTAAGTCGTCTTCAGAAATCGCCCTGATATCGTGAAAAAGCGCTCAAACACTTTTCTGAGTGTTCTTCACCTCCTTTTCTGAGTGTTCTATTTTGGTAACCAAGTGGGCAGTCAGCATGCTTCACGGCTGAAAGAGTTGATTGTATCGGTGAGTTTCTTGACGCTGAAACCCTGATCGACAGAAGAAGGAATTTTGGGTTGGAATGTAGTGTTGCAATTGACATCTGTCAAAGTCAAAATCCTGTCAAAATCGTATGTTTTCAAAATTCCATCAGAGTCAATATCGATGTCAAAACAAAATTTTTCTGCCTCTGTCAAAGTCAAAAATCTAACGGGACGTGCCTTGGGATTTAGAACTGTAAGACTGCCTCCAGATCTCCACTCAGGAAGGGGAGAGCTTGAAATGTTTTCACCAACATTTCGCTAAATTTACTTTCTTTCGCTGTCAGAATACTCTGACCAAGGGACCTGTGCAAGGAATTCTGACCTGACCCTGTCCTTGAGCAGACCCCTCAAAAAAGTTTCTGACCCGACCCTGGCCCTGAGCAGACCCCAAAAAATTTTCTGACCTTGACCCTGACTCTGACCAAGGGTCGGTCAATCATGGTTTTGACAGGATTCTGACCTCAAAATTGAGGTTATTTCTAACACTATACTAGGTACAGTGGAATGAAACTGGTTGATTGCTATTCAGGCGCATGTTTACCTTTCCTATGTACCCTGCCATTTTTGTGACAATGTTACTTGTGTATTGATGATAAGGAATTTTTGTTGACGCCAAGGTAGCTTTTCATTGAAAAGTCTCGACTCATGTCAGATCAACTTGCCGTCGATGCTTGTTTCCCATATCTAGTAAGGAGACATGTCTAATGCGCACTTTTCCCGGCTCGAACCATTTTATCGAAAAACTCAATCAACACGAACCTTATTTTGGCCTTGCTTGTCCTTCATTCACGTTCTCCTAATCTTTATTCAGAAATCAAACAAATATGGACCCTCTCCGTGATGCTTCATAGCAGTCGCGTGTCCACATTATTCTCAGCCGTTTAAGCGGAAGAGTTGAATTTGGAGGTCAGCTCAGCTAATATGAAGCCTTCAATGATCATCGTCTTCGCTTTGCTGGTTTTCTGTGCAATATCTATGGCCAATGCCGATATCAAAGGAGACGAGTGTGGCTGCGCTGGAAAATGTGAGCACAGCGACGACACTCGTTGCAACACGTGCTGCATGGCAAAATGCAAGCGACAACGTTCCAGTGTCATCGGCGGCCACTGTGGCAGTTTCTGCATTTTTGTGGGGAGTGATTCTTAATGTGTTTCGGGCTTAGCAACTTTGATTAAATGTATGTATTTTCAAATTAACTATTGATAACCATCAATTGGTTAGTCATTGGTGAGAAATATCTGAGTTTAAGTCGATTGGCAGACATACTGGAGCACAAAGTTGAGATTTCCCGCTGCTTAAGAAAAACTGTCATAGGCAGCTTATGCGGGGAATTCCAATTTTTAATCGTGCAGGATCTGCGGAGTGATCACATGTTGCGTTGATACAGTAATGAAAGAAAGATTCGGTTTCAGTTTCAGTTAATTCAACTGAATCTCAAATAGATTTAGTTTCAATTTTAGTTAACATAAAATCTGAAAAGATTCAGTTTTTAACTACATGATTCAATTTTTTCTCAAGAAAATTTTTGCATCTCGACATGGTCACTTGATGGGAAAACACCACTTTTCTTCATTAAAATAGCTACTTTTTCGACTTTAGCAGCTTTGCAAACCATGCTAATTCGAACTCGCCATAGCCAATGAGTGTAATTTTCTTGCAAAAGGGAGCGCCACGCGAAATATTAGCTCGTCTTGCCAACTACGTACTCAGCAGGTTAGCGCCCGGAGTCCAGCAAAGTCTTTTTGCTTTGGCGGGTCTTTTGTGCAAAACACCAAGAACTAGAGCCCACCAAAACAGCAAAGTCATAAGAGGCCTGCGAGTGTTTCTTAACTTTCTGCCTCCTTACTACACAAGAATTAGAAAACCCGCGTGATTTCGGGGGCTGACCAATGCTGAACAGCTGGTCATGAGTGTCCTCCTCCTGCTGACCAGGGCCAGAAGGAGCAGCGGGAACTTTCAGTAGAGCTTTCTTCCGCACTGGGAGCATTGCAATTATCGAATAAGTCTGACAAAATCAATTTAAGAGTCGGCAAAGCTTTCTAAGACAAGAGGATGTGACTTTAAAATGTTTTTAATAAAATGATTTAAATCAAAGAAACCATCTTTCATATAGTTTTTTTATTTTTTGCTGGCTGCTTTTCAGCATGGACCTCGCCCAGCTTAAAATTACTTCACTCGGCGTTAGTCTAGCAGGAAATTATGGAGCACTTCAATATTCGCAAACATTTGGCGAAATTTCTCTGCATTTGGACCCAAATTCGAGAAGATCGATTTAATTTACGATAAATATGGCTTTTTAACCCTTAGTTGGTCCGACTGGTTGCAGCATCAAGTAGCAGCTGTACGATGCCTGTGCTAGAAGATAGTTCTTCCTCCCGTACGATTCATGTTTCAATTGAAGTTATTATTGTTTTTGGGCACTTTTTTGGGGTTTTCGGGCCGCCGTTTGAGAACCGCTTGATCAATTTCGATAATTTTTGGTACTAGCATGTCCTACCTATCAACCTATGATACTACCAAACTGTTTTGCAAAAAAATGGCTGGTTGTCGAGATATGCAGATAAAACCGTTTCGCCCTGTGTTATAACATGCGTTGGGTCTGTGGACCCAAGAGTTCGACCAACTAAGGGAAGGAGGGTTTCTAAGAGACTCGATCCATATGAAATATACTTGGCCAGTCGAGTTTTCTGATCTCCTTTTTCATATGCTCAATCAAAAGTACTTACAAAACTGATTGTCGTGGCGGAAGTAAATTTTTCTAAAATGCCTAATGTATTGAAATAAAGCACCTTGAAGGTCAAAAAGCGTCACTTTTGGTCAAAAAGTCATGACTTGCTTGGTTTTTGGTCTAGAACAATTTTTAAAATGCAGAAATTACCGCTGCATTTCAAGAAATCTGAAACTTTTCAAAAATTAACTTAGCTGTAATCGCTTATGAGATATTCGAAAAAACCATTCGTGGTCGGTGATCGGGCATATAATCGATTATGGGTAAATTATGAAAGCCAAATTTCCGTTATACCGCCGAAATAGTAGCCTATGGTCAGAACATCATGAAACAACCCTGATTTTCGCTCTACGGACCACAGTTATTGCGCACATGGCCAATAACTGCGCCCCTTTTCAGCAATTTCTGCTGATCATGATCGATAATCCTAGCTGCTGATCACTCTCGCTGATCAGTGATAGACTTTCTTGTAGCACTTGAAAAGAGCTCTAAAAAGCTTTTTACTGCGTCGAAATTTGTTGATTTTCACCCGAGATATTGAAGTGCCCACGCCGCTACTTTTGAATTTCCCGCCCGCGCACCGCTCACGCGGCTGCTTACTCTAGAAATCGCGAAAAAATATATCATTTTCTTACTTTTTTCACAGTGTCAGTCTAATTATGTACTGGGGTATTGGTCTTTCGTGAAAAGAAGAAGAGATATAAACTTTACTGGCGATTTTAGAAGTACGAGTACGCAGCTAGCCTTATTCTTCTCTCATATGCGGCACGCGGGCGGGAAATTCAAAAGTAGGCAACGTAGGCAACAGCGACGTATCCTAACCAACAGCTTTACGCGAGCAGTTTACTGATTGCGAAGTAAATGATCGAGGTGATATTTAATATACTATCATAGATTCCGAAACTTGTCCCGCTACTGGCTCGAAAAGTTTCCATTCTGTCTTTTATTAATTCGAGCCAGCGGCCAACATTGGATATTTCGATCACAAAAAACGGAATAGGGAAGGCCAATAGAGAAATTAATTAATGCCTGTGAGCGGAGAACGATTTTCTTTAGCAAAAGAAAAACTGAAATTTTTTTCTCTGACTAACCAAATGCAAATTCCGTCGCCGCGCAGTTCCTTTTTCTTTTCACTTATCAAAATCATCTACACAACCGGTTTTTGTAATGCAGACCTCACACTGTCTCTATTTATTTGGGCACTGGTTGAGTATCATCCCTTCAATGATGCAGATGATAATCACACGTGAACACAAATAATTCATCACTTGCCTGAAGCCTTCTGGCTCCAAAAATTAAGATTGCAGTACAACATGTGCCTTAGACAAACAAAAGTTAGATGCGGCGGTAAAATCAGCCGTTTTGATCACGGGTTGTATGTGAAATGCACACAGGTTGGATCATCCTTGAAGAATGTCGCTTCAGGGGTGTACCAAGGAAATAATTCGCATGTCCCAGTGCACGGATACCAGTTAAAACTGCGACACCAGACGTTGCTCGAACACCGATCGGCACATTCCTGCAGCGTAGTGCCATTCATAGACACGATGACTTCTTCATCCATGCATTTCGATTCAGCCTTTGTTAAGTCTTGCTCCAAACCTAATCGAATAAACCAGCATCAACTGTTTTTATATTTTCTAAGGTGTGAAAAGGAACTCACGATTGATGGTGCAAAGCACAAAAAAGTTGTAATCGCAGGGATAGTCGCCCAAAAATATTGTGTGTGGTTGTCTCATGTGAATACAATCCTCGTTCATGTACCGCTGTGAACCCTGGTTTGATTTGTTTCGCATAACAGTATTGATTCCAGTCAACCTAAGATCTGGCTCGGCGTTACTGTTGTACCAACGCACCTCCGATAACTTTGTTAATCCTTGATCACTGCCTCTCGCTGCTACCCATGCCAAGGAAAGTATTGATGTGCCGAAATCTTTCTAAAAAGGGATATATCAATTGTACTGCACTTGTGTGAAGTAACTAAACGCATATATAATCGAGCATAACTTTCGAAAAGTGCGTGAGCAGTCAGGCACAAACGTACGCACAGTAATATGCGTTTTCTTCGGGTTTGTGCGCGGCCGTTTGGTGCAGGGAGCTTCGGAAGCTGAGAGATCTGGATCAGCCGTCCGAATACCGTATGTTCAGGCCTAGAAATCCCATGCAATGAGCTTCACTCACTTACGAAACCTTGGTTTCTGTGAACGAGGCGATAGGGCGGAAGCGGAAGCGATGGGACATAGTGGCCATTAGTCGGTTCACTAGGTGACGACCAGACTCGGCGAATGCGATGATAACTCTGAGCGCGCTCACGTCAGAGTGCAGCTCACAAACTACGCGAGCTAAGGCAAACGCGACTGCTTACATAAACAGTACGCGCCACTGAAGAAAGGGTTTTTGAGAGACTCGACCAGGAGCTGGCCAGTCGCCTTTTTTTACCCCCCCCCCCCCTTTTTATGTGCTCTATCTAAAGTACTCACAAAACTGATTGTCTTGGCCGAAGTAAATTTTTAAAAAAATGCCTAGACATTGAAATATAGCACATTATAGGTGAAAAGTGGTCACTTTTGGTCAAAAACATTATAACTTGCTTTTTTGGGCCAATAACAATTTTAAAAATACAGAAATGACTGCTACATTTCAAGAAGTCCGTTTTTTTAAATTAGCTTTAATCGTTCATGAGATATTAAAAAAAACATTCGTGATCAGTCGTGATCACGCACATAATCGATTATGGGTGAATTATTAAAGCCAAGTCTCCCTGTTTTTTTCACTGAAATAGTAGCCTAGTGTCAGTAAATTATAAAACAGCCCGAATTTCTGCACATGGACCACATTTATTCTGCGCTTGGCCGATAACTGCGCCCCATTTCGCTAATTTCAGCTAATCACGATCGATAATCCTGGCTGTTGATTACTCGCGCTGATTAGTCACAGCGTTTCTTGTAGCCCTTGAAGAGAGCTTTCAAATGATTTTTTTTCTTAAAAATTCATTGAATGTTACTCGTGATGTTGAAGAAAATTCAAATTCGGAAGGACTGCCTGCAGCTCGCAACTTTTGAATTTTCCGCCCGCGTGTCGCTAATGACATAAGAGCAGCTTTGGCTGCTAACTCTCGAAATCGCCAGTTGATTGAAAACTTTTTTACTTTTCCATTAGGTGTCGGTCTGTGCTAAAAATATGTCTTTCATGAAAAATAAGAGAAATTATAAATTTACTGTTTATTCCCAGAGTATGATTCAATGGATTTTGAGTAGAAAAAACTACTTGAAAGCTCTTCTCAAGGGCTACAAGATAGGCTATTTTTGATCGGCGAGAATAATTAACAGCCAGAATTATCGGTTATGACTAGCTGAAATTGGCGAAATTGGGCGCAGTTATAGGCCATGTGCACAATAACTGCGGTCGATAGTGCGGAAATTCGGGTTGTTTTATAATGTACTGACCATAAGCTACTATTTCAGTGAAAAAACGGAGATCTGGCTTTCGTGATTTACCCATAATCGATTATGCGCCTGATCGCAGCCTATCACGAACGGCTTTCCTTCAATATCTCATGAAGGGTTACAGCTAGGCTAATTTAAAAAAAGGTTCGGATTTCCTGACATGTAGCTGTCATTTCCGTATTTTTAAAATTGTTTTGGCCCAAAAAAACAACTCATGATTTTTTGACCAAAAGTTACCATTCTTTACTTTGTAAGTGCTATATGTATTTCCATATAAAGGCACATTAGAGAAATTTTACTTCCGCTAAGAAAATCAGTTTTGTGAGTACTTTTGATAGAGCATGTAAAAAAGGGGGTCAAAAAAGTTGACTGGCTGTGTACGATATATTTCATATGGGTCGAGTCCTCTTGTACATGACCCCACTAAATACAACACCAAAAGCATTGAAAATCATATACGTGATCAGAGTTTTTATCTCTACTGAAACTCGAATATGGAACATCATTGACACTAATTATTATGTTCCGAGATCGCCCTTCTGACAAGGGTAGCTTGATTGATGAGAATATTGGTATGGACTCTCCATGTACCATACAAACTGATAACTGGACATGAGACCCATCTGCGGATGAGCATGGCCTGCAAACTGATGGTGGCTCTGGCTTGCGGAATCGGTCTGATGACCTCTGCCATTTCCATAACCACGTCCATAGCCCCTATCATACAGTTACTAGCTGAGATCGCTCGCCGATTGGGCCCTCGTTTCTGAGGAACATTGAGTCTTGATATGTCCTTTTCCTTTGCAATAATGGCGTAACCAAAATCTCACCGACTCTGCACAAGCTTCTCGTCGTGACCAACAACGGACAAAGCGGAGCGGACGCGGCACAGGAAGCGAGTCGCGCATGCAAGAGAGAGAACAAGGCGAAAATGCGAAGCCGTTAAGTTTGTAGAAATAATTTGTTTTTGACATGTTTTTCGCTGACGTATCTGATTCGGATGCCACTTCAAAAATTGACGTTTTTCATTTTAAAAATATAACACTCGTTTTTTATGCAAGAATCTGTGCAACATTTGGACGGGCATGTGTGCCTATCATGCAATCATTTTCTTGCTTATGTTTCAGTTTTGTTTTGATAAAGCCAATAAGTTTTCATTTCTGTTAAAATTCTACGTTAATTTGGTTGCCCGCTGTAATACGAAGAACATAATTTGTTGGCCCATTGTAAAACGACTGTAATAGCAAAAGAGAACAGAAGAGCAGCTACCCATCGGGTTTCTTCATTCAAAAATATCCCAAGTCCATTTTTTACGACACTTCTTCTTATGTCGTAGGTTTAAAGCTGACGAGGTGTTCAAGAGATAAAGGTGTTTTTTATTGCAAAGCATTCCGTTTTTCGTTATTCCATTCCTTGGAATGCTTCTGCAATCCTGCAGTAGGTTATAGGATGTTTAGATGCCCTAGTATCACTTTGACAATCGATCCAAGCGCGCCTGACTGTCAAAGCTACTCGCGCCAAACAGCTGCGTAAAAACCCGAAGAGAACGCATGATAATAATGAAAAGGTAACGGCATATGTGCGAGGCGAGTGATCGGACAGTAACGCGATATGCTTATGTATATAAATGAAGCTTGACCCTTAATGTCTCTCAAACAATACAGTATACTGTATTCATAATTCAGCTATTGTTTTGTTACAATACCTTCGTTTCGCACGACTGCGTTACAAGACAGAACTGTTATTTTTGTGCTGAACTCCTAGCCCCTCGACAAATATTAACGCGCGTGCATTTTTTTAAAATGGGCGATAATGAGATTCAGATTCAGCTTACTGTTGCTAATTTATTACAATCCTTGTTCTAGGATCTATCAGATGCAGTATCTAACTTTACACTTAAAAAGTGCTAATTCAAAGACCAGTTTATTATAAAACTGGTTTTAGTCTTCCAACATGAAATCCTAGCTGCTTACCCCGAAGGAGTTGTATATTGACGATGCCTCGCTAGAACTTAGCACTTGGGCCAATGAGCCTCCAGTACGTTGACAATAACGGAATGCATCTGTCCAATTAGACACAGTGTAGTTCACTCCATTCAGCTGTTTGGTGGGTGCGCCAGGAACTCGCGCCAAATAAAAGCAGCGACCACCATTCACGACGCCGCGATATGTATTGGCGCAATCACCGATAAACGAGTTTTGGGATGGATGACACTTTTGACCTTCAAAAAACATTTAGCAACCATCAATTCGAAAAAACTAATCAAAGATAAAACATTACCTGCGCTAGCACAGCACACCAAAAATAATGGTGCGACTAAAAAAATTTGAAGCTTTGTGAACATTCCGGGAGAAAAGATGTAGTGACTCGCCATTATCGAGTTCCTCCAAGAATCTGTAAGACTCTACTCAAAATTTTCCAATGATTGATTTTTCAAACTCTATTGACAAACGTGGAGGCCTTTTGAAAAATACGATTAGTTTCCTTTTCAAGAGATCTGCTCCTTCGGAGACCAACGTGGAGGCGTTTTGAAATGCATGGTTACTTCTTCTTCACAAGAGATCTGCTCCATGGGAGACCATCCATTTTTCTGTCCGCTCCCTTCTTCCAGGCGCCCATTTGTTCTCATATGAGACCCTCGTTCATAATTGGTCAGGAAAGTCGACGAGTCATCTTACGAGCTTTTGTCTCCAACAAAGACCCCCGATACCCGTCAAGATAAATATCTGAATCGCGCCTACGTGAGCCTTGTCAGTGGTGCGAGCCATGGTGAGAGCAAGGAAAATATCGATCTCTTGTCAGGGAGATGTCAATCACCTGTTGATGTTAGTACTGTATAGTCGAAGGGCTTGCTTTTGATCCAGCGGGAAGTTTCAGTTGGTCGCGCCCTCTTTTAGTCCCGCCTTCTACAATCGATTCCTGTCGAATTTTTTCGGGATTTGGTCGATAGTCTTCCACGGCGTTTAAGAAAAGTCAGGGACAATAAAGGAGGACCAACAAACTATTGATCGATATTACGTAATTTTTTGCCAATCTAAGAATTTTTTTTCTGGTTTGTTCGGCATTGAATTTTCTTTTTACCGATGTAAGTTTCATGTTAGTGTAACCATGTTGTAAAATGATGCGGGGACAAGAAGTTGAATACATCCAGATGCGCACACCGTGGAACTTAATTTTGCGCACTAGTGTACTGTATATGGGGAGAAGTT
This sequence comes from Mesodorylaimus sp. YZB2_4, assembly GCA_030248295.1. Classification (NCBI taxonomy): domain Eukaryota; kingdom Metazoa; phylum Nematoda; class Enoplea; order Dorylaimida; family Dorylaimidae; genus Mesodorylaimus; species Mesodorylaimus sp. YZB2_4. The sequence goes on from JASANH010001722.1 coordinate 69,930, forward strand.
ACGAGGTGTGGGCGATCACTGGATTCTTCTTCTAAAAAACTGGTTACGTGATCCCAAACTTTAAAACGTTTTTGACTCAAAAAGCGCGCAAAAAGCGCGCATTGTCCTTGCCCGGTAGGGCTTTCTCGTAGATTCGACGGTAGAAAATCGGCTAAAGCCAAACTCGCTTAAGTGAGGTTACTGTTATCCAAAGATTGCCAAAAAAGCATCCTATTATATATCGGAGCAACATAAAATACAAGCTTTCCACTAACGATCGGTATTTATTTTATATCAGCCTCGCATTAATGACATGCGACTCTCGATACTAACATTACCTGCACATTTACAAATGTTACTCATTTCTTAAAAAGTGGTAAAGAATTTTCCCCTGCTTACACTACGTTAAAGCGTTTTTTCCGGTTTGCTTTTTTCAGGTACCAACGGAAGCTAAGAGTAGGAAAAAAAAAGCGTAACTAAGCACAATGAAAAAATGCCTCTAAATATAATATTCTGATCATCGCCAGTGAGTCATTTACTGTAGCTTCAAATGCAGCATGGTCAATTTTTTGACTTCAGCTGCTGTTATCCGGCTTATAGCTATTTCGGGCAGCAAAAACTGCTGCCTAAAGTTATTATCAGTATTGCTTTTATGCACGGAGCAATTGCGAGCAAAACAGCTGTAAAATCAGTGCAGGGCAACACGGCTTCTTTTATCCGGGTTACTGCACGGTGGGTTCGACTGTACCGCGATTTCTCTAGTTCAAGCCACGCAGCATGTATAATGCAAACAAGGCTCGAAAAGACGACTATCCAGTTTTATCATAAGGCAATGCCTGCCCAAATTACATCAACTTCAATTAATGTTTTATCAAAGCCCACTCAATTCTCTGACTCCTTGTTGAATCCAATCTATATAATTGGCCACGCGGGTGAAAACGGGTGGATATCCTTGCCACACGCAAACACCACTGACACCAAAGCTAACAATGCCGTACTGAGTCCAACTACCGTCGGCTCTACGACACGCTAGAATTCCACCGGAATCAGCCTGATTACACAAAAGAAATTATGTTAATTTCATATTGAAAATGCATATAAATGTTTACTAATCCAGAGAAAAAGGAATATTTTAAACTTACGGTACAAGTGGCAGCTGTGCCATCTAAAGGACCAGCGCAAAGGGCCACACTCGAGTTAAAAACTGAGCCCCAAATGTTTGAACATTGTGCCTCGCTGTATACGGGCATTGGCAGTTGTTGAAGAATGTCAGCCATTTTAGTTTCATCATCCTCTGAAAGAGCATTTTTTCAGATTTGCTCATGCTAGATTTGCAGTTTGGAAAAAGCTCTGAAACTTGAGAATAATAAGCCAGCAGTAAAACTGCTTTTTTAGTTTTATGAAAGATGTGCAGCGGGATACTCACTGTCAGTTCGACCCCAACCAGCCACCATGCATCTAAGATTGGTTGGCAACGGCTCTCTGAAAGCGGGCAAACAGATGGGCCTGATGTTCTCAGTGAAATTGATCGGCTTATCCAGTTTCAGCAACATGATGTCATTTTGAGTGAACGAAGTGTAAGCTGCATGACGCTTGTATCTGATGACTTTCCGCTGTTGAATGTCATAAGTGTACGATTGCCAGTGTTGACCAGCATTGACCAGCCAGGTTCCACCTCTAGAAGCACCAGTCAAAAGAGTCATGCCATGCGGGAATGAAGCAGCACCAGCGCCTGCGTAACCGAGGTAAAATACACTAACCAAGTTAGCCGTGTTAAATGCAGTTAAGTTACTCATCTGCGATCGCTTTTACTGCCAGTGAAGACGTGTTCTGAATCTTTAATAACTCCAAGTCCTATCCGTAAACATATCCTACGTGAGTGGTATCTGCATTAAAAAACTATTTTCTTTTAACTGTGCTGGTGTGCTCTTGGACTGCTAGTGGTAACTGTGTGGCGTTTCCCCCCCCCCCCCCCCAGAAATGTTTTCCCGCTGCTTTCGCCTGCTCTTGCTGGTAAAGTCGCAGGGCACTCCGCTTAGCTTTATTTCCAGCCCACTGGCCTGACCCTTCCTAACCTTGCCACCTTGGCATCAAGACTCCCTAGCCGTAAGTGTGCCCCTCCAGTCACTCTGGCTAACCTGAGGCACTGTAACCTAGTTTCCCGATCCATAGAAGGCATCATTCTTCCGTTAGCCGTGCAAGACCGCATAAAAGTAGCTTACTCTGGCACAACTAAACAATGGCCAGCAGTCAGTACAATATCGGAGGCCTCAACCGTGTCTCGAACTCTGAGTAAGGCACCGCCGCAAAAGTGGCCATTGTTTCCGCCCCAATTCTGGCTGACCAACCATGGCCACGAGTATGGGGTCGCCCATTGGCCATTAATGATACGCGTTCCAGTCACGATTTCTTTGCCAGCTGCCTGTCGCCCACATCCTACATTAGCCTCGGACGATTGTGCGAAAACCTGGAATGTGGAACCTATTGGCATAATGTAGCTGAGCGCTGAGATGATGTTCAGGCGACTACAATGGACAGTGTGGACACTTGAGTAGACACCAATTGGGATGACTAAAGGGGGCACACCGTGTGGATTTGATGTACAGTATCTTACCAATAATGCGACGACGGCGACCACCCCAGCAGCCATTTCAAGTGTGGACGTACGGCTATGGGAGAGCTGTTCAGAAGTTGTCTATGTCTGCTGTCACTCACCCTCATGCTGGTCTGATTTTTATACTCTCCATTATAGTTCCAATTTAGCATTGCTAATCACAATACTGGCGTATTTGCTGTCAGACACGTGTTATAATTGGTTAAAGCTCTGTCTAAACAATCATTGAGTATTCCAGACGCAGGTACACAACTTTTTTAGAATCTACGCATGCCTCCAAGCTAACTGTCAGTCGAGTGCGAGATATAGTGCCAATAATGATTCTGTCTGAAAACGCACCCAGCCCAGAATGGGCAGCCGCTCCCATCTCCTCAGGTTTGAGTTCCCAGACTAGCTGAGCCAAGTTGTTTCTACAGGTGAAACTACACTGGATTTGCGTCGGGGACCAGTTTGACTCTATGTAGATTTAATTCACTATTTCCTGGTTGCTCATTAGCTCGTGCACCAAAAGCACTCTTTTCCAAATCAAGATTAATCAGAAATCGAGCAGAAAATGACTGAAAAATGATGCCAAAGCTCTAAAATATGGTTGACGCTATGGAATAGAAAATAAGATGTTTGAATGATGCCTGTGACTTGGCAGCGGGGGGGGGGGGGGGGGGCCCAAAAGGCTCTTTCTAACAACCACTTTTTTCCATGAATTCGATGCATTCTTGAGCGGTTGCAGCGATGACTAGTGCTTTTTCGTGCAAGCTTTTTTTGTGTACTAAAGTACATATGGTACGGTGCACACTACATATCTATGTACTGCAGCAAAGTCACTCAGGCGGAAAGGGCGGAAATTGTATTTCCCAGATTCCATGTCCCACTTAAGTTCATAATGTATCCACGCGTATCCACTTGGAAGTGCTGATTTCCATTCGTCCCACGTGGACTCATGCCATTCCACATGTTTCACACGTGGGTTCCATGTCACCCACATGTAGACACCGGATCAGGTCGGGTTCAACCCGACGGGTCGGGTCAACCCGACCCGACCCGACCCGACCCGAAAGTCCCTGACCCGAAATTTCGGGTCGGGTTGACCCGAATTCGGTATAAGTAGTTGAAGTTCCGCGCGATAAAAACCATTCACAAATCCTCAGAACGTGGTGGCGTTGGTGTAAAGGTGACTGCGAGGAAATATGAGATGAAGACATCTCACGCACGCGAATATTCATCTTTTGTTATTCCCTAGTTATCCTTAGTAAATGCAATAGCGTTCCTTCATATTTCCCACAATAGTGTTCAAATAATTCTTTAGAAACCTTGGATCTAAAAGCGACTATGGTCTGTCCACTGGAGACAAGATTTAACCAATCCGAATGATAGGCGTGAAAAATAGAGACAACTCTGTCGTAACTTTCGGAGTCTGAGACAGCTTATCATTGTTTAAAAAAAATACCTACTATATATGGCTAGAGTTGCATCTAGTCTTCACAAAAGATATTGCTCACAAAGTCATATTGTGCTGGACGACACTAGCTCCTGTCAGAACCTCCACTACTGATGGACGGATGTGAGGGTACCTATCACTTTTGAACACGGCAAACTGTTCTGCGATTGTAACATGGATGGTGGTCAAGGGGGCTATTGGTACATATTTAGTGTTTAGGTACAGACTATACTGCTCTTCCAGCCACGTATACTCAGGAAGTTATGTCATATTCAAGAATCAAATGTGATTGTAGATACCCCTACGACCTGCTAAAAGTTATCGAATACCTTTCTAAGTATGGCTAGTCCCACCCATTCATCTGAGTGGACAAGAATGTTTATGAGAACTCTCACATATGGACCCTCCCCTTTGCAGAAATTACTTCGAAAAATTGGTCATTCTCAAAGCTTACAATTCGTCTAACATTCCTGGAAGTGACGCAGAATGAGAACGTGGAATGAAAGACTTTGTGCATGCATGCATTAAGCATATACTGCAAATCCTAGAGTCGAGCAGCTGTGAAAATGTTTCTGTAACTGCTTGTAGTAGTAACTTGCAAAATTTTTGTATTTTCGACCCGTTTGACCCAGTCTTTCAAAAAAGTGACCCGACCCGATTTTGACCCGACCCGACCCGAAAGTTCCTGACGCGATCCGGGGTCTACCCACATAGCACCGGCATGCGATAGCATCATTCCAGGTGGAACAACGCGGATTCCACTGATGGACTCCATCGTGTAAGTTTTGATGAAAACTGTCGTGTAACTACGTGGAACCAGGTGGGGCAGCGTGGATTCCATGTGGAATGACGAGGACTTCACTGATGGGACTCCATCGTGTAAGTTTTAGTGGAAGCTCTTACAGAACCACGTGGATGCAGGTGTGGCGAGCATTTTTCCACGAATACTACTTCAGCATTGCAAGGTTACAAATTCAATCAATGGGCAATCTTCTGCTGAAACATGTCTCGGAACTGTTTTTTTTACTGGGCCACACTTCGTCAAAATATCAGTCATGTTCAAAAGGAAGCACAGAGGTAATAGTACAGTACACGAACCATGCGATTCAATCAGAACCGCAAAACATACCATATCACCCAACAGTACGATATCGGACTCATCCGTTTTATCAACGAGATAAAAAAATTAGCCATAAGCACGATCATCATATAATGGATGAAGAAGGTCATTTTCAGGTGCAATCATTTCCAAAACATTTGTCGCCCGAATTATCTTGTATTTTTCCAATATCATATAAACACTCTGCCTAACAGAAAAGAAGATTTTTATCTCACCATAACTTTGCCCAAGATCATCTTCTTCATTAAAATATTTGACCACACTAGCAGTCTTTGCTGAGTAAGAAATGGAATTGGGAACCTCTGTTCCAAAGGCAGCTGAGGTGCAAACTGGAAGCCGGCGTCATGAAATTTAGGAAAACGATTTCGAACAAGGTTAAAAATATCTGGATCCTCACAGATTGCACTACCATTCGATAATCGATACCTGCAAGATTAAAGAGTGGTAGAAGAAAAGTCTCGTAAAAAGTGGCAGACATCATCAACATCGTTCCTATTCAGTTGGCAAGTGTTTGATACTGTGGGCTAAAACAAGGTTTCGTGTCCAGGCATCCTCAGAAGACATCCACCCAAAAATGGCGGTTTTTTTGACTCCTTACCCCTGTCCATTTCTCATCCAGTTCAATGTAACTTCAGCTTCCTTAAAATTGACGTCCACTCCGGGAACCCCCAGTCCCTACACTGAACTGACCGTGAGAATAAAGTCGATATAAGGAGGGTGTCCGACAATGAATTAGCTTTATGATAACGCGCGGTTGCAATGTGAAGTCACGCACATTGTTGGATAGTGTCCATTATTTTAGCAATGAGCTTCAAGTCGATACTTGATGAGAGAGAACAAAGGTGACAGGGAGATCCATGATGAAAACATTACTGTTTGAGGGAAGCATGCCAGCACGGAGTGCCAGCTTTGTTCTTTCGGACCAGATATCGGATAAAGGCCAATTTTAAGGTTTCCAGGCATTTTTCATGAGTTAAAAAACTTTTGAAGTATACCTAAGCGACTTGCAACTCTCAAGAGTGGGCTGACCAAAGGTATCTCACAAACTATCATAAAAATATCTGATGGTGACTTCGCTTTACACTGAGCCTGCGCGTTATTGTAAAGTCCACTTATTGTCGGACAACCCTCGTATATGGACTGCGTCAGCTTTGTCGTGGACTGCGACAGTCAGCTTTATACATAAGAAAGATTCTCCATGTTTTGACTACAGTCAAAAGTTTTCTGTTTAAGGCCGACTCGGTTTTATTTTTGGAGGCACTCGCTTTTGGCCAGTCTGTTGCTGATCCCACATCAAATAAGCCACCAAATTACAACGAGGAGGAAGAGAACGCATGGAGAGAAGAATTAGACAAATTGAAAAAAACGGAACGTTCACAGTAGTCATCTTTGTCACCAGAATGGTCATATGCTTTTTGCTCATTGGTCATGATTTTTTTTTATAAATGAAGTTGAAACAGTCCTGTGAATCCGCGCGAAGGACGCTGTTCTATCTGGAAAAGCAGGTGGATGACTCTTCAGTTACATGATGGACCGTATGTAATTCCAGGTGGTATACGTGGTTGTCCCACGTGTAATTCAACATTTTCCATGATAGATCCATCTGGAATTTAAGATTTCACATCATGAGTTCCGCGTGAGAAAGTACACGGATCCACCTGAACCCACTGGTATTTGACATGGGACCCACGTGGAATACATCATGGAATTCCAACTTTCAGGAATCTGGGTTGTTACACTTCACCAAAAAAGGATAAGCTGTGTAACAAAATACATTTCAAAATCCTGTTGGCACAATATTTTTTGTCGCATTAGAAATTCCATTTCTAAAAATGATTAGAAAACATGCGAATTTGTTACTAGTGACGTAATTTTTAAAAACTGCTTATTGGCTCTTACGTGAATTAAAACCAATTTATCCCCTGTTGTGCTAAAAAATCACAATGCTGTCAATCCTGATGCACACCCATAATGATATGGCCGAATTCAGTTGAACTGTCGTCGTCGCTGTTGTTGTAGTACTTGTGGATGACTCATACATGATTACGGCGTACCAAATCTGATTACCATATTTATCCAACAGCTCTGCAATCCCATCGTCCTGCAACACCAGTCGACTGGAGCATAGACCTATTGTCAAATTAGGCTTCCAAACCATCTTCTCAGTGACTTTATTTGTAACATGGAGCATATGATAATCCAAAGCGAGGAAAGTAAGGCCACGAGTGTTGGCGCTTCATATTCTTGTACCATTTCCCGACGTGATTGAGAAATTGCTTTTTTCTTGCATGCAAGCTTTGTACGTGGCTGATTTCGATTGCATGCACTCGCCCGTCATCAAAAGCTGGATTCCTTTTTAAAGTGTCGTCCCATGTTTTATTCGGGAACCGGATAAGACCCTGAGACGGGGTCCACACTGAGGTGACATGCACGGCAACCGTGGCAAGCCCTCCGTCATCCTGAAGTACGAATTTGAGAGGACTGGGGCCGTGGGTTGAGAATGCTATACCCCACAAATAATCAGGTTTTCGAAGTTCAAGCAATTCGCTGTTGCTCGATCGCACGTAAACGCCTTCTCCAGATGTGCCTGTTTGGAAAAGCGTCTGGTTCTCATCGTTAGTGACCACAAAATTGCCTCCTCGAATGCATGCTTTGCAGATTCGACTCATCGACTCAAGGAATTCCCCTTCATTCAATTGCTGTTCGATTTCTAGTTTGTTTTTGATGATTTGAGAAGAACCGTTTTTTGACGAACAAACTGACAAATCGCGCACAAATAATTCGCCAGTGCTCTCCATGACCAGTCGGAATGGAGGGCGACCACGATTCTTCAAGTTGACAGACCAGATGGCAAGTAATCACTTTGCCCCCAACGTATCGTCCAGAATGAGGATATGCACGGACTTTCCTTCTGTGTACGACTTCCACAGATGATTGCCATCGGAACTCCTGACCACAAAATCGCCATCAGACCCAACACAAGCGTTGTAATGCTGCGAAAAGGAAACGAGGCAGTCGCCAGACTTGAGGGATTGATTTGTGAGCAGAGTGTCAGCGTATGCAGGCGGTTTCCTGAGCCACACAAAGGCATGTAAACGACAATAGTGAGAGGAGAAAAAGCATTTTAGTAAGATTTATTCCATGATTTTCAGTTGGCGCGTAGTTATCAGGTTCTCCAGTCGTATTGTTTGCCAAGCTGGTAGCTGGGGTCGTACATTACTCGATCACCTTGGCATCAACTTCAGGTTGCTTGGATACTGATGTACAGTCCTTGCAGGAAAAATGGCTTTCGTAAAAAGGTGTTGCTAACAGAAACAATGCTGAGCAAGAGGGTTACTGAATAGATTCAAATTCAACATCAAAAAATTGTACAGCCGCTAGTCTTGGTCACACATTGGACTGTTATGTATTTATCGTTGGAGAGGCCGAAGAGCAAGTAAGGGTGGTATATATACAGAGGTGCTGTGTATATACCTATGTAGAAATTGGTGTACAGCATATATTCAGATGCTGCATATGGCGCCGTATATATGCGTAAATATGTATTTGTACATATAAATATTTTATATATTTGTAAATATATATATACTTTATATATTTGTACATACATATACATATTTGTATATATATAATACTGAAAATGCTGGCGTCAGTATATATATATATATATATATATGCAACTGTATTTTATATATTTGTATAAATATATGCAAAAAGTTACATAAAATAATATCAGCGAGCCGCAAGACATGCAACAATATGAGTTCTAGAAATTTTTCTGGCTCTTAAGGCTTTTATTACAAAATCACAAGTACCCGCTCCCAGCACTAAACTAAATTCATTCATCTATCTCCCATAGCAATGTCATCATTTTTCGCTATACTTGTAGGGATTCCAAAAAACCTTTTCTCAAATGCCATGCATGTGGTGACAAACTTATTGAATTTTCTTTCTTCGGCTGGCTTCGACACTGGACAATTGCGAATCGCAAAGTAAAGAATGGTAAGCTGAATAATTTTTATAAATCCGCCTAAAAAAAAAGGATAAAATTCATTTTATATGGAGTACAGTAAAGATTTTGGATTTCCAGTGTATCTATCTGACAAGGCACACATTTGGTACAAATTATCAAAGATATTAAGTCGATATAACTGAACAAAATTATGCCTGCATTACTTGAAAATACGTATTATTCCTAAAAGCTTTCATTCCTGACGCACGTTTCTTATGCCCATGCTATTATACAGTACTAGGTGCAAAAAAAATTTTCAACCTATGTCAAGTCATATAAGATACATATAAGAGTACAATAATAAAACATTATACTATAGAATATCATACATATAATATATATAGTCCCCTGATACATGTGTATAGGTGACGTGCAGTGTGCTTATATCAAGTAGAATTTATATACTGTGGCCTTATAAACTAGTTCTGTTTTGCTGATATATATATTGGTTTTTTTTTGCAGATATTGAACTGGTCTGGTTAGCACTCGCCAAAAAACTCAAGGCGGTGATAAACTTACATAAACCCGCAATTGAATATGCCAAATTATACGTGTCATATAAAATGCATGAAGTAGGCTTCGAACATATTTCCTTCCATAATATGCAATTATAATCGAATATTTTACCAAATATAGCAGCAGCGGGCAATACACCTGAAATTTCGATTATATCAAAAAATTATAACTAGATTTCCCATTCAATAAATGACTTGCCGAACAGATCGATGATTGCGATTTGAAGACCCAACGCTAATGTGCGCACATGAAACGGGACCCCACTGAAATATATTTTCACACTACGGTGAAACGTTTTCAATCTTTTATATATCACTCACACAAGATTCGATTGAGTTATGAGATAACCAGCGCTGCTTCCGATTATATTATTAAAAACCATACAAATGCAAAATAATATCGTTCTCCAGGATGAGACGCAATCCGACATACATTTACCACGTGAAATTTTAGGAGTGGTTAAATTCATATGTGCCACAGTTAGCTGGAGGCAGGTGCAGTTGGACAGCGACTGAAATGAATTTATGCTGAGTTTGTAACCATGCCTGGTTTTTCCTGTTAGTCGCGTCACTTTGCTCAGATCTAGAGCTGTGATAGTGATTAAATTTAAGGAGTACTGTGTAGCTCAGAGGGGTTATCCTTAGCACCTCAGGTGGGATCGTTTAGAATCACGGCATGGCTAATAGAAAAACAGTTCGCATAAGATAGCCAAAAATCAAATCGTGCCTCACCTTGCATCCTGCGTAGCAAGGAGAATAATAAGTCAGTCCATCCAAACTGCAGTGCGGATCATAAATACTCTTTGAACAGTGGCAGTCTGAATTGCAGTCCTGACTTAGATTGGACTCACGATCAGTCCATGTTATCTTCCTAAAATAGAGCATGAATGAGGATATTTTTAGAACCTGCTGATTAGCTCACTTACCCCTCGGTTTTATTATACGACGTGCTAACCCCTGCGATTGGCTCTGTGGGGCAAGGGATTAAAAAAGGCACAGAGAACAGGAAGGCAATGAATGTTGATAAAAATGCCATGATGAAGATTCCACGTATTTGAAGTTGTAGGCGAGATGCAACCACGCCACCAAGAACTGTGCCGATTATTGCTGGAAGTAAGCCGATCGCGCCTGAAATAGATTAAAAAAACTGATGTTCTTACGTTTCTAATGCTCGAAATCGGTATATTATTGAAATATACGTATTTACAAAACTCATACGGGAAAAAGGAGAATTATTACATGCCAGGCAAAAAGCGAGTAAAGTGCACATATATATATATATGTATACTCAGGTTGATATCCGTCCGCGTCACATTGCAGATTACATATACAACCAAATGAATTCATATAAAGCATTTTTCTTGTTAACCCCGAGTGTAACCGCCTATAAGTATGGGCTATATCTGTATGAGTTAAAGTTTTACATAAGCATAGCTGAAGTCTTAGAATCCCTTGTCTATTTCAAAAAACATATATACAATGTATTAAATATTAAAAAAACATGTATACAAAAGCGTATACGATTCATATATCATATTTTCAATCTCTTTCTTCATATGACACGTATTATATGCTGCTTCATTTATATCCCTGTTGTTATTGTTTTGTAGCGAACATATATCCGAGGTTTTTATGCACGCATGCATCATAAGTCATTTTATACTTATATCGTACGTAATTTTGTGTATAAAGGTGTGTATATATAAATACAGTAAATACATACAGAATTTATACTCATTATAAATGTATATCTATAGATATATGTATGTGTATGCATATACAAACATCTTTACGTGCATATATATGTAAACACATATGGATGAATGTATGTATATATATATATATTTATGTCTTGGTTTATATATGTGTCGTTCTGAATAAAAATATAGTCTTTTTGTATATTATAGGTATATATATTACATCATTGCATTTTTTTACATTCAGCCTTCTGAGATGTTTTGTAACTGAAGATAATCAGATCTACTTCTGCTCTAAATAATATTTTTGAGTTGGGTCAGCAGCAAAGATTAACAAGAACCTTTGCGTACACAAAACAGATTTCGCAACTTCGCATTTCGAGAACAGAAAAATCGAATATTCTCTTATGTTGACCCCCACACTCGAAGAACTTTACTGCAAAGTTTTATGTCGCTTACCAGGTAAAACTGCTGCAACTTCAGTGCTAAATCCATATTGACTTTCGAGAAAAACTGCAAGAAATACACCAAATCCGACATGTAACGTAAGTTCAGTTGTTTGCTTGATCGTGCCATATATAAACATTTTTTTGGACAAAACAGTCTACAAATAAGTTCTTGCTATTCGTTAGACATGCTACAGTATACTGTAGCAAACATTTTCAATTACCCTTACTTTTATAGCTGCAGGCAACATTTTAATCGTGGATTTTTCAAGACTGATGGACTTCTTCGATTCTGAAGTTTCTATTGGACTGGAGTTGGGTGGGTGATCTTGATTATCCTTCTCATTCTTTTTTCTGGCCCAAGCTATAACGTACCAAAAATCTCCCCAAAACATCTCCCACCTAATAATTGGGCCCCGCCTCCCGCGTAAATGTCACCTGTAAAAATCCATACCTGTTGGTAACTGCCTCGGAAATCCGCTATATGGCACCGTTACAATAAGAGTTGCGAAAAATAATATTATACTGGGAAGCCACCAAGCACCGATCCAGTTAGAATCGCCAGCCTTTACTTGGATTCTAGAAAAGAAAAACAGTATTTCTGGGGCAGATTTGGTAAAGCTAGCGTATATATCATACTGAGAAGCATGGATTCGATCAAAATCTTCATTCAATGTAAGACAATATCCAGCTAAAACAATGCCTACACCAATCGCCACACCTTGAACTGCAAGCATAATGCCTGAAAATAAGGGTTCAAATCCACTCAGACCATTCGTTTTTCAAAATCATAACATCTGCAAAGTTGCTTTTTCAAGCCTCAGTTTTTCATAGAAAATTCAACTACCGTTATTCTCTCGAAATTCTCTTCGGGGTAGAAATTTTTTCAAATAGGTCCCAGACGGGGGAAAAGAACCAGAGGGGGAGGATTTACAGAGGGGGGAGAATAAAACACAACCATTCTCCCGATTCCAATTGAATGATATACAGTCTAAAGCTCCCCAACAACTACCGCTAACTTAATTTTTTTTTCAATACTTCCGGTCCCGTATTTATGCTCATCATAGCCGAATTCAATCAATATGCACGATATCTTCGTCTGCAACCTCATCTTCATCATCTGACTCTTTAAGGAAAACATTTTCTATCTCGCCAACACTCATATCCTTCACATTTTCCACACCTGATGATACTGTGCGGTAATTCGAATTCGTTCCCAGGGGAGGATTCCCAGAAGGGAAAAATAAAGTTTAATCGGCGTCTAGACGGGTGGATTTGGAGAAAGTGGGGAGGATTTCGAGGGGGGCGAGAGAATTTTTTAGGAAATACGGTAGTTACATAATGGGCGCGATATAAAATGAAACGTGAGGACTGATAAAATAACAACATACTCGTGTAAATCATCGAAGCACTGTGAGACACATTTTCGTGCACATAAGTCAGCATCGTACTCCCGTGTGTGATCAGTCCGATAGTGAAAAATATTCGCCCCAACATGAGCAAATACCAGGCAACATTCTTGTAATCGGTGACCTGACGACCAATCAGGCATTCATTTTCGAGTGGCTTAGCTAAAAATGTTTCAAATTTAGCCAACAAACTTTTTCGTATAGACCGGAATTTTTCATACCCCGGCACATAGAATCGACATGAGTCATGTTCGAATCAGTCCGATTCAGGCCTTTATGAGATGTGGTAATTTCGATGCGAGGCGACGCGTAACGCACAAGGAAGGGTATTAACCGTCCTAGGGCGCCGATCAATGATGTGCTAATTATCCATCTGATTTTGTTTCCTGAACAAGACATTCAGCCGTATAGAGTATTTTGAAACAGGGAACTATTGAGGAGGGATGCGACCAGATTATTACATACATTTGTTTTTATATTTACGTACATTGTATTTATGTACTTGTATATCTGCAAAGGGAATGCAATTGCATATATAATGCTTCATGTATTATGTATATGTATATATATATATCATTGTAATACATTATATATGTAGAAATGCGGCAAACCTTGGAATTGTAATACAGATGCATGCTTGATTAACCTTTGAAGCATCGTGCCATTTACAGTGTGTATACAATATATTTCCGCCACTATGTATGTTTATATATTTTGTACACTTACATATATTTTTATATGCAATATGTATATTAATTATGTACCTAACAGAAAAAATTCCAGTTTTTTCCGTATCTGTATAAACAGTTTATACACACTTTAATTATACATTCATCGTATACAGTTTGCATATATACTATATATGTATATAGACGGCAAAATATTTAGTATATATGTATACATACATGTGTATATATATATATCAATTTTGTTGTACAGTCTATTTAGCATATGTACATAACGCAGTATTTGATGCATGCAGGTGGGCAGGAAAGACTCGACACTGAAATACAGATGCATGCTTGATCAACCAGTATTACTAAAAAAGATCTAGCCGCACCATGTTCACTGAAATGAGAAATGAAAAGCATCGCGAATAAAGCGACCACGCTTCCTGGAATCTAAGAATAAAAAACAACCATACAGCCCACGCTAAAATTTTAAATGTCTCTTACTCCAATTGTTCCTAGTTGAGTCGATGAGAAATGGAATCGTCTCTGGAGTGTTTGAGTCAAAACTCCGCCAGCCTCGATTGAAGTAATTAAGAGTAAAATGCTCGAGCAGCCTACTAACCAGAACGGCTTATTCATGAATTGGAGGCAGTTTGGACGAAACCTACAGTGGAAACCATGGATAATTTACATGCTTATGAATTTAACTCGCACTCATTTGTTGTGGATATCGTTACATATGTGTATACTATATATATATATATCATAAAAAGCGGTTTTTTTTTAAAATAACTTGCGGAGATATGATTCAAAAGAAAGTGAAGATACATATAAAAACAAACAGAAAATTTCTTCCGAGTATTGGAAAAAAATATATATATAACATAAATATAAATAGAAACCTTTATACATCTTTTTGTGTATATATATGTAGATATGTATGAATATATGTATGTGAGTATGTAGATGTATGTATGTATGAATGTATACCAAATAAATATATATATATATATGTATATACAAATATATATGTATGCCCATATATATGTATACATTTGCGCATGCATGCTCACATATTTCTCTCACGGATATTTTGCATATGTACCTAAATTTTTCGGTATCCTCGTGAAAACGGCCAAAATTATTAACAATTATTTTTCAAAATATAATCTTGTATTTCTGTTTATACTAACTAGTTACAAAGAAAGCTTCGCTATGTTAGCAGTTTGGACAGCGTCATCTTTCTGGGACCCAAAAGCGGACATCACCTATTTCGTGGTTTAAATGCCTGACGAAAGGAAAGTAATTTGTGAAAAAGACCACATAATATATTCGAAAAATACAAGAAAACTAGAGGAATTTTTTCTGAATATCTTACATTTTTGATTACACGGAATGTATGTAAATTACAAAATGTTGTGTAAAATAGATGCGGCATAAACAAATTACCTTCCCCAACCATATCTGCAATAAAATTGATTGGTGTTAATCGCCAGATTGATATTATTTTCCACCATTTCTTTCAAAGTATTTTGTAACCTTTATTGCCCCAGTATTTCACAATTCTTTTGACCGCGAGTACAAAGTCAGAACCAAGAAAATAGGATAAATATTTTCCTAGCACAAAACTAAAATCACACCGTATAGAAGAAAATTGCATCGGTCCAATTCTTGTCATCTAAGTGCCTGTCACTTCCATTTCATCTTTGCACTTGGCACATTCGTTATTCGAATCTTTCTCTCAAAGACTTCTTCGCAAACCAGTCGTCGCGTCACTTCAAGTTTCAGATCGACCATCAAACTCTAAGGAATTAATGAATTGCCTGCGGGCGTATGTAAATCCAGTTCGAGGTCTAGCGCGCAACCATCTGTCATTTTCGTTTGATGGATACTCACGGGCTAGTGTTCGACCCATGATCAGGTAATCATAATTTGCATACTTCTTCAATCTCAAGTGCGCATCTCTCAATGTTGATTTCAAAAGAAATTATATTTAGCACAAAATTCATGAAATGAAACTGGGAAAGGTAGTACATGTGGTTTGTGGCGCCTTCTGAGCGGGCCGCCAGTCCAGGCTGCCAAAAGGTGATCGAGAAAGATTCTGCCTGGCTACTGGCTGGTCACATGTACTCGCGGTTTTAGGGTTGACAAGTAACCGTAACAACTAGCATCATTTATGTCACCTGCTTGGGGAAGGTGGGTGCTAGAAAATGCTCACATCTGCAGCTCTTGTATTGTGAATATTTCAGGGACTGTGTTGTGAAAAATGTTATCATACTTGCAGGACAGGTCTCTCTTCCGATTGCGCAATCTCCTACTCAGGCAGGAATTCTTAATGTATGTGCAGCTTCATAAGACCTAGCAGCAATAGGGCGCAACGAAATTCAGACACTGGGATGTTTTGCGTGCCTGGCGCTTCCGACCCAATGCGTAAACCTGTTTTCTTAAAGAATATACACGCCCTCCACGTTACCGCATAGGCCGCATGTAAATATGCTTGTAAATATTACTTTAAAGTGAAATAAATTTGGTGACTCATCCAAAGGATGGAATTTGGGTCTGCAGAGGAATTTGGTGAGCACTGGTGTTCTGATGCTGCAGATGTTCTCCGCATATCCCCAGATTATCCTGTAGTTAGCCGAAGCAGCATACGGCAAGTAGCCTAAATAAGACATGCTCAGAATGTTGAACACACAAGTGTGTAGTGGCAGATATTTCAGTTTACATGCAGGAAAACTTTTTTCTCTCGTTCAGTTCGTGTTGGGGCATATTCTAAAAACAGTGTTCAGAGTCTAAGCTCTGCTCTTTGTCGTGAGTCAGTGAGTCGTGAGGTTTTGTCGGCTGCCAGATTGTCTGAGAAATGAGATATGCAGCTTCAGGCAGGAAAATTGTAATGACAACTACTTGCAGCCGAGTAAATTTGATACTTTTATTATAGCTGCTTATGATATTTGGCTCCATCTTATGATTCATACATGAGGAAATGATCTATTTCTTGCGTGTATACGCGTGGACCTGTCGATGCGTCCACGCTAGCCTTTGCTGACACTGCTTTTGGATCGCAAACGCGTTGTCCTCCTGTTGCCTCGTGTCGGTGGGGAGTCGATAGGACAGAATAATTTTCTTGCCCTGATCTTTATTACCTTGTGGAGTGGATAACCCAGTTTTTCATCATTGTATATGGTACTTGTTAGGTGCAGCGCCCAGTGAGTTCTGGGGCTCAAGGCTGAAACGCTGTGATTTTAGAAACTTGTAATCGGGTCCATAATAAAGCATTTGGAAGTCGTGAAACAAGCTTCCTCTAAAGTCCCTAAGCCATTATGCTTTGCGGGAAAGTTTTACTTGAGTACCTACCTGCGAGATTTATACGTCTGGTCAGCAGGGGGTAGACACACATAGGGTAGACAACGACTCGGCTTTCTCTGCAGCTGCCCTAGCCACTGATAAACGAGCTGGATTACTCTGACGCACCTCTTTCTGCAGAGCACCTCTCAACCCCGCAACATATCTCTCGCACATCTGCCAGTCAGAGTCCTTGATGCTTATTTATGCATTTTCCACAACAGAAACGCCTTCCAGGAGGCTTCCTCAATTTTAACAAGATGTACAAGCGCAATATCGCCAAAATGGCAGTCCCACATACAGAAGTCAAAAGATAAGGACGAAAATCGCCGCCTCGACCACTTTTTTGAAGGCCAAATCGTTCACACACAAAGATTTTTCCGCTTCAGACAGCCACACCAGGGCCGAAGCAGCGCAGCCAAGCAGCCGATGGATCGTGAGACCCAACAGCCAAAGCCACATGGGACACAGCGTCTCGATACACTCCGTTGGGACAAGGATCAATTAACTGCCCATGCACATTGGATCTACTGTAAGTTCAATTTTGCTGTGTTATCGAGACAAAACAGATCCTCTTCGCGGTCATTGTCAAGGTTGTGCGACGAACCATACGATAGGACCCACAACTAAAAACCACTCGGCGCTCATCATCCGTGCACCACTATCAGGCCTATAACCACAAACCGAGGGGCTGACTGAAATAGCGGTCATGGTTCAGGAGATGAAGATAAATGCATAGATGACAGTACTATCTGTTTTCTTTGGGGATGTACACGCGGGCTATGCGGTAACGTGGAGGGCGTGTATATTCTCAAGGAAAACAGGTTATACACGTATTTATGTATCATAGGAACTCTGTCACGTGATCATTTAGTGCGTGATACAAAGATTTTGTGGCACAACTGCCGCGCATGAGGCATTTTAGAGCTCGTAAAAATTGTTACGACGACAGGCGAATCAGCGACCCTCTCCTGTTTAACCGCACATTGGTGAATTGTGAGTCAGTCGCAGTAACAGCACGTGTATCGGAGAGTTGTACCACTTTAGCCGGCGTCATTTCCAAAATGTGCATCATCTTGCACGATATGCATTGAGCTCGCGCGATAAAGCTCGCGAATTTTTATAACAGTGTGCTCATGTGGAGCGCTGTGGAGCCACGTGAATACAAAAATTTTGAGATAAATCAGTGCATTACAGCATCATCCACAAAAACATGTCTCGTCGATTTTGATGCAGCTTGTATGAACACAAAAAACTGTGTTATGGCTTGGCCGCGCCCCTATTAAAATCGCCTGCATAGATTTGCCTATCATGGTGCCCCAATGTGCATTTTTCATGGCCTGTACGAGGAATGATAGCAATCTGGCTGAACGGACATTCTTGTTGTATCGTTGTAGTGCCACGAGAAGAAATCACATTTCTGGTTTTGTGGATACACGTTGAAGCTACGACACCAAAGATTTTTCGCACACCAGGTGGCGCACTCGTCCATGTTTTGGTTGTATTTTGTGGAGTCGACTATGGTTTCGTCCATGCACTTGCTCGGAATCAGGTCAAAATCCTGCTCTTCATCTAAAAAGAATATTGCCATGGAGTCACCAGCGAGGACATGCCCAGTCTTACTAGATACATGACACAATATTGGCATAGCTTCTATTTCGCAGTGATCATCAGCGAAATAAGCTTTCGACCTTCTCATATACACATGGATACACCGGCCACCTGTGTCCTTCGCATAGAAATTATTAATTCGCAGTCGATAGTATGTATTCCGGCCAGTCAGCATGGGATGAGGGGTACCATCGCCTTGGTACCACCTCGTGTGGTTCAAGTCGAACAATGTGGGTGGAGTCGAGTCTGGTGAATCGCGTCTAACAGCCATCCATGGCGACCCGCCTGAGAAAAGCGTGTCCTAAAATTGGCTGGCCGAAATATTTTCATACGCAAAAACTCACTTGAGACCATCGGTTGGCTAGAACATGTCCTGTGTCCTGAAGGTGCTCATCTAATCACTAAGACATTGTACTGGGAATGCAGTCATTGTGGCCTTGGGATAAAACATTTCCGACTCAGAAATATGAGCGGCTGAAACATCAACAAAACGGGTTGAGGCGAGCAAATAGCTCCATTGAGAAAATCAAAACGATGTGAAACTTGAATTCTCGCTAAATGGGCTTTCTACCCTCAGGTTCGTGTTGAAATAGACTTATGCGAGTAAATGCCAAGCGGCTGGCCAAAAATCATCGGAATCCACGTTTTTGATGACCACATGGCATTTTTTATCGCACATGAAAATAAAGAGGTTGGGAAGAATGAACGTTGAATATGATGACTGCTAAAACAGCGGTTTTCGAGAGCCACTAAGCTTCTTTCAACAAATCGATTGACAAAGTTGCAGAATGACCTGTCTTTTTTTGCAGCCGAAATTACCATGTATCGAAGGCGCCGAAGGCGCTGGATCGACTGCTTAGACACATCATGGCGCTGGAAACAGATGTCGCGAATGATATTACCTATTTGTGGCGCGAATATGCATGGTATCGAAAAACGGACAACGGCATTGAGGAGGAAAAAGGATGAGCTGGGCCGTTGGAAACGGGCACCTCGATTTGTTAAATTTTTTAAGAATTCAACTTTGCCGCTCTTCAGGTACAGTGGGCCACTCACGTACCTGCAGTCAGTAAGTTGATGTCTGCTGGAGACGGTGCTGAAAGAATGACCTACAAATAACTAAAAGCTGATAAAACATGAATTAAAACACATACGAAGCAAGACTGAAATCATGCTGGAACGACTTTCAACGACTGTTTACGAAAAAACGTCAAGGAAGGACTTAAATGGTTGTATCTATGCAAAATGAATAATCTTGTGTTTACTGTAATCCAGCACACATCTAAAGTACGCTGCCCACCTGCAAACTTTGACACAGCGAAGGAAATTTAAATTCTTCAAAATTTTAACAAATCGTGGTGCCCGTTTTCAACGGCCCAGCTCATCCTATTTCCTCCTCAATGCCGTTGTCCGTTTTTCTATATCATGTATATTCGCGTCACGAATAGGTAATATCATTCGCGACATCCGTTTTCAGCACCGTGATGTGTCTAAGCAGTCGATCCAGCGCCTTCGGCGCGCATATTTCAAATCTGTACCCTGCTAGGCAGACACGCGTCAAAAGGCGGCGGCATCAACTGTTTGCGACTGTCACGAAACCTTGTGCGCGGTCGCAGAGCACTGGCCGTGCGTGGGTGGGTGCTCGCACGCTTAGAAAACACGACGGACAGAAACAACTTTTGTTCGATAGCTATGCAATCGAGGAAATACAAGACTAATAAGCCTAAGCCTAGGATGAGAAAGGAAGTGATAAGATATGAAAGAAGAAGCAAGGACAATGCGATATCCACTAAAAATTTAACCCTTTTTAACCTACTTACAATTATTTACTGTCTGTGTCCAATTTATGTGTGCAAATACTTGGGGATTATTAGCACAGAGCTCGCTTCTTGACTCACCTCGGGAAAAGACTTTCCTGTAAATGAGCTAGTATACAAGGCCTACGAGTCACTTTTTCTGCGTCTACAGAAGGCGTTTGCATCATCGAAGTACGTAATACAACTATTTGCTTGCTCATAACTTATAACTTCCTTTCTCATCCTAGGCTTAGGCTTATTAGTCTTGTATTTCCTCGATTGCATAGCTATCGAACAAAAGTTGTCCCTGTCCGTCCACGGCCAGTGCTCTGCGACCGCGCACACAGTTTCGTTGCAGTCGCAAACAGTCGCTGCCGTCGCCTTTGACGCGTGTCTGCCTAGCAGGGCACAGATTTGAAATATGCCCAAAAAAAACTGGTTGCAAAAGTTAGGGTGCCGAAGCAAGTTGTCAGAGGGAGACACTCCTTCAAGCATAAAAAATTAACTTTAAACACTTTAGACGTTGACCTTTTCAGACAAGTTAGGTGAAGATCAACTTACATTGAACGCAGTAATTATCGCTTCCCATTCGCTGCTTGTATGAATTTGGGCGAATGTTCCACCCTGTTGCCGACAAATGTCAAAACCATTGATCCAGCTTGATGTGCTGTAGTTTGTCGACAAAAACTTTGGAGTATTAGGCGTAGAAGCCAAGAAGAAGCAGCGGCCCCCATTCGTGACACCCTTGAACAATGTTTTGCAGTTTTGTTCAAACTCGTTCATGCTGGCATAACACATTTGACCTGAAAATCCGCCATAAACCTATTTTAAAAATATAAATTTGATTGCTTTACCCGCCACAAAATCGAAAAAAGTCGCACAGAGAATAATGTGGAAAGAAAGCGAAACCATGATTTTAGAAAGATTCTAATGCAAGCAGCGGCACTGGTGTCCAGGCGAGCAGCGATTGATATCGGTTTAGAAAATGCCAAGGCTAGCCTTCTCTCACTTGTTAGCTTGTCAAGTCCCGTCTACGCTTGGTGTAACCCCAACACGTCACTGATGTCAGGTAACTAGGCGATGATTGTCAGCCACAAACTGTGTTTCGAACAAAACATTGGGGATCGAACTTTCTCTCTCGCCCACTTACGCCACTAATTGTAGTTTTCTGTAAAGAAAAGCTCACGAATGGTAACCCTCGAGCCTAGCAACCAATGACAAGTGGGAGAGATGAACGACTTCCCTGGCGAGAGCAACCAGCATACCTTGCAGTCAGGAGATCGATACTTCCCCTGGCTGGGAGACGTCAGCCTCTCTGCTTGATCTTTCTAGGGCAGATATAGCCGCGAGTCGGGGTCGCATCGGATCAGATCCCATCTATTTGGCTCAGATATCCGATTCGATCCCATCTAATCCGATCGGACAACCTAGCATCTGATCCTGTCCAGTCGTGAGTCGTGAGACTTGCCTTTCTGTATCAGGGGGTTTGATCTTTCGCTCTTTTCTGCCGCCTGATTCGTGAGTGCTCTGGCTACACGAGGAAACAGCAACTCCTCGGATTGATGTTTCAGCTGCGCGCGCAGGAATAGTCGCAAGTCTTGCCCTGCTGCAGTGGCAGTTTACTGACTTCATTCTCTCCTACGCTTGTCGGGACTGGTTGATAAAACGAGTCAATCAGAACACGATGGAAAAAGGTGTCCCTATTCTGACATTAATGTGTGCGTGAACCCTTAGGAATCAGAGGCCTCAGGTTGGCAGCTTGGCTCCCGTCCATTGCGAGAAGAATAATCGGAAAAAATTCTTCGATTCGTTCTGCCAAAAAGACATTCTAATCTGCCCTTTGAATTCGGAAAATGATAGGTTGGGAGTGCCTATTATTTGGCGCCGAAAGCCGGCCATCTCTGTGTGGTAGAGTTGAAGTCGAGAAAGGCAAAGGTGTGGAAAAGGTGACTGTCGTTCTGACGACATTTATTACAAGCCTGTTGTTGCGCCACCCATCAATGCGACGCATGCCAGTAGGGCGCCTGTTATTTAGACCTCCCCCTTCCCGCGCAAAACGTGAACCTCGGATTGGGCAATAGCGAATTGCTCGAGCTAAGAAATTTAAATTATTCATGGGGTCTAGCATTCGCTACCGCGGCCCTTTTCCCCCCAAATTCGTATTACAGGTTGATGGGAAGCTTGCCATGGTCGATGCGAATGACACATGTAACCACGTTCCTTTTCTAAGGATGGGCTCCCAGCTCTTGTACGTCCTAGACCGAGTATGGGGACTCAACCTAGGCGAGGCCTAATCAGACTTACCGAAGGAGAACGGTGCCGACATCGTGCAGACTCTCTTTAGTTCTCGTCTCAAAATAAGACCCGACTGCTCACGCTGGCTGCACGATTCACTCTAACCAGAGCGAGGCAACCGCCTTCCACTCTTCAACTCCATCCACACTCGCTCATCCTCCCGCAAACCCGCTCACTAGCATACAACATTGATACGCAGGACAATAGTGGCGCCATATTCAAATCACAAGGACAACACAACCTCACTACAACTCGCCGGGGGCACAATAAGTGATCGACCCCGATCACATGCACACACTCCTAATTCTTACCTCATTCATCCCATGCAATCCAGCCCTATCACACGCGCTACACCAATGGCACTTAGCTTATCCAGACCAGACCAGACCAGTCACAAGCAGAAATATGTATGTACATCGCATGGCGTGTTTCACGCCCAAAAAACTCCGACTCGAATTCACTTCTTCGGCTCCACTCCATAGCGAGCTGGTGGCTGGACATTGGCCCGCAATCCGTATCTGCCGCCCTCCTGTCCTCGCACCACTGCTGGAGCGCTCGCCTTGACTCGACCCGACCGACCTTGACCACCCGTGGATGTTGTCTGCGCCTGCGTGGCCGTGGTTGTTGAGGGCACTTGGGCTTCTCCCCTCGTCATCAGTACCGCTGGTACGGTCGGCGTCGGGGTCGTTGATGGTCCTGGCGAGCTAGAAGAAGGAATACTGGGTGTAGGGGCCTGATCTCCGCCACCCACATCCCTGGTCTCGACGTCCCTTGAACCCTCTGGACGTGGTACTTGGCCCCCCAAGCTCACATTTTTTCTGGCGGGGCTATCCACTGAACGTTGTGCTTCCGGGTCTTGCGCTGGTCTCTCGGGACTCCTAACCACCTCCGGCACTGGCTCAACCGGCGCCTCCTGCACATCACGAATTTCTTGCGCTGTTTCCAGGGTTCTAGGTACCGCATCAGCCTGCGCTCCCCCTGGTTGAACTCCGATGTCCTCATCGTCATCCCCATCCTCCCCCAAACCTGGAGGTAATTGCCAAGGTGCAAAGCATGGCTTTACACGATTCGTGTGCACGAGGAGTCTCGCCGCTGTGGGATCGTTCCACAATCGAATGACAAGGTTGATTGGCGTGTGTATGGCTACCACGAGGTATGGGCCACCCCATTTCGGTTTGAACTTCGCGCCAACCCCTTTCCTTTCCAGCCTCAACCACACCAGATGATTTACTTCAAATTTAGGCATAGCAGCTGTCCTATCAAAATGTTCCTTCTGCCTATGCTGCATTTCCCGCAGGTTCTGATAGATAAATCTCTTCATGATACTTAGCCTATCGATCATGTTCGCCACGTACTGAGAGTGATTCCGAGTATCCGGAGGAGTAACTCTCAACTCACCAGGCAGTTTAGGCTCTCTGCCATACAGAGCCGTGTACGGTGAATGTCCAGTGGTCGTTTGGACAGACGACCGGTACGCGAACAAGATGGACGGCAAACCTTCATCCCAATCCTGTTGTCTTTCGTTGACATAAATGGCTAACATTGTTCCAATAATCTTATTACATCGCTCTGTCAGACCATTGCACTGGGGGTGATAACCCGAAGTGGTAGTTTTCTTTATGTCGCAGACTTTGCACACCTCTTTCATGACCTCAGACAAAAACTGTGGTCCTTTGTCGCTGAGCAGCTGATCGCACGCTCCATGACGACAGATGACCTCACGCAAAAATGCATTCGCGACAGTAGGGGCTTACGAATTCGGTAAGGGCACCGCCTTCACCCACCGAGAGAAATAGTCTGTGAACACTACGATGTACTGATTCCGCCTACGCGTGACTGGTAAGGGTCCTAGCAAGTCAACCCCAACTCGCTCCCAGGGGCCCGCAAAAGGGATAGGTTGCAAGGGTGCTTTTCCTTTCTTAGGAGCCGATCCTTGAACCTAGCGCACGAGGCGCACCTTTTCACGAAATGTTCGGTATCCTTGTAATAACCATCCCAGTAGTACCGAGCTGACAGCTTCGCGAATGTCTTGGCTATACCGAAATGAGCAACAAAGACGTCTCCATGACATTGCCGCAGGATCTCCAACCGCAGGTGCCTAGAAACCACGGCCTGCACGGTCGGATCTGCCGTTTTACCCCACTTGGTAATGTGCACTAACACGCCATCACGAATGGCAAAACGAGGTTTCTCCAGAAAAAACTGCTTAGCCAATGCGTCATTCGGAGGTAAGATTCCATGCTCGACGAAACTTATGCGCTGAAGCAACAACGGGTCTGTCCTCTGCTCTGCGGCGAACTCATTCCACTTGACCCGTTCCTCCCACTGCGCTATGTCCACTTCCGCTAATGCCACCTCTACTTCCTTCCTCACCTTCGGTGTCATGTGTACCCGCGATAACATATCCACATTTCCATGGTTTCTACCTGGCCTATACAAGATATCAAACTCTGCGCCACTCATCGCTGCTATCCAGCGCGCGAAACGGCCTTCTTGAATGTTATTCTTAAACATGTAGACCAGCGGTAGATGATCAGTGATCACTGTAAACCGTCTACCATAGACGTATGGGCGAAAGCATTTTACGGCCCAGTAAACGGCTAAACCCTCGAGCTCCGTGACTGCGTACCGACTCTCCGCAGAGGTCAAAACCCGACTCGCATAAGCCACTGGGTGTTGTTTCCCATCCTCGGCCTCCTGCGATAAGATCGCACCTAATCCTGTGCGACTCGCATCCGTATAGATAACGAATGGATTCGAGAAATCTGGATACCTCAGAACTGGGTACGAGCACAGTTTATGCTTCAGTAACTCGAAAGCCTGTGCTTGATGCTTCGTCCATACAAACTTGACCTTATCCTTGGTCCACTCAAACAATGGTCGGGCAATCCTAGAGCAGTCCTTGATGAATCTTCGATAGAACGAGACCATGCCAAGGAACCGCCGAACCCCATATGCATCCTGGGGCTGCTGCAATCTTTGCTTCCTCCGGTTTCAAGCCTTCACTGCTAACCTGATGACCCAAAAACGAAATCTCGCCTTGCAGAAAAATGCATTTCGACAGCTTCAGTTTCAATCCTGCATTGTGCAAGCGTGTAAAAACCTCATTCAACCGAGCCTGATGCTCCTCAAAGGTCGCACCAAAGACCATAATATCATCCATATACACTAAACATCTTTCCCATTGCATTCCCGCAAAGACGCAGTCCATCAACTTCTGGAATGTATTGGCCGAATTCCTCAGGCCAAATGGGAGCACCTTGAACTGGTAATGCCCACTAGGGACTGTAAATGCTGTCTTCTCACTATCCTCCGGTGACAATCTAATCTGGTAAAATGCGCTCATCAAATCAAGCGTAGAAAACCACTTTGCACCATGCAAAGAGTCCAGAATGTCGTCTAACCTGGGCAGCGGATACTCATCACTAACTGTGTGACTATTCAGTTTCCTGTAGTCGACACAGAACCTCATCTCACCGCCTTTTTTCTTAGCCAACACTTTTGGTGACGAATATGGGCTATTAGATTCCTCAATCTGATTCCCCAAGCATTTTGTCCATCAGCTGTCTCACAATTGGCCTCTGATAGAATGGTAACCGCCTTGGAGGAAGATGTACTGGCAGAGTCTTGCCAGTATTGATCACATGTGTGACTGGAGACCTGACTGGCGTCAGCTCCGCATCCGAGGTCGCAAAGATGCCTTTCCTGGCCCACCCCGCCAGGAAGCTCCTCATTTCCTGTGCGTGACCAGCGGTCAGATTGCGGTTAGAAAACCTTAGCCGTTTGATGATATCAAATGCACTACCCCTATCTGGGGCAGACGGCTTCCCAGCCGCTTCCACCAACTCGAATGACTGTTCAATCGTACCTAGCCTCTGACCTTCCCGGATCACCATCGGAGCCAATCCACTATTGGTCACCGAGACTAGCACTCGTCCACTCTGTACTTTACTCACGCAGTTCGCCACTAGGAGCTCACTCATGGTGCCCAACGAAAGTTGGTCCAAGTGCTCAGCCCTGTGTGTACCCCCTAAGAAGAGCACATCCCCCGCATCCGCTTGCACTGTGCCATAGATAAATTTTTCGGTGCGGGCGGGTAAGGTCATAGCCTCCGACATGCACACGATAACATCACTTCCTCTGTTCCCCTCAGCCAGCTCGTCCAGATCTATCGTTGGCTTATGTTTCGAACTTCCGTTCGTAAAATCGATCTTGACTGGCCCAAATTTGGCGAGAAAATCGCGACCCAGAAGCATAGCTAATGGCAACTCGTCCAAAACAATGAACTGATGGCTGAACTCTCTGTCATGCACTCGAATACGCAGCCTAACGACAGTATCTACCAGGCGCGCTGGCCCATGTATTCCTCGCACTGGTGTCTTATCGATCTTCTCTAAGCTTAGTTCCTTGCCCTTAAATGCCTGCATCCGCGCTCTTAGGCATTCTGCCAGCCTACCTGACACAAAGCTTCTTCCAGCGCCCGTGTCTACTACTGCACTCGAGATCAGACACTGCGCATCGTCCACGTAGACTTTGCTGTATTTCGGCTTTACTACTGCCTCCCCTTTTTTCCGTTGAGAATGCGACCACGCCATGAGCACTGTATTCACGGATGACCAGTACTCAGGGGTATGCTGCACCCCGAACCCGGCGGACACTTGACTCAGATCGACGCTATTGTGCTCAGCTCGCAATCGATGCCACGCCTTGGTCCTCAAGCGAGCCGTCCTCTGACAGCAACGATACCTAGCTCGCTGCCTTCTATGCAACCTGCGTCGTGCACTCCGCAATGTTGAATACGTGGATGCGGCATCCTGCCTAACCAGTGGCCCGCAATCGACCACCATCAAAGAGATCCACCTCATCACAACTATCATCCATTTCCCCCATCCTCTGCCCATGACAGAGGTCAACAAGCTGCACCCCCACATAATCGGGTCAACAAGCACAGCAAACAAAAACACGAAAAAAACCAAAACCCGTTTCACCATCAAATCACAACCCATCACTGACCGTCCATCGGTTCCTCCTTGATGGGCCGGCAAAGAACATTTGGTGCCAGATCGAACGGGCGGGGCATTGCCTTGCCACTTTCCCAAAGCACATCGTCGCCGGGGCCGGCCACGTCCCCTCCAGCCCGCTCGAGAGCCACACCGCCGAGCTGCGAAGCCAACACGGCCATCTAAAGACGAGTCCGTATTACCAAGTGAGAATGGGCAACAACCCTCACATTCACTTACTGGGCTAGTAACCGAGATGTTGGCCAAGGCTGAGCACTGCGAGCCACCGAAAGTATCCTCGGGGTCAACCACCACGCCAGCGGCCGCCGAAGAGGACGCCTGCTTACTAGATTTGGGCAAGGTAGTCGCGTCACCGTCCAAAACCACCGCTCTGTCGGATCCGCTGCTCGCCGCCGCACCCGACGAAGCACTGCTCATGTGCATCATGAGCTCATCGATCACGCTCGCCCCTCCATCCGCTGGAGTTACCTCCGATTTGGATGCCTGCACAGAGCACACCATAGGATGCGTTAGCACAAGGTCTGGACCTACACTGTTCTCATACGAGGTGCCGTGCTGTAGGGACAGATATTCACCCTGGCCTTCACCACACGCCTCATCCCAGTCTTCGCCATATTCGGCGTAATTATCCTGGTACTCCCCGTGGTGCCTATGCCTGCCACTCTCGTGGTCTCGGGACCCCCATAACCTGTTTCTACCCGGGGCACTTTCTCCTCTTCCATGCCTTCCTGGACTCTCCTGCCACGGGACATTACTACTTACCCGATGGGCACCGTGGTACCCACAACGCTGTCCGTGGTCACGCCCTCCACGAGTCGCCGTCGGAGCTGGGCAATACTTGGCTATGTGGCCGTATTCCTTGCACCGATAGCACTGCTTGTGCTCCTCTGACGTCCCCGCCGTCTGGAAATCGCCTCCAGCGCCCGAATCACGACCAAACGTCACACCGCCACGCCCACGACCAGGGCTGGCTCCTCGGCCACAACCATTGCGGCCACCGCCATAGCCACCTCGACCACCACGGCCGTTACCACCAATGCCGCCGCGGAAATTCCGATTTTGATCGAACGAGCCGTTCCACGATCTGGTCTTGTACGTGCCGTACACACGCGAGCCGCCTCCACGGCCTCGATGCTGACTTACGACCGCCGCGATCTGATCAGGTGTCCCACCAGATCCAATGGCTGCAACAAGAGAGCACGTCTTTTGCACTGTTTCTGCTGCCTGCATGGCCCGCAGCACCCCATTCAAGTCCTCTCCCAAGTGCGTGAAACCCGCTTTCCAGATTTTGTAGTTAGGTTCCGTCTTAGAGGACACTGCTGACCCTTCTACTAATCGCTCTTTGACCAGTACCTCCCTCGCTTCCGCCGGGGTTTCTGGATACGCCAAGTCGGCTAATCGTCTCAACTCACGATAGAAGTCACCCATCGAGTCCGTTCCTTTTTTCTTGGACAAGAAAGCCTGCCTATAGACCGTCTGCTGGTGGGGCAAAACCAGCCTCGCCACCAAGAACTCTTTCGCGTGCGCGTACGTGTCGACCTGCTCAGGCAGGGCAGACTGGAATATGGCTAAGGCCTTATCTCTCAGACCTTTTTCAGCTCAGCCAGCCGAATATCATCTGTGATGCCAGGAACTAAGCCCGCGAGATACTCGAAATTCTGAAAATATTTGTGCACGTCTTCCTCGACGGCACCCCGCAAAGGCTCCTTCTCATAGAGCGTGTAGAAAGGCTGGCCTTTCCTTGGGTCGATTGCTATGGCCCTCAACTGCGCCGTCAACGCGTTTATCAAAGCGGCAGCATCCGCATTGTTTCCCCCAACCGGATTTCCATCGCCTCCGGCCTGCGCCATTCTCTGTTCTCAAGAACAAGGCACCCACGCACGGACAAACAAACTAACCGTAGGTACTAAACACACAGAGGGCGTGGAGAAAAAAAATCCTCGCAAGTCAATCCAGACTGCGATCACGGTAATGCGCAAACTACAATCCAGTAGATGCCCGTGTACACAGTAATACGCAAGCTATAATCCAATAGCTGCCTGTGAAAACTGGTGCAAGCCACAATCCAGCAGCCGCCCGTACGAAATGCACGTGAATCCACACGAGCAATCACCACAATACCCTCTAAGGCCTCCCTAAGAGCTAGATCCCGGAGCGGCCCCCACAAATGTAACGACGTTCCTTCTCTAAGGATGGGCTCCCAGCTCTTGTTTGTCCTAGACCGAGTATGGGGACTCAACCTAGGCGAGGCCTAATCAGACTTACCGAAGGAGAACGGTGCCGACATCGTGCAGACTCTCTTTAGTTCTCGTCTCAAAATAAGACCCGACTGCTCACGCCGGCTGCACGATTCACTCTAACCAGAGCGAGGCAACCGCCTTCCACTCTTCAACTCCATCCACACTCGCTCATCCTCCCGCACACCCGCTCACTAGCATACAACATTGATACGCAGGACAATAGTGGCGCCATATACAAATCACAAGGACAACACAACCTCACTACACACAACAGCGTTGACAGCTTCCCTGGGCATTATCCGGTTCCCCAATAAAACATAGGCGAGAATCTGAGATGTGCCCAGCTTTTGATGACTGGCAAATGCATGCAATCAAAGCCAGCCTCATTTAAAGCTTGCATGGCAGATGATGGCGACTTCTTAATCACATCTGAGAATGATACAATAATTTGGAGTGCCAGCACTCGTGGTCGTAGTTACCTGGCTTTGGATTATCATACATATATATGAAGTCACTGGAAAAATAGTTTGGTAGCCCAAGTTGAGTGTGAATCAATGCTTCGGTCGACTGGTGTTGCTGGACGATGCGACTTTGGGTCTCCTTGATTAATATGGCAGAATCAGATTTGGTACGCGGGAATCATGTTTGAATTAACCACAAGTATAACAACAGCGACAACAACACTTCAACAGAGCTGGGCCGCATCATCACGGATATGCGTTGATCTCGAGATGATATTGTTTCTAGTGTTTTCCCAGTTTTTTGTGCCCATGACGGGATAAATTTGTTTTTTTAATTTCTGCAAGATCCAGACGGACAAAAGGCAGCTTTCCGTGAAAAAAGTTTTTGCTATAGACTTGCATGGATTTTGTCCTTCTAAAATACACAACCTAATTGGCTTGATGGCTTGATGCGATAAAACATTGTGGCAAGTAATTTTACTAATCGCCTTGTGCTTTGATCAAAAAAACCTGCACCAGCAAAAAATTCGCATCTTCGGACTAGGTACAAACATTCTTACCAGGCATGTGTATTAGGAAAAGTATAAATAAAAGTGTCTGCCCATGCATTAATCAGTCATTATACGGCTATCGCTAGAGTCCAGTCGTCGTCAACCAGCTCGTCGCATAATTCGTTTCAGTAGTCAATCAATGGCACGCATTGCTGGTGCTCGTAGCCTCCAGTATCAACCATATCAACGTACTTTGGGTAAGAATCATTAGAGATGATGAAGTTAGCTATGTTGTGCCAACAGACCTAAGCACACCAAACCCAATGATTCTTACCATAATTGCGTTGATGTGGCCGATACCGAATGCCACGGCGAGCACCCAGCAATGCGTGCCATCGATTGACTACCGGACCGAATTATGCGATGAGCTGGATGACGACGACTTTACTCGAGCAATAGAGGTATAATGACTGACTAACACATGAACAGACGCTCCTATTCATACCTTTTCCTAATACACATGCCTGATAAGAACTGGTCTACCAGAACAAATACAAAGTACATGTAATGCAATATGAGTATATCCAAGCGTTCACCCGACAAGATATCCAAGTCAGCTGGCTCAGCATTCGTAGCGTGCGGTATCAGCCATATGAACGCCCTTTGGGCAAGAATCATTGAGTGTGGTATGGTTAGGTCTGTGGGGCACCATCACAACACAGCAAACTTTATCACAGGACACAGCTACAACAAGCTGGTTCGAATACCTTCTGGAGCAGGAGAGTCATCGTATGCATAGCACTGGTGACTGACAGTGTGCAAATTTCCGAGGTTTGTGGCTTACTGACAGTCACCAGTGCTATGCATTTGATGACTTGCCTGCTGATACACAGGGATTTTCTACAAAGGTGAAATTGCTTAGTGGCTTGAAGTTGGAAATTTAAATTTTGCAATGTACGACGCCTGTGAAATGGTCTATCAGTGTCTTGGTTTCGAAAAGACATGAGTCCAAGTGTTTTTACGTCAGGATTCATATTGTTCCATATAACTGTAAGCAACATGTCACATGCGCGCAAGACAACATTATGATTACTACAGCAACAATCGCTTTTCTAAGAATGAGTGACGTAAAAACGCACGCTTCCATCTGGAAACAAACACGCTTTCAGGTGGAAGTTTCACTAGAAGAAGCAGCTTGAAGCAGAAAGATCCATGGAGGTTTCAGTTTTTGATTTCCAACTGAAAGCCCACACTTCCATTTGGTTCGCGTCCTACTTTCAGTGGTCCATTATTACTGGCCCTACGCTGTGGCATGAGCTTGCGATCACATCTGAAATGCGAACCAGCTTGAATTAGGGCGCGTTGAACATGGAAAAATCCATCTCTGGCCATGGGCCCATTTGCTTCCACTTGCCACTTCCAGTGCAACTTCCATCTAAAAGCGCTTCCAGATAGAAGTCCGCATTTTGATGTGGCGACCAGAGGGTATTCGAATCAGCTTGACTTAGCCGCTCTGAGGAAAGTTAGCTGTGTTGTGATCAAGTGTGACGAAGTTAGCTGGGTTGTGCCCCACAGACCTAACCACACCACACTCAATGATTCTTACCCAAAAAGATATGGCTGATGCCTAATGCTACGAATGCTAAGCCGGCAGACTTGGATATCTTGTCGGGTGAACGCTTTGCTTTGATTTGATTTGAATTTTCCAAAAGGCCAGAAGCGCAAAATTTAGGTATTGCGTGATTTCCAGTGCTGATCACTTATGTCAAAATGACTATAGTAAATTCGATTATACACTGTATTTTAACTTTTTAGAAAAAATACAACACAGATTTTCCCTTTTGGGTAGCGCTACAGCGAGATCAAAGCGCTAATGGCCAAATTTCATGCGACGTTCAAAAAGCTTTTACATATTGGTACGATGATGCAAAGACATACAATCCTAAAATGGCAGCAGCCGACACATGGATCCAAAATAAAATTCGCGATGAGTTGGATAATAATCCAGACGAATTCTGCAGTTTTTGGTTGGGCGGTATCAATGACGATACATGTTTTCAAAGGAGTTGGGAAAAGGTTCTGTGCCAATTCAACAGTATGTTTGAACTTATACTCTTATACACATAAAATTAACCCCTATTTCCTAGCTGAAGAACAAAACTACACTAAAACTAACGCCTGCCTGTTGGAAACTCCCATCGAGACCATCCCAGCGAAGCAGCCATACGAATGCTCTTGCGCATGCACTCAAAGAAGTTGGTGTCGCAGCTTCAATTTCGTGCAAGACCTCACATCGTGTTCGAACCACGAGTGCCAGTTGTTTTCGTGGTCACTTCTCGATACGACTACTCCGGGTGTCAATACAGTACCGGCAAATGGAGCTTGCACGCACTACAATTATCTGCCATGAATGAATATGCCGCGATACGAGAGCGAAAAAAATGCAGTGATTGTTAGTTTGTGATGAGAACCCCATCGTCTTTGTTTCACCTGCAACTTCAGCTATGCAAACTCTGTTTCAGAAACTCTGCACCTATCAATACTTTTCTTAGTTCTACCATTGCACGTACTGTATGACATGCCACAGGTTGTACTATCTCAGGAGTTATTTTAAGAAAGTCGCAGAAAATTCATAAAATTTCTGTCTCTCTAAAATAGAATGCAATGGTCCCCTCTTGCTCCTCACTCTCCTTTCCACTTTTCGACAATCATGCTGCATTACGCGTTCGTTTTTCATTTTTCCCTTTGGTTTTTTAAAAAAAAACTTCGCTTACTAAGTTTTTAAATGAAAAAGCAAAGGGAAAAATGACAGCAGCATTTGATTACTTTTCATTTTTCCTGCGATAAGCACGCTATCAGGCCTGTAAGAGACGCACCAAAGAAAAGTACGTACACTGTTGACCAACTCGCAGTTTTTGCTAGCATCAAATTTTGAATTTGCCGCCTTCGTCGCTGCAGCATTTCGTAGCACGTTTGCTTTTCTCCTCATTGTCGTGGCGGCTCTACTATCCCACTGTCGTTTTTGTCCCAAGTGATAGCCATAGCGGATGATGGTGATAGTGTAATGACAACGACCGTAATGGGATGTACGGACCTCGCACATGGCATTAAGAACACAGCGTTTATATTTGCTATAAGCAGTCACAAAATATTACTGCGGAAAACCTTTTAAAATTTTTGAAAACTTTGTAATAGTCTAAGGGGCCATCCGTAAAGGTTAAGTATACAAAATCCCGAATTTTTTACCCCCTCCCGTCCCCCCTTGACCGCATTCCGACCAGCGCCCCTTCCCCCCCCCCCCCCCCCCCCAAATAAAAGGTCGACCACTTCAGACATACCCCCCTTTCCAAACGCTGTTTGTCAAATGTTTCATCTTATGCTTTCTCTAGCTGGACAAGGTGCCCTCTCCTTCAAAACCATATCTTTTCTGATTCATGGAGCGGATTTCTGTTTTGCAAAAGCCTCCAAAAACTTTTCCCACAACTTTTCCCCATATTTTTCAAAAAGCTTTGTTTGTTTGGTTCTTCTCGGGACTCCCAATCATATAAGGTGGCCAGCAAGTCATGATATGATAAGCGAGGTTGTGAGGTGACGAGGGATAGGTTGGGATCCCAATCCCGATCCTGACATTGAGGCATCGGAATTCTGCTAATAATTATGATATGCATAAACATGGTACACTCTGATCCATCATATCTGCCGTGAAACGGGAGCGATGAAGAGACAACAGCAACATCAGTCCAAATCGATAATGATAGCAACACTGATTTTTCTAGCCGAGACTGACCTTGCTGGACGAGTATCGAAACTGCGAATGCACTCATCAATTTCAGCTTATTTATAATAACTTAAACTCGACCTGATAAAAAGCTTGAAAAACCTGTGTGACAAAAGTGTGCTTTAGTGAGGAAAATTAGACTTATCTCCTTCGTGTGCAAACAAGGTACGACCTCAAACAAAAAATCCCGATCCCGGTCGGAATTGCCCTGATCCTGATCCCAGAAAAAGGTGATCCCGACTTATCTCTCGAGGCGACCAGCTCTGACGGCGGGTTCCTTGTGTCTTCACTGGAAGCACCTCCACGCGAGGCCATACTGGGTGAGAAGGAGCTTGGGCTTCGCTTAGGGACCTCTCCGACCGGTGTTCGAGGACAGTTTCCCAATTCTCTACTCCTTAGGCGGGCGTCTGCCATGTGACAGTAGCAGGGGTGTCGCCCAGAGTCAGGCGTCCTGAGCCAGCGACACGCTACTAAACAGCTGTCCTCGGTCAGAATAGAACCTCGGCCTCCTAGTCAAGGTTGCCGGCCAGCACGGCGGATCAACGCCTTAACCAGCTTAGCCATCGCCTCCCAACTTTTGCCTCTTGGATCAGATGCCATCCAGTTGGGAATACGAGTCCTGATGAACCCGGAATCGCATTATCGAGAATGAACGACCAAGGAGAAGAGAAGACAAAAAGTTTTAAAGGTCATCAAAAGTCATCAAAAGTTTCTCGCGCGTACTACTGGTATAAAAGGTGTTTTTTGTCATCAAAAGTTTAAAAATTTGCTGCGGTCGATCATTGGCCGCCACCCCTCCCCCGACCTCACCTGACCACTTTTTGCTATACCCTCTCCCCCCTAGGCTGCGGCCGATTTCTATGGATGGCCCCTAATGCTGTAGCGCAAAGCCTACAGCTGCTGCTTCCACCAGTTTTCGTCAAGTCCACACCAAATACGCTGTCAGTCCACAGTGCGCACGATTTTGCGGAAAAAGCCCGGAATAAGTCCTCCTACAACTAGCATATTTTTCATAATGAGCAATTATGGCGCTCAAACTGGTCGCTCACGCAATCGGGTTCTTAGGCCAAGATCGCGCATGAGCCCAGCAGGACGATGAGCCCATCCAGCCATTGCCAAAAAGCGCTAATCCAAAATAAATGAGTGCTGCTAGGTTTCCAGCTCACATAAATTCCATCCACAATCCAATATATATACCCACTGCACACATTGCAGTGCCTGCACCAAGGCCGATCTTCCCACCGACATCGTTTGATGGCTATCCTTTATTTACTATTCGTCTCTATTCTGACTCTAACCAAAGCCCAACTGGACCAGCAGCTGTCAAATCAGCTGCTTATTGGAAATGGTAAACTATACTTTAAATGATCAGCGCAAAAAAACATTTTTTCTGGGGCTGTACCATAGTACTCTGGCGGACCCACCTTGAGGGGCTCTGAAGGTTGGATTTCTCATCAATAGATCAATTTCAGTTTTTTATCAGTTTTAAGTTTTGAATTTCCCGCGGGCGTCGCTCCAGCACTCTATACCATATCAGCCAATCTTAGCGTCCCTGCTGTGTGTGCGAAAGTGTTGGAAATAAACTAGCCAAACAGTGAAAAGCGCACAGGAAGAAGGTTTTTCTTTTTGGCAACTTTTTGTCGAGTTTTTCAGCAAAAAGCTAAGGTAATGTTAGCGACAATGTAGTAGAGAAAAATGTGCTCTATCAAGCAGATATAATTTCGAGGCTTGATTTTGTCGTTTTCAGTCTCTATCGAAGATTTTTCTTGAATTTTTCCGACTCAGTTGCAAAAATTGTTACACCACAAAAACAGCCAATCGATAGAGCATATATTTCTCTACAAAATTCTCACCGACATCAACCCTCGTTATCGCTAAAAATTCCGAGTAAAATTGGCAGAAAACGGTGAAGGTGCAAAACCTGTTTGTCCCTTTCGTGCATCTTTTTCGATTTCTAGGCAACTGATTCTATTTTAGGCATAAAATGTCCCTTCTTCCAAATGTTCACCTACCGCAACACAACTTGGAAAGAAGGTGGTATTCGCGACTATTATGTCAACAAAGGCCACAAAAATACATTCGACGATTGCGTGCACGAATGCTCGCTCAACGACGACTGCTATTTCGCCACCATGACCAAGTCGAATAATTGCCATTTTCTAACTACAACTTCCCCTTACGCTTGTCGCACCACTTCGCCCACTGGTCACTTCGGACCTATGAAAGAACTGTGCGGACCCCTGAAACCTTGCCCCAGTGCTTACAAACAATGCTTGCAACCCAGATGCGCTTTACTCAAGATGTTTAAGATATTTTGTGACAGTAATCGTGATCTTATTCAAGTCATACAAAAATGCACATTATAAAATTGCACATTTTAGTTGAGTTTTTTAAGTTCTCATAAATTGGCAGAATGCATTTTTCCCACTTCTTATATCTTATTTTCCTGCATCTCCATTCTCATGGAAACCATTTATTAAAACAGTTGATTCTTTACTTCGCAGTCTGTGTTGCCAAACACATCCAGTTTTGTGAACAAAGACGTGCACTTTCGTTCCAACCAAATCAAAGAATGAATTCATGAATGGCATAAAATGCACAAATATACAATTCTATCGCCTCCGTTTATGTTTCGAAGATCGTTCCTTTTCCGCATATTTCTTACTGCCCTTCTCCTTCTTACTCGACTTTTCCTTCTTGTGCTTCCTTTTCCGTTTCCTTTCTCTGGAATCGTCTTAACAACAAAAACAGATTATCCTCTGCCCATACGCCCACCGTTCATTGGGGCATCCCAGGACCACTTACCTGACCCACTCGACGAATCACTCTCGCTCTCCGAACTCGATCGAGTATTCGACAATCCAAGAACAGAAGTCAACGGCTCCTTTTTTACATCCTCATCTGGCACTTGCGGCAAAGCCACCACTTCTTGCTGTTTCGGTCCACTTTTCAAATGTTCTCGCAGATCTACCCTAAAAATCAACTAATTAGCAACTCTTCCACAAAAGCCCCATCACCAGATTTCCATACGTCAGTCCTCCTAAACCAATCGATGTGAAAAAATTGATAGCGAATCGGGTGTCCCGAGGATTATCTCTCGGCAACACGCCGTCGAACGCTTGCTGCATGGTCCTAGAACATAAATCCCTGTAAAATTTGAATACTGTTCCCAGGGTTCATACAAGGAGTAGAAAATGATTTTCCTTGATCTTTCCAGGTCTGCCAGCATTTCTTTCACAACACTACCAAACACATTTCAACTGATTTATTGATTTCCAGCATGATCAAACGGTAGGAGGAGGCGGGAGATTTGAAATGTTAAATATAAGAGTTCCAGTTTCTATTGATTTTAGCTGTAAGGAATTTCCATTTTTCCCGAGTTTTCCACCTATATTTAGGATTCCCTGACTTTTCAAGGTTTTCCAGCCATGTATGATCCCTGCCTGAAAAACTACTAATTACTTACGGATCTTGAATTCGTTCATAAAGTTTTTCCAGCCCCAAAAATTCAGCCAATTCTTGAAACAAAATTTTAATACAAATTCTGCTGGCCGAAGTCGTATCGTCCTCGTTCAACTTAATATGTCCAAGAACCTACGGTTGAAATGGTAACTTGACACGCGTTCATTGCGTGGGGCCAACCCCCCTTCTAAGCCGTTTTGACAGTCACGTGCGATAAGCGAGGGCTTGGAGAGGCGGGGGGAAAGCGGCGCCAGATAGACGCTGGTGCGCGCGCACGCATAGCATCGTCTACTGTTAGCGTGCATTTCCACGCGAGGGCATCCTGGACAGGACACCGACTTCCTCGGACGATGGTGCGTGGGCTTTGAGCCGCATCGGTTTTGGACAGCCGAGACTCTCCCCGTTTTGCTTCCGTCTCTCCACTCGAGAACCTCGGGTACTGGGAGAGTCACCCACGGCCTGGCGTGCAAGGTCAGCGGGGTTTACGGCTCGCAAACCGCCCTCCATCACCGGGGATCGAACCAGGGACGAGTCCACCCACTCGCTCCCAAGCAATACGAAGAGACGAATGCCGAGCCGCTGCACCACCGCGGCTGCCGAACAGCGAAAGATGCTTCAGTGCATCTGTTAGCGAGGGAGAGCAGACCCCAGGACACCTAGGAGCCCACCTAGACCCCGCAGCACTTACATTCCACGAAATGGCATCCGTGTACAATAAATGGGCGAACAAGCGCGTGGTGTTCCTCAATTTCGTTATTTCAAACCGATGAATAATATCGTAGGTGTCCTTGAAAATTTGCTCCAGATGAGTTTGGTATTCTTTCTTCAGACGACAAAATCTCTGAAAATGATCCAGTTTGGAGTGATTCACAACTAATAACCAGTTATGTTGTCAAACCTAGCCATAACTCGTATTTTAAAACCTTTCAGAAATCATGCCATAAACCAGTTGGGCTAGGTCTCAGGTTATGCCGCATAGCCAAGTTGAGTAATGCCATAACCCAGTTACTTTAGACTGCCATGCCATGACCCAGTTACACCAGGTAGGTTCATGACATAGCCCAGTAATGTAGATTATGCCAAAATATAACCCACTTAAGTTATACCATGACATGACCCAGTTACACCTTACTTTGACATAACCAAGTTATACCTTGATATGACACAACTTAGCGACGTTATACCATGTCATAACCCAGTTAGGTAAGTTATATCTGAAATGCTCAGCCAACACACACACACACACACTAACACACACTTATCTTACCTCAGCCATCAAACCGTAAAACTTTTCGTACGTCCGCTGTTGAGCGCAACAATCCAAAATCATGTGACACAATTCTACCTAAAAATCAACATTCTTCCCTTAGCAATTTAAGCCAAAAATATTTATCATACCTCCATTCCAGGTTTAATTTCCATTTTCAACAATTTATGAATAGCTTCTTGATAATCCAACGACGATTGAATAGTCAAATAAACTGTTCGTCGAAAAGCAACCAAATTCGTCTCCGTATTATCCATAATCGTCGTTTCTTGAGCTGGTGTCGATTCTATCAAAAAACCCCAACGTCCCTCTATTTCTAATCCAAACTAGAAAAAACTACTTACCCCCACCTTCTTCCTCATCCCCATCACCTTCGTCTTCCTCATCGCTATCCTGGTCCAATATTTCTGAAAATGGCAAAACCACGAAATCAATGTTCTCTTCCCTCCTGCACGAAATCTGACCTGTGACAGACCCTAATCAGACAAATGCCTCGTTTGTCCTCACCTGTGGTTCGGACTCGTCATCTTTCTCTCATCATGCATCGCAACCCGTCCCCCCCCCCCTTGACAATCTATTTAAAAAATACCTTACCTTCTTTAATTTCGTTATACATTTCTTCATTTTTCAAAAAATCGGGATCATATCGAAAAACATCTACAATATACATAAAAAATCTCTCATTTCGGCCCAAAAAAATAAGAAAACAAATTTGCTTACTCAATTTATTTTCCGGATTCATGGGATCTTCCAGGCTCATCATGTGCGTTATTTGATCTACTTCTTCAACCAAATCTAATGCCTTAAGAACTGATGGATATTCGGCGAATTTATCACGACGGACTTGAAACGCCACTTCGATCGCATATTGCACACGTTTATCGATTTCCGATTCGTGCAAAATCGATCGCAATCGATTATAAATGCCTAAAAATTAAATGCTTAGATTATATACTGACTGTAGAGCCAATATATTATGTAACAATGTGCATGATTTAAAAGCGGGTTAGTTGTCACATTTTTATAATCTGGTAAGTTATGTAGCGAATGCTAGCAAGATCAACTTATGTCATGAAATGAAGCTGGGTTAGTTATAGCATGATTTATAAATGGGTTAGTTATAGCATGATTTATAAATGGGTTACGTATAGCATGATTTATAAATGGGTTAGTTATGCCACTATTCATAACCTGGGATTTAAAACTCATGTATGTCATTCCATGCTTTATAACATGGTTAGTTATGTCATGATTTATCTCCTAGTGGGTTATGCCAACAGTCACAACCTGGTAAGTTGCTTACTGATCTATATCCAGGTTAATTACGCCATGATTTATATCACGGCGAGTTATATCATGATTTATGCCTGGTTAGTAATCACGTGATTTCTAAACAAGTTAGTTATGCTATCACTTATATCCTGGTAAGATAAACCATGATTAATAACATAGTTACTTATGCGATGATTTATATCCTGATGAGTTATGTCTTGATTTATAGCCATGTTAATTACCAGATGATTTATAGCCAGGTTGGTCATGCCATGATTTATATCCTGGCGAGTCATGTTATGCCATGCTTCAGAACAGGGTTAGTTATGTAATGATTAAACTCCTGGCAAGTTACACAAAGATTTATAACCGGGTTACTAATGTCATAATTTATAACCAGGTCATATATGCCATGATTTGTAACCAGGTTATTAACATCATAATTTTTAACGAGGTTATTAACTCATAACATATAACCGGGCTAGTTATGTCATGATATATAGGCCAGTAGGTTACGATTAACTGGTTATAAATACTGATATAACAATTACGTCAAACTAAACTTAGCTGATCATGTCACAATCATACATATTACATTAAGCCGGCTGTGATATAACGGTTATATAACGATATATCAGTTCCCAGCGGTTAGTCATACCCACAACACCCAGCACAATCCCGCTTACCATCCACACCACGCGGCGATACCTCGGTCAATTTCGCACCACATTCTTTCAAAAATGCGATCGCCACTTCCACTGAATCGTCAGTTACGTTTTCCAGCAATAAAGTTAAAAGTTCCAATGAAAGTATTTCGTGCACCTAAAGCGTGACGGCAATAATAGTAGAAATTCAAAAAAACACTCCTGACTTTTTACCACATTCTGGTTGACCAAATGCGCAATGAATTTTGATGCCGTAATGGCCACAGCCTTATCATTATTTCTGTAGGCGCGTTTGAATTGAATCAACAACCTTTTAAGAATAAGTTCACCAATATTCGGGAACTGAAAAAACCGGAGATTTTATAAAGTAATATTACAAAAATTCATCACCTTTTCCAGACAACTTACCTTCGAATTGATGACTGCAACCAAAGCAGCATAAACGTGGCTGAAAGTTGGCGAAAATGCTTGGGCTTGAATTATAGATCGTGCCAGCAGACCTCTGGGAAAAATTATAAATTGTATCTTGATTTTTACAACAAAAAGATAGGAAATACGTACTTTCCTCGCACGATATTTTCCCCAATCAACTCGACCACGACAGTTGTGATATTGTCGACATTCGCACGATTAACTTGGCCGTGAATACGTTTTTTCAATAATTCCCATGAAAGGCGTTGATACTGTTCACTAAAATCAGGAAAAAGACGAAGTTATTAACAAGGTCGGATGAGAGAAATGGTAAAACGAGTTTTCGGCTTGCACTTTATAAAACGCGGGAAAATTTTCCTGGTAGAAAAATAGTTTAAGCAGGAAAATTTTAATAGTGCGAAAACCGAGGACTTAAAACTCGGCGATGTGGTGAGAAGAAAAGGCAGTAAATTTTTAGAAAGTAAAAACTTCGCGAAAATACTGTTCATAAGAGAGGGAATGGATTAAAACTTAAAAATCACGGTGAAAAAACCTACAAAAAAAATTAGGCCAACAAAAAGTAGGCTAAAATCAAATTTTAAAATTTTCCGCATGTTAGGGTACCTGTTCTTATCTTCGATTTGTTGTTGCATCATCCTCAATTTCGCTGGTGGAATATAAGCGCCACCAGCTTTTGTTGTTTTCATATCGATACGTTTTCGTTCTTTTGTTCCTACCGGTTTCTCATCTT
This sequence comes from Mesodorylaimus sp. YZB2_4, assembly GCA_030248295.1. Lineage (NCBI taxonomy): Eukaryota > Metazoa > Nematoda > Enoplea > Dorylaimida > Dorylaimidae > Mesodorylaimus > Mesodorylaimus sp. YZB2_4. The sequence goes on from JASANH010001722.1 coordinate 112,691, forward strand.
TTTCTTCATCGTCGCTTATTTTTTGTTTATTCGACGAAACTACAACAACCGCCGACGCTAATTTCGGGGCACTCATTTTTCAAATGTACTGAACGAAAGAAAATTTTCAATGAAACAGTTGGCTGATAATTTTTGGACGAAATTCACGATTTAGTTGTGTTAAAATTTATCGTAAACTCCAAAATTCGACGAGAAAATGAAGCGAAAAGACAAGAAAAGAAGAAAATGGGGCTGACTGTATGCGCTTACTTGTCACAGGTACTAAGTTAAGGAATGGTTCAAGCGGGAAATTCAAAAATATCAGCAGTTCAAGGTTTCCCGCGCTGTCATCGGTTACTTACTCAAACATTGTATCAGGTTGTATGGTCATTTTGTAGCGCAGAAAAACATTTTCTGCCGCATTAGTGTTGTTTTTATGGAATAGGTTTGCAAGTACTTCTGAGCAGGTACCTTCGAAGAATACGTGCCACAAAAATTCTATTGAGCGAAAATCAAAAAAACTCGCGAATTTTTGAACTCACAGTCAGCATTAGCCTTCTAGCTTCAAGTGTCTACTTCACACATGGTATGCAGACTATGTTTGATCGGCAAATCTGATCATTACTGGCTGCAAAAGCTTGTATTGCAGAAGCACAAGCGCAATCTTACAAAATTTGTGGGCATTGGTCAATTACGAGTATTAATTTACGACAGGGTAGAATAATACCGAATGAAGGCCCCAACTCAGTTTACATCCACGCAAAGGTGGACATAAGTGCAGCTACAGTATACCCTAGTACCTGAGCATCATATCCTTACACCAAGTGTGAGCTAAAGCGACGCTGCTGCGCTGTGTCCATCGATGGGACCCAAATCTGTACGACGAGCTGTAAGACGAAGTATCTGCCGACAGATTGAAGGAAGCTGTGTTCGCAAAGGGAGGCAGATTCGAATATTTGTTTTGGACAAAGCAATACGTGTAAAACTGATAATTCCTGGCTTAAAGTTCAAATGCACCACAGTGTTTCCTTAAGGGGAAAAGCTGAAACATTAGTCTTAAAACTTTTGGGACAAGGTGTAGAATCGATGCCAGAATATTGAACAAACAGTATGATTTTAGTGAAAGCAACTAAAATTTTAAAAGCAGCATCAATGTAAAAAAGTAATAATTTTTGATTGCAAATGGGGAAATATTGGGAACTGCGACGACTTCACCAATTATTTAAGACTGCGGCTCAAAATTTTGGCTTCTGTGCTTTGCTATTTTCTGAATCTTAATATCACACGTTTTTTCAATATTCCGACATTATATCCGATCAATATTTCCACAGCGCACTTCATCTTTGAGCAAAACAAAGGCAGCGCAATGTCAGTCTAAAATGTTGTGAGCGGAAGGATTGGTCTACACAAATTACGAAATTGGCAGCATCGTGTCTGAGCACCAGGTTGTTGAATGATCGAGCCAGTACTTAGCCTAGTAAAAGATGGAAATTAAGAGTTCCCTCATGCATGCCAGCCAGTGAGAAATTGACTATAATTACTATTGATCAACACCCAACTGAAAAAATGTCCATTTTGCTTCGCAGCAGTAGTGACACCCATTTGCTGACCCTACGCGTCCCTATTGTCCATTTCTCTACTGCTTGTATGCTGTCAGCGCCAGAATCCATTTTGGCGAGATCTACAGACAGAAATCTTTCATCTTTGTGTGCAGAAATTGATTCCGACGAGATCTTTAATTTTTTATCTAAATAGTTAAAATTTTTGCGCATCAATGGCACAGAAAACCAAAATGAAAAAGTCTGATAGTGTTGCCGTTAATCGTCACACGCCCCAAGTTTCCATCTTCGAAAGTTGGGCTCGAGTGACTGGCTTGCACGGCGCCTTGGATTTCCAACACGCAACCACACCTTTCCTGAAAATAATTTGGGCCTTGATGATCGCGACTGGTTGTTTTCTGGCAATCAATCAAAGTAGCATGCTAATCGCTGATTACGCCTACAACAGTCAATGGTTGACCACCGTGTCGTACATGCCTGCCAAAGATGGTCGTATGATCCCTTGGCCGAATATGACTTTTTGCAATCTAAATTGGCTTTATTATCCAGCTTTAAAACGCCAAAATTTATCGAATTTAGCCATAGCATACGAAATTGGTATGGACGAAGGTGTTGATTTCTATCGAAAATGGCAATCGAATGAAAGTGATGATTCCAGCAATATGTCAGACGAATTAGATAAATTGCGCCAAAATTTCTTAGACCGTGTCAAGGATAAGAATTTATCTTTGGTTGAGGTGAACTAGTTCAAATTTTAATTATGCCCTTTGTAAATTTCTGTCTTACAGTTACAAAATGAACGTTTGGCGCAAAGTTGCTTGGACACCATTTTGCGCTGTGGATCAACTGAAAAATTCGATTTAGAAGGTGAAAACTGGCCGTGCTGCAATGATGACACTCCATCAGCCGTTTTGGGTTGCTTCAAAGTGAATCCACAGAAAATAGTCAAAGCGGAGAAGCCTGGTAAGTTGGAGTTAGTGTGTTTCTGCCCCCTGCCCGGACATAAACGGCGTGGAAATGATAGCCAGCGGTGTATCTTACATCGGAGATAAAAATTATCAAATTCAAATACAGTAAGCTTTGAATTCGTGCCCACGAGCTTAAGCTGTCGCTTACACATTAGATTTGTCTGCTATGAGCGGCACGCTGAGTTTAAAAGAAGCAACTACTGATTTGAGAGAAAAAATGGGATTTTCTCCGTACAGTTTGTCACATTTCACCATTTTCCAGCAGACAAAGCGTGATAAATAACAATTGCTAATCCGGCCGATCCAGCAGGTGGATCGGATCGGCCGTTCCGTTCCTCGGATCGGCGGATCACTTTGGCCGGATCAGTCGGTTGGTCGATGCTGGGCTGCAGCAGAAAATAAACGATCGTTAGGTAGTCGAATCAGAGTTGTATCCAGCAACATGTAAAATTACAGCGCTTTTCATCCGCTTCCCTGACCTGGCTGAAGCTGTATACACTTCTGTACATCTTCTAACCCGCCGCCAGGTGGCGCCATGATAGTGTCCGCACACAGCGCGCACCTACTTTTCTATTGCCCTAATGAGAGACACGGCCACAATATACAACACACTGACCCCGTAAATTCAAATTGATTGGCTGCGCTCTCTCTCAATTCGACCAAAGTTTTTTCAGGTTACGAGAACGGCGTATATTTCATATTGGATGCCAAAGCACTCTCAGATTACACTTTCCTGAGTGTCGCAGAAAAACCCAGTTCTGGATTTTCAATCGAATTATATTTTGGTGATAACGAGGGCGATAACATGAATCCTCACCTTCAATTTGCTCCATCAACGCACACAATAGTTTCACTGGTGGCTGAAAAACGCACAGTCGATGTCAGACGCCTGTTGACCATTCAGTACTATTACACCAAGGAACCCTGCCAAAGATTCCCCAATTATCAGTTCGTCAATTACGGTCAGTTTTTCCATCATTTCTAGCTGAACATTCATATTCTGTTGGTTTTTAGATACATATACAGTAAAACACTGTCGCGACGACTGCATGGTCCGCTACTTCGTCGATACGATTGGGTGTTCTGGTCAAACTGTGCGGTTGAAAAATGGCATGTACCGTTGCGTTGGTGAACAACTACTCGAATATGACAGAGCTTTCAGAAATGTTACAAAATATTTGTAAGTATAACCAGTTTACGCGGGAAATCCAAAATTCGAAATTTCAGATGTGAAAATTAAGAAAATCTTTAAATATAAATTTTAGTAGTGTGTTGATCGAGATAGGATGACTAAGAATGTTACAATCAGCCCTGCTGAAACGAACATACCTTTCAGCGATTACAGCGACGTTCCACTTTCGCCCAACGGGTTCAACATGACCAAATGTGTGATCGAATGTCCCGATCCATGCGAGGCGTTTTCAGTCTCGGCTACAACCTCCAGAGCCGCATTTCCAGCACCTAATAAGAAAGAAAGCTTCGAAGAATACTTGAAAAAATCATCCGAAGAATCTGACTTTCAAAATTTAACTTTAATAGAATTTTATTATGAGTCTAGTGAATACAAAGTGATCACGAAAATGACTCGCATCACTATCGATGAATTGATCAGTAATATCGGTGAGTATTATTCTCTTTTCGTAATCAATTTCAAACCAAAAGTTAGATCTTCTGGGGCTTACACTCACAAGCCATTCAGTTCGGCCTGCTGTAGGTGGCACTCTTGGTGTGTGGACTGGCATCAGCATCGTCACTATCTTCCAAGCTATCGTCTACATCGCCTATGCAGTGCAGCGATTGTGGCAGGCTAGGCGAGCAGCCGCACCAGCGCTGGGCACATCAGCATGGAACAATCGTCCAGCAAATGGACCAGTCCGAACTGGCCATAACGCACATGACGGGACCAGAGTAACAGTGTTTTGACAAAAAAACCATGCAGCAAGCATGCTTACGAGTCAGGAAAGTGGGAACATTATCGGCAGAGACCAGAAATTTTCGGTCTCTAAAGCGCTTCATCCTTACTGACGATGATTGTGTTCCGTTATCAGCACTATTCTGGGCTTTGCACCCGCTTTGAGCACTCAAGGATGTCATTTTATCACCATCTAGCTAAACATAAGTCTAAACATTTCATGATTGTAAGATGAGTGCCAGTCACTCGTAATGTGAATGCATCTCGAAAAATTACTTATCGTGTCGATGGAACCACTTACTGAATTAGTTTTGAAAGACTGGCAGAGACCATTTCACAAACCTCGTTAATGTCAATGCAAAATTTAAATTTCGCGCCATACAAGTTGCCTATGACAGTTCAACAAAAATGAATAGTCACTTGCTTATAATGAATAGTCACTCGCCTGTGCGCGCGATATATTTTCAAGATTTTTTCCCGAAGTTTTCGACTACGCTTTAGTGTTTTCGTTCCAGACAAGGGCAGCGTTCCTGCTTTTCTGCTTGAGAAAGCTTCAATGTTGAAAAAGCAAGAATTTATGCACTGTTTGTCTGGTGATCAGACCTTAGTCGTAGGCAATGCGCGGCAATATTTTTTAAAACTGTTGATGTTGGCAAGAAAAATTGCATAAAATTAAGTGAAGACAATTTTAAAAATGAACGCGTTCTGGGCCCCGTTTCACCACGTTTCCGTTAACGGATCCGTCTAAAACGGGCCCGTCCTGGACGAGTCCGTCCGACGGGTGTTTCACCAATCACTCCCTGCAAAACGGGTAAACGGACGGATGGACGGATGGACTCTGGGGTGGGGGCCAAGAGATACTATGCAGGCACAAAATTGACTGCTGCTAAGGGGCGACGCCCACCAATAAACTGCGGCTGAATGAACTGAACTCTGCCGAGAGGGGGCCTTTACCGACCATCGTTGCCAGATGCTGCTAGAATCCGCTAGATCTGGCGGATTTTTTGTCCGGCAGAGGGAAAAGCAGCGGATTGAGTGTTTTAGCGAAATTTGCAGCTAATTTTGGGGTTTTCAGCGCATTCTAGCGGATTTGTGCCCGTCTATGTTCGAATAGCCTATGCGGGAAGGTTTTTTAAATAGCTCGCCCAGTTTTCTGCGACTTTTGAGACAGTTTTGTCCGTGCGTTGAGGTCTGAAGGGTCAGTGTTGACAAGGGATGGGGTAGGAAACACATTAATTTCGACTATGGGTCTACGATTTTACATAAAAGACCTTATTTGACAACAAATTCATAGTTTAATGCTCAGTCGATATTACAGTAGGCCTAACCACAGTCCAGCCTTTGGCACGACATTGGGTCTCAAGGGCGGTTCCCCTTTCTTCTGTCCCACTTGCTTGGTATAAATAAAAAATTTTTTTCCCTTTTTTCATGACCTTGGCCCCAAGCCTGGTGTAAGCGATCCTTGAAATATGTGGTAGATGGTACAGCATTTGAGCATGTGTGAGTAAGCTTTTCATCATACACCGTTATCTACTGTATTTCATGTTTTATTTGCTAAAATAGCTCAGTTTTGCGACAAACTTTTGGCGAATTTTTTAGCGGATTTTATGTCCTATGCAGTTGATTTTTAGCGGATTTTCAGGTCCCTGGCAGCGAGTTTTCAATTTTGCATCTGGCAACGCTGTATACGACGTCGTACAAGCCAATACCCTAAACTGCAAACGGAAAGTAAAGACTTATTTCAAAAAAATTTCATGAATTAATATCGGCGCACTTCACTACGCCACTGCTCATGTTCATATCTCATACGAGTCCGTGTGCTCCACACCCTCGTATCGGTATAAGTTCCGACAATGTTTTTTTGCAGCAGCTTACGCGGGGCTTTTACAATTCACTTCCAATTCACATTCATTTACAATTTGTAAATTCGCAGCGTCTGGAGTAAGCTAAAAAGATCTAGTGTGATGCCTATCAGATTTTCCGGATATTGTTGCGTCCCCAACGCTGCTGCATGGGCACGCTTGCAAGAGGTGACCATGTGGATCAGCTTTGCATCGTGTGCCAGAGGTGCTACAGATGGGCCCCAAAAATGTGCTCCGCAGGAAAAAGAAGATGGTGGCATGGATATGAGAGCGGCAATTGTGATGGTTCCTCATTTTCCAATCTGTGATACCAGAGGTGGGTATTATGCCAAAAAACGGGTGAGTGCACTATTGCAACACCCCGTTTTTGGGGCTACACTCAGCGGTGCACTGTGGCAACACTAAGACAAGTGCGTTCGAATTTTTTTTTTGAAAGTTACCAAAAAAGACAAAAGTATGAGCACATCCAAATCAGAGCAGCCGCTTTTCCTCGGCGAAGTGTCAGTTTGACAAGCGAGCGAAATCTCGGCCATGTTCGTATCCCGCCGAACGGTCACATTGACTCTGACTGGCATATTACAAGAGCGCAGTGCACAATCGAGGAATTGATCATCTGATAATTGCTCCGTTGAGGAAACCTTATATACTCTAGTGAAGGAAGTTTTTTCGACCTTTCCGTACAGAACCGTTCTTTGATATACCGCCATTTGACCTGTGTTTGCCCTTTTCTCCCATTTGTCCCTTGGGCCCTTGTTTCTACAGCCCTAACTCACTTGCCTTGGTGTTGCCGCAATGTACCGCTGAGTGTTGCCACAAAAAACGGGAGTGTTGCCATGATGCACTCGTGGTGCACTCGCAATCGCGCAAGTTTTGTTCGACATGAGTCAAATCGATAATTATTACCAAACTACCGAACATGTTTTTTAGCTTTGAACATAATCGAGGTCCATTTCCGGCTGTCACTTTCTGCAATATGAATCCGTACAAGAAATCGGCTCAGAGCGCGATTCCCCAAGTAAAGAAACTAGATAGTTGAAACTTACAGCGCATTGGCACTGGCACAGACGCCAAACTTGATGGGAAACGATTCAAATACAGAAAAGAACGCTGGAGTCGTGAAGGAAAGGCAACAGCGCTACAATGTTCCTGCATTCAATTGCAGCAGCCCCAGGTCAAACGAAGTTTTGGCCAGAGCGAAGAATGAATCAATCTCAAATTCCATTTTTGTCCGGTACAATCATTGTGAAACTTACACTTTGGAACTGTGGGATGATTTGTTGTTGCCGGAATGCCCCAACTGACAGAAATGGTCGACTAGCTTATATTGCCGGTGATTGGCAATATCGAATGTTGGTGCAAGATTGACTCATCACTAGCAATCCTGCCCGAATCGGTTTATAGGCGAAGGCAGGAACGGCACCGACTCCCTATATTTGGTATGATGATGCGAATGTGACGACGTTTGGTATCGCACCAGTAACCTATTTCAACTACAATGACCCAGCTTCGCAGTGTCTGCAACAACAATGCTGACGATGATTGGGACTTGGCAGGTGGAGCTGCTGTCATTGGAACTTGGACATCTAACACTGTCGCTTCTAATAACTGGGGAGATCTAACTAAGAGCTTCCGAATAATTTGCGAGTGTGAGTGATGTGCAGTACCTTATTTGTAAAAGTCGGACTAAAGCTACCGCGTTCAAGTTGTTCATCCGTGGCGCTAGTCCAATTTTTCAAAGACAGACTTGTGCTTTCTATGTAGGTGTTTTAATAATGCGCAAAAAATTTTGATCCGCTTTTAGTTCATCCAGCGATCGCGAATCAGAAAACGTCAATGACTCATCAAGGACCACAAGTTTTGGGCATACTGAAGACACTGATGGAATGACAAGAGCAGTCAGTAGCACCATTCATCCAACCATGTCTTCAGTAGACCCGGAAAACACAATTCCAAGTACCACACTATGGACAGATCGATACCAATATGCCAAAAGGCACCAAGTGTCAAAGAATCACTTTTGAGAAAACATCGTTCAAAGTTTTTGCTTCCGATTGAGTGGACATGCAAAGCACTAGCTTGAACCGAAGTGCTGATTATGGTGGATGTGAGTCCGGCCATCTTTAATTTTTGTGTTCCGCTGATTTCATGCAGCACAGTCGCCCTCTAGCTGCATTTAGCAGACCTCGAAGATAAAGAAATTTGTCAGATTTTGTGACAAAACGTGCCAGGTGCGGATTTTTCATGCTCCAATTCGTTCAATCACGTATCTGTCGTATCTTCCACAGAAGACCTGACTCAAGCGTCTGCAGCCTTCACGGAGGACTTCACACCTCGTCGACGCTCAAAAGGTTCCCGCAGAACAAGACCTTCTTACAGAACCACTACATTTCGCCCTACTTCAGATCCCACTGACAGTGTCCTTCCGACTGAAACTGTAGCTGCTTCAAGCAATGGCGACCTCTCACATTTCCTAGCATCAGCTTTGCCATCAATCATCACCCCTACTTTCGCGCAAGGCACCTCTATGTTTATTCCAAGCACAACAAATACAACAACAACTCTAGCAGCGACTACAAACTTCGCACATCGAGCTACATCCACATATTCCAAATACCAGTCGGAAGACACGGGCACAGTGTTCAGCTTTAATCGATCAGCCTCAATTCCGACAACACCAGGGCACGTAATTTTCACAAATGATTCTACCAAAACCTTTTTTCCGTACCTCTCGAGCGAACCATTCTTGGCCTTAGATCCAATTATCTCACCTACCACAGCAACGAACTTTGGTAGCAGCAGTAGAGGCGCTAGGGTTAAAACCAATCCCCCGAAGCTTCAAACCTTTGAGATTCCATTAGCGGAAATCCCTCAATTACCTGAAACTCAGTCAATTCAGCACTTAATAATTTATTTTTAACCAATCCCAATGCGCAGCAAGCACTTATTGTTCCACTTACAAATGACCAGCCCAGACCAAGTGACCCTGCTGACACATTAGTGTCGCAATCAACAACCAGCGCAAAACACTAAATCTCAAAGCTTAACCTCACCTGCGTCAATAAAACTAATAAATAGCACAGGGGAAAATCTAACGGGAACTTCACCCCCCCCCCAGATGCTGTCTCAGCTATCACTGGACCAGAAATTCTGGAAGATATATCTAGGCATTCGAAAAGTGCAGTCTTTACAAAAACAGCGACTGAATCTTCATTGACCTCACAAAAACATCATGGAAACACCAAACCCACCAAATTATCATGGAGCTCACCACTTGGAGACACAGCAACTACGAACAAAGCACCAAATTTCATGAACACTGGGGTCATGTCACTGATTTCAATTCCAACTTAAACGCACAAGCACACACATTAAGTGATGTCACCAATTTCAAAGCACAGCTCATCGACTTCTCGCTAAGCCCTGCAACAAACTCTGCACCAGAACATCTCCAGTCATCACCAGAAAAACTACTCGATGTCTCAACAATCGCTTCCCGATCTAACAATTACCTTGTTTCTCCAAATGATGAAAACATGGTCGAACAACGGGTTGCAGAAGCATTAGGGCAAGTACAATCAAATGACAAGCACAATGATCAGCAAAGCACAATACCTGGTCCCAGTACAAAACATAATTTCGAAGCTGCTGGTTTTTCTGTGATACCCCAATCAACGAGCAATCATGAGGTCCCAACAAATCAATTCCAGCTTGCACTTCCAACAACACAGCCGAAACTCATTCATGATCCTGTGCCAACACTCACAGGCAAGTCATCAAATGAATACTACAATAGCAAAGTCGATATGAGCAAAAATTTGATCAGCGTATCTGACACCAAATCATTCAATATTTCTTTGCAAATGACAAGTCCAGATCACACTTCATTATTACTAGCTGCAAATGAGACAGTCGGTCCCATCAGCGGTGAACCTAATGCATCAGAAAATACAACGGTACAAGACGCATCAAAAATCAGCTACAGCGTGGCATTTTGCTCTTACTTAGTGACTGCTGGATCGGCGGCTTTCCAGAGCAGATTTCCACGAACGGTATTAGTTATTGGTAATAGCACTTCATGCTCAGATATGATCTGCCTAATGAATCAAGTAACAACAATTCTAGCTAATTTCTGCTTCTAACAAGCCCCTGCGACTTTTAGGTCAAATCTGATTTAACCTCCCTGAGTGTTACTAATCAAGATATTCTAGCATATTCTGCAAAATCAGTACCGGAAGAGGAGATAATTAAGGCTGTATACTTCATCGCTGATGTCATCATACGATGCGAATTTGATAGCGAAGTCTGCTGGCACGAGTAAGATTATGTGACGACCAGGGTCGTGCCCTAGGCTAGTTAAGGCGTCTACCTCTCACGCTGAGTGCGCACTTACAGGAAAGAGTTCGACTCCCGCCTCAGTAAAAAGTGATTGTCAAATATGTGTTCCTTAGCCCTCGAGTGCGCTGCATGGCGCTTAGCTATGGATAAAGTATGACATGACATGGCATGACGATGCTGCCTTATGTTACCAGGCTTCTATCTTCAAGCTATTGTATGAGGACTGCAACTATAGGTCGGAGTCTTACTCATCTTTCACGGATTTATCGCCAGTCCTGGATGCAACCAACTATACCTCACTAGACGCCAAACATTACTCTAGCAGCTCAACAACAGTAAGGCGCAACTGACGATGAGAGCAAGCTAACTCCTCGGCCCTGCAGCTTCGCCTACCGCACCACACTCTCGCGCTGAAAAGCAGACATACTTAAGACACAGACAACAAATAAGCGCCAATTCAAACCTTCTTGACAAATGACGGCTCACAGCTTCATCGCCGCTGGAAACATATAACTTGTGCGGTTTAGATTGCCACTCTGCTCTGGAACTCCAGTATTCTATTGTACTACACTGACTACTGCTGATTCTGGTGCATTTGCCTTTCCAGCCGCATTGTTGTCGATCCTTTTGGATCGTCTTGCGATCTGAGAGGCTCAAAACTACAGAACGAAAACTAGAAAAAACTGATCATTCCGCAAAACTGAGGGCAGAATATAAAATTCTAGGGCGCAAAACTTTGCAACGAGTTAGAAGCTGCTTGCTGGAACCTAATTTTACGCACAACAGAAAAGGATGTCGGTTACATCTGAAAGTGTCAAAATCCAAACACAGATCAAATTAGAACTGGGAGAATAGACAAAACATGACAAAAGTCAATTATCAGTCATATTTATTGGGAGGAACCAAAAAGTATGCAGAGTCGCTGCTAGCATGCAGCCTGTATAGTGTACACTACTGTACAGTAGACTGGCACGTCAAGCAAGGCATTGCATCACGGGGGAAGATTTGAGGACCTAGCAATTTTGTGCCCTCTCCCCAGACTATTATGGGCAACCTTAAAAGAGGTCGAAATCCATGCATACTGTATGTTTGGACAAACTGGGCGTGATACCAGATTATAACTAGTATCCGTACATAAACTCTGGTTTTTCATCCTGTGGGAATCAACTGTATTAAGTAGAGCATGAAGAAATTAAAGCCTATGATGTAAGATTTCAAAGCACCCGCTGAATCTGCTGCAACAATAATGACACTACGTAAATTTTAAGATACTGGCAGCACTCTGGGACATCTCATCAGTTCGCGGCCCGCTGCTAGGGGTTTCAATTCTCAGTTGATTCGAGATGATGCAATTGATCAATTATTTAATAAAGAATATCAGGGCATACTAATAAAAAATTGTCCTGTTTGGTGGAACATACAGTGCCTGTGTTTGGTGTTTTACTGTGTTAAATATATGAAAAGTCCTTCTAGCTAACTTGTCCAGTGCCTTGGGCCATAGCCGTCGCGTGCTGTCCCACTGCAACCGCTAAATGTCTGCTGCAGGCGGCAGAGAGAGTGCCTCTGGCGCCTAGTGAGAGCGCAAAGCACCCGCGCGGCGAACACTGTGCGATGGGGACCAAAGAGCGCTGAGTGCCTGCGTGATGCAGGCCCGCCACAGCTAGACGTGTGTGATATGCTGCTGGTGTCTCCCCCCTGGTGGTATACAACCAGTCAGTAAATAAACCAATTCACAGTTTTCGGCAGCTTGCAGCTTTAAATTTTTAGCGTGCGTCGCTGTAGCGCTCCATACCACATAAACCCTTCCCCTCCTTGTCCTTGGCGAAAAGTTTCTCTGTGCGACTGCGTGCCCACGCTACGCCTAGGCTGATGCGTGGTTGGGGTTAAGAAGTGAGACTGACAGAGAACGGAAAAAGAAACGCGCACACAGCAGCGGATGTATCTTTATATTTGCTATGAAAATTGGTGTGCGTCGCTTTCCAAACTTTTGGAAAAAAATAATAACCATGGTAGGCAATGTTCGTGGGTGTGGGTTCGATTCCCACTCTGGGTTCGCGTTTTTCATGCTGTTTCCATTTCTTGAACCGAAGACTATAGGGCTGTTGTAACCCCAATCGACAAGCCAGTTATCTAATCCATTGTGTCCCTACACCCATGATTGCCTGGTTAGGGCGAACTCTTAAAATTTCTGAGATTGGGCGTAACATGCTAATTGACAGTTAGTTGCTCTCATTGCTTCCATTAAAGTAGGCGCTTAGTAACTAAAAGGTCAGAGCGAACGAACTCACTGTAACTGCCCAGCGCTCCGTGCCAACGGAAATCCTAATCGCTCTTGCTTTGCTCCAGATCATCACTCGGAAGATCAGGCGACGCGTGGTGGGGCTGTTGGCTTACTGTGCTTCATGCTCATCATGAGTAGCCACAACGACATTACGTTGACTTCGGTAGATCCGCTGAATCTTGCGTTGACCGCTAAGTCATCAGCATCAAAAATCGCCTGGTGGCTTGTGACGGTGGGTGCAACAGTGGCAATGATCGTATCGGTTGCCATGCTGGCCGTAAAGTACAACGATCGGAAGACCATGTTTATCACGAAAGTAAGTGCACTGCAGAATTTAACGGTCTCAGAAGAAATATCATAACTTCTGAATTGAAGGCTAGGCAAGTTAAACGGCCAGTCAGCTTATGAGTTTTAACTTTGTGTCTAAGGACAAAATGTTTGAACAAAGCTTACAGTAGGTCAACTTTACTAGGCAAAGATGGAGGTGGGATGGATCAGTGTTTCCGAGTAAGTCAAACACAGTCGATATAAGTGATGCCTTTTAGGTGAGGACTTTTACTCGTACAGAAATGACACTTTGTTTTAGTTGGAGTCGAATCGAGGACCTTTTCCAGCTGTTACGTTTTGCAATATGAACCCATATAAAAAATCGAAGTTGAAGTTAATGCCAGAAGTGCAACAGTTGATCGATACATACAATAAATTGGCAAAACCGCAGAAACCAGACATGGAAATCGATAGGATCCTTGATTCAGAGATGAAGAACATTGTTAAAGAGCCAATTGCAACTGTAATACGGAAGAAAAGACAAATGTCAAACAGCACGGTAGTATCATATTGCAAATCGGCCACTACAACCTCGACAGCAATGTTCATGACCTCACCACTTAGTTTCCCGCAACCTCCTCCAAATGCTACTTCTGTTTGTTTCGTAACAACTACAACTTCAACCACAGCAACGACGTCCACCTCGACTACTTCGTCCACCTCGACTACTTCGTCCACCTCGACTACTTTGTCCACCTCGACTACTTCGTCCACCTCGACTACTTCGTCCACCTCGATCACCTCGACTTCGACTACGCCAACCACCCCATCCACTTCAACGACTCTGACCACTCCAACCACACAGTCAACTTCGACTACTCCAGCCACCCAATCCACTTCAACCACTCTGACCTCTGGGTCAACTCGAGCTCTTCCAACCTCAGATATTTCGATCATTCCACCTGCTCCATCCGAAGTGATCAGTTCCACGTCTGCCGAAGTTTCAGGATTGCCTCTCCCATCACTACCTTTATCGACCGCCCTTCCTTCGCGCATCACCACAGAGAGCTGCCGATCAAGCACAACTACATCCAGCACAACAACTTTATCGACGACAACGCGCAGTACTTCAAGCTCTGTCTCCACGGCTACCAGTTCTTCAACAACATCTAGCACGCTTCCTGCATCCTCACCAGCTACCATCAGCAGCATTGGTGCAGCCACGAGCGGCAGCACTGCAACTACGCAGCTTGCATTAGTTGCATCATCATCGCAGTCTATTGGCAGTAGCAACACTGCAGCCCCCGCTGTCGTTAATACTCCTGCTACGATTCAAAGCACCGTCTGTCTCACAACGACAACATCGACAACCACAACAACCTCTAGAAGTTCACCTAAACCAAGGCCAACCCTGTCTACAACGACCACTATGACTTCATCATCTACATCGAACTCCACTGCAACATCTCCATCCAGTGCAACCTCAGCGACTTCAAGCACAAACACACCGACATCCAGCACCCAATCGACAGGATTATCCAGCCAGCCAACAATGATAATTGCACCCTTATCAAAACCAGCAACTCCAAGCTTTTTATCAACAGCCAATAAAGCCCCTTCAACTGAGCTAGTCACAACCCCTGAAATAATGGTTGGAGCACCTCCAACGACAGCTGTAACAATAGCAGCAGCATCAACAACTGCCAAAGTAACAGCTAGTCGCTCAACGTCTACGCCTACACCCATTTATGCAGCACCCGTGGAATCGCTACCCACTACCACCACCATCAAAACCAAGCTCAGCATCACTTCCACAACCAAAAATATACCAACCACTGCTCCAACAACTGTAACCACTACATCAACTTGGGCCGCGTCTCCATCGCCCTCCACAGCATTCAGCATCGTATTACCAAAAACGTCAAGTTCTTCTACAGCGTCTTCATCCAGGAACCCAACAACTGCAAGCACGAGTAAGAGCACATTACTCTCGACTTCAACCAGCATCACCAAAAAAGCCACAAGCTTGACTTTCAATTCACGCTCACCTTCCATAGCCACTAAAACATCCTCTTCAACCTCATCAACAAAGGTCACCATCTCAAGCACATCGCGTTGGACATCGTCACGCGACCGGAGTTCTTATTCATCAACTCCACCGGTCACCCTTGTTTCTTCAGGTGGGTCATCAACCCAAAGTTCGCCTAGTACAACAACATCTCATGAGACCACGGCTGGTGGTGGAACGTCCTCCCCACAGTCCACCTCATCAACTACAGGTACCCTCACTCCTTCTATTACTAGCTCGTCCACCATTAAGACGGTTCCTCCAACGACCACATTCACAATGAAGACCCCTCCTCCCACTACATCCACCGCGTCCACCACTAAAACCCTTCCGCAAACAACCACTCTATCCACCTCAACCACCCTCTCTCCTACTACAACCACCTCCAATCTGCCCACTACCGCGGCGGAACAGATATCAACGCAGAATAAAAATACCAAAAAGCCCACCACGGGGACACTGTCGACTTCCCCAGTTGCAATCACAACATCAGCTGACGCTGGGTCGGGATTTTCTTCTCGCGTTACAGCCAAAACTAGACCCGGGCCTGCGCCAACCTTTATTGCACACTCAGCAGCTTCAACAAAACCCATAACTTCTTCAGCACCATCAACTCTGGCTTCTACAGCTGTAACTGAAGACAAAGCTACAACTGCACAGGGCTCAACTACAACGCTTATCGAAAGCACCCAGGCAAAAACCACTGCAGGTACCACACCATCGCTGCCATTTGCATCAGCAGTCCAGGTCGCGACAAGCCAGCCCTCAATCAGCACTCAAGCTACCAGCAGTTTTGTGTTCGTATCCACATCAAGTGTGGTTTCCTCCTTTGCCAGTTCAACAGAGGCGTTGACTTCTAGTCAAGCACCTGAAACAAGCTCCATCGATACCAGCGTAGGCGAAACGACTACAGTGCCTATCATGACAACTCAAGCTCAATTATCCACCACTTTACCATCTTCTATCTTTCCTGGACCATTTGTCACAACACAGGGTGGGCTAATTACATCCACTTCAGAAACAGCAATCACTAGCTCCAATCCATTAACTCAAGGTGACACGAATTTCAGTAACCAGGCAACTTTTGAGTCTGTTCAACAAAGAGGGGCTAGCACCACTGCCGATTCTGAATCTACATCGACACCAGGCCTAACGATAGCAGAATTACCATTCTTCTCGTCAACAGATCCTTTCGAGGACCCTATAAACTATGCACGGGGACAAACCACTGGTAAAACAACAATTCAACGTACGTTCAGACCATCAAGCACAGAGAGGGTCAGTACCCTTCCACCAATCCAAAGAAAAAATTTCACTTCTTCCAGTACATCTCAGAAAACTGGGCGACTCACTAAGGCGGAAACACCTGTGAGATCTGTTACAACCGGACCTTGGATCGAGTCCACTCTTGCGCCATATAGTACAGATCGTATCCACGCGCTGTCAACAGAAAGCAAAGATCTATTGGCCACTGAAAGAATCGATGCCGGTCCATTAACCCAAGCCCCATACTCTATGGGCAGAATCGACCTGGCAGCCACTTTGGGCTTGCTTACGACGCCAATCCAATTTATAGACGATTATTCACTACTGGAATCGTCAACGGGTGATCCTAATTACTTGTTCAATAATGGCAACCTCGCAACATTTACGTCAATAATCAGTTCTCACAATGGGTCGACAATCAGACCAGTCACGTCAGGGCAGAAGATTACGAGTCCTTTCTTTGACACGCAGGTCACTCGGAATCCTACCATCCAAATTGACTCGATCCAAGCCAGTACTCGCGCAGGGAAGGTCGAATTGGCTTCTACTAGCACAAGACCCCGTGGCGTGCGAAGGGAACGGACAGAGGGGACCATTTTGAGTCTTAGTGAGGCACCAAGGTTCGTATCGCCAGAAATCTTTATCGATCATCATGCTGGAGTAGCCCAACCGTTGGGTCAGAGGCCGAGTGGGATGACAACAGAGAGCCAAAATTACACCAATGCACTTGGAACTGGCAACGCAAATCAGATGCTTGGGTTTGATAGACGAGAAACTGAACTCGAGGGATCAGCTCCTTCTACTGAGTCTGTGATGTCATTTTATTCTCAGTCAAAGAGTGTTCCAACTCCAAATGCATCTGCTTCTTCTCAAGTTGAGGTTCCTGATCCAGAGGTACTAGGATCCTCTGAACCAGACGAGTCGGAAGGCCCTTCTGAACCAAAAGTGTTGGCCCCACCTGAACCAGGACTACTGGCCTCTCCTGAACCGAAAGTGCAGGCACCTCCTGAACCTGATATGCTAGTCCCTCCTGAACCAGAAGTGTCGGCATTACCTGAACCAGAGGCACTGGCCTCCTCTGAATCAAAAGTGCTAGCCCCTCCTAAACCGGAAGTACTGGCGCCACCTGAACCAGAGGAACTGGCCTCCTCTAAATCAAAAGTGCAAGCCCCTCCTGAACCGGAAGTACTGGCGCCACCTGAACCAGAGGTACTGGCCTCCTCTGAATCAAAAGTGCAAGCCCCTTCTGAACCGGAAGTACTGGCTCCACCTGAACCAGAGGTACTGGCCCCTCCTGAACCACACGTACTGGATCCAAACAAGCTAGAGGCAGCTTCTCCACCAGAAACTGCTGCTCCACGAGTAACCCCTGCAAGCGCGAACAACCCTGGCAAGCCAGAGAAAACTTCGAGCTCTTCGCCCCTCCACCGAGCCAGACCACTGGCCACCAAAAAACCTCCAGCGGAAGATCCCGCAAACCCGCCAGCAGGTGGGGGCAATGCGGTACCCGCTAGAGCCCAGTCGAACCCGCCTGCAAAAGCAGCAGATTTGGAGTCAGGGTCTGGCACTGATCAAAACGCTGCTCCACCGATATCACCCACGTCGAACCAAGGTTCAGATCGAGGATCTGTAGCAGGGGAGCGCAACGGGCAACCAGCAGATAATTTTCAAGCGTCCAATAAATTAACATCATCAGATCCTAAAAGCGGCCAGCAGGATCAGTCAGCAGGTTCCTCCCCTCAGTCGGCATCGCAACAACCTGAGAGAAATCCAAGTCCACCGACAGTGTTGCCTAGCTCGCCAGATAATGCGAATGCAGTCACAGACACAACAGAAGCAGCCAACAACCAAAATCTTGACAACAAGACCAAAAAATCAGTAGCATCGACTCCAAAGCAATCTAAATACCAAAACAAGCCGGAAAAAAATGAGGAAATCTGTCGCGACATCGATTGTTTTCTTGATCAGGTTTGTGTGAGATGATTTTGGCCGCCCCTGCATTTTGTTATCAACCGAAACATACTTTACTTAGGTCAAGGGCGATCACATTTCCATGAGCGCTACTAGCGAAGATATCCTGGCTTATATCGCGCGAGCTCTTGGCGATGAGCAAATGATAGCGGCTGGTTATTCTGTCACTGATGTCATCATTGATTGCGAATATAATGGGGCGAGATGTTGGCCTGAGTAAGTTTTCGTCTGTCAAGTTTAGTGTCTCCTGTCATCATTCAAGTACTCGCCAGGGATGACCCAATCGAGATACAGTATTCCACCTTCAGTATGTCCAAACATCCTGGGGTGCACTCGAGCTGACTGTAAGTTACGGGATGCCAGAAAGATTGATGACCAGTTCCATGGCACCATCTTGGAACTAGGATTGCAAACGTTACAGGTTACAGAGCTCGCCCGCTGCGAAAGGTGAGAGGTCATTCCTGGAAGCAAGTGGGCTCCAAGCTGAGTTAGCGGACAGTAGCTAGCTCTTGAAAACCATGAACGCTTCCCTAGTATCAGTAACTGTCCTCGCATACAATGCCATGTAACACAATCACATCCCCGCCATTCGATAATACAGTAGGGCATGGCATGTCTAACGTGTGCTTATATGCAGTATCTACAGTAGATATATTGTTTGAACTGAAGCGACAAATCGCCTGCTGTCTTTCCAGGAACTTCAAACTGCACTATGACCCCGGCTTAGGCAATTGCTACACTTTTAACTCCGATAGCAATTATTCAGTGGCTAGTCAAGGTGGAATAGAGAAAGATAAGTTTACTTTTCCCGCCTTCTTTAATTCTTCATTGACTTTATCTTTCTCGCAATTTCAGGCTTGACCGTGGCATTTATGGTCCAAAATGAAGAATATTTAGATTTTATCCAAAACTCGGGAGTAAGAGTCGCCGTGCACAACCAAGATGAAGCCATTTTCCCAGACCAGTTCGGTCTCGACGCTCCAACTGGTTTCCAAATTTCTGCTGCAATGAGCAAAGTTTGTGCAAGTTCACAATCGCCACGAATCTGTTCGTAAGCTATGCGATTCTAGGACCGAGTCGTAGTCATGTCCACAAAAGCCAGAACATGTATTGATGATGTGAGCGAAGTGGAGCCATATTACTACGAGGATGTCTCATATTCAGTTGAGGTAAGCACTCAATCAGCTTACACCATCAGCATCGATAAAATGGTAATCAAAACAGAAAAATCTTTTAGGGCTGCCTAAGAAGCTGCTATCAAAGAAGTATTATCGAGAAGTGCAACTGCGGCGATCCACGTGTCCCACTACCACGTGGGGTCAATGTGTCATATTGCCCCATCGCTGAAAGTACAGCAACCTTCCTGTCCGTTTCCCACCTCTTCAGTGCTCCCTGGTGCATAATACTCAAATAGTGTGCGCTAGGAGGAGTTCAACCTTCTCCTAAAGACATATCGTCAAATGCTTTTGAATTCCCGCATTTTCTAACAATTTGTCTCCTGAGCATCGCACTTTCCGAGCGGGAAATTTAAAAACCCGCTTGAAAGTTTTAGCTGCAGGAAAAGCTTTTTTCAGCCTCATGCGTCAATAACTTTTACTCAATGAACGAAACGGAGCATTGCGTGTGTCCGCCACGATGCTTGTGAGTTATTTTACTTGACCAAAAAAAACTTTAAATCCTTCTTTTTCGTTCCAGCTCCGAACTATACCACAACACCCTGAGCACAGCCAGATGGCCAGAATTTCAAGTTTGTCGAATATTTCACTTCAAAAAGCAGGGAAATACAGATTACTCGTTTCAGGAGAAGAATGTCCAAGGTTACCTTGGCGGGATTCAAAATACAACAAAAAGGTACAACCACCTTCTATTTTTTTCCAATTGAATAAAAAGTCTTTTTTAGCAACCAACTGACTTTGATCTCAATTTATTTCCAAGATTTATTGGTGATGGAATATGTGGAAACTGATGCATATGATGTAAATATTAATGATTCCATATTTTCAAAAGCTTTTTATTGAAACATTTTTGCTTCGATTGCAGCTCATCGCCGTCTTGTGGGATATTTCGTCAGTTATGGGTTTGTTCTGGGGCGTCTCCATTCTCAGTTTGTTCGAATTGATCAATCTGAGTGAATATTTGATAAGAAAGGCGAAGTAAGGGCCTGCACTGCACTGGCATACAAAACGTTAGAAACAACCTGGCCGTTTTAAAGGTGATATTGAGAATGTTGAATTATAGCATTTATGATAGCTTATTGTCACAAGTGTGTGTCAATTTTCTACGCTTTATTCTCACTTTTGCATAGAGGACATACAGTATGCTTTATATATGCTTTCGAATTATTGTGCACGAGTTTGCATTGGTTATCTGCTCTTATATCGCATAAAGTTGATTCTTCCTGACGGATGCCATCAGCCCGAGGTCAGTGACCACCTCACAGGGACCTGAGATATGCGAGAGTGTGTGAGACGTCCAGGCCCATATTACAGAGCGACCGGTGAAGATTTACCCACTCAGGATTACTCAACCCCACATGCGAGCTTGCTTCTTTGGCAGCTGAGTGATCCTTCGCGATGACGACAGAGACCAGATCAACAAATCAAGCCGAGTTTTAAGCTATGATGACTTGTTTAGGACAAGGTATGACATAAGCTAAAGCTAGAGATACTTTTCCACTTTACAAAGCATGCTAGACTTGGGTTGCCAAAGGCAGAACTTGTGTAGCAAAGATGGGCATGCAACACGCCTATCCTACAAGCACGATAGACTTGCAGGATGCGTGGCAGTGTAAAGTACTGTACAAAGTTGCTTCTGCAACTTATGCGCAAGGGTTTCGGAGCTCGAAGTTTTAGAACTCCCTACCTATCAGGAGATATTTGACAGGCTGCCAATATGTACGAGTGCATGTTAGGACCAGACCAGTTTTCTCTACCAACCAAGGCATGGTTCAAGTCGCAAATTCAGAACTGCTTAACACTGGACTACTTTACGCCAGCCCCGTCCCCGGCCTTTGGGAAAGGACAGTCAATGGCCCCGATATGAAAGATATGTTCATGAGTTACTTTATAGTCTTTTCGATACTTCGCTCGTTTTATTGTTTATTGCATTGATTTCGGCGAGCTTCTTCGTAGACGCGCTGCATTGTGCAGACACAGTGGGGCACATACAAGCGAACACTGATTACAAGCTTCTGCGAGCGGAGCGAGCCATTTTCTAGTATGTACGAGCAGTATAATCCATCTCATCGTTGGTTAGACGTGTCTCGTCGTAGGTTTTGTGTGCATGCTATCTCCAACTTGTAAGCGATCAATAGGATAAGATTCTTAAACATTTATGCTTTTAAACTTCGACCAGTAATTGGTGCCCAGTTTACACGAACTACTTATATTATTATAAGCCTTAAATTTTGTGGTCTGCTAAAATTTGGTCATCGTTTTCACTGTGAAACAAGATGTGCCATGTCGTAGGAGACGCGCAAATCTACGGATAAGGCACCTCAAGACAGCTATTGTGAAAAGTCCTAAATTGGTGTCTCAGCGTTGTCCCAAGTTGCTGTCCTAAATTGTGCCAAGAATTCGCACCTGTCCTGAAATTAGGATCGCAGTAAAACTGGCCCCAGCTGATAGCGAGTCTTGTTCTATTGCAATTATCTTACTCGCACAGTAACCTACCAGCCTAGTGCTTGCTTGCATATGCCATCCAGCCGTGCGTGGCAGCCTTTCTTTCTTCCCATTTGTTCATATCCGAACTCGGCTTTATTAACGCAAGATATTCTGGCTGTGCCAGCCACTGTGGCCTTCTGGCTATGGTAAAACATGAACATGAACATGAACACTTCCAGCCTGGTAAGGCGCCTTTTCATGGAAGCCAGCATTGCTTAGGAAGAAATTGATCAGAGGGAGGCAGTTTGAGCGGGAATTCATATTATAACTGATAAGATCTATTTTTGATTCTAAATGGGTGTCAGCTTCTCTAGTTTTCCCATAGCCGGCAAAACCAGCTTTGCATATCTTCCTGAGCTTGATGAAAATTCAGTCTCTCAGGCTGCACGTTAAATTTCTTGATAAAATTGCAAACACAGAGAAGCTTTGTTACTAGTGCCGGTTAAGCAAAATTTTTGGTCTGATCAATGTCAAAGTCAGAGCCAGAAAATTTACAATTCCTCGCAGGTCAAGGGTCAGGTCAAAAAGTTTTTTTTTTGTTTGGTCAAGGTCATGGTCAGGTCAGACAGTGAAAAACCCAAGTCATCGAAACACTCAAGCAGCTCGAGTTAATTAAGGACATGTTCTACGGGACGGGATATATCTTCAAAGACCTTATGTCAGGCCCAGTGATTCAAAATCGTTTTAGCATAGGCCTTACCCCTAATGCAAAGTGCAAATACCGGTGACGTGATCAGCTTGCGGCTCAAGAACTATTTAGAGCATGGTTCCGAAATAATTTATTTGCGTGTTTACCTAACGAAAAAAAACAAGGTGGATAGAACTCATAGATCAACTCGGTCGGCAACCAGAATCTCATCACAATCTTATGCGATCTTATAAGGCGATGACTCAACTGTTACGGCTAGTCCTTCCATAAAGTTGTGCGCAACTTAGCCAAAAAACCTCTAGGTGTCATGAGCCGTAAGCTGTGATTTTTAAATAAAATTTCTGACAAGTGCATTATTTGGGATATGAAAAGGCAAGCACCACTACAGTGGTGTATGTTAATAGGCGGGTACCACTCAGGCGGGTTGACCTTTTCGGGGCGGGCCCCACAACAGTGGTAGTTTCCATTTTCGGACATGGTATATATATGGTGATAAAAAAATCAGCAGCGAGTGGGGGGGAGGGGTCCTGTACATTGAAAATGAAGTCGGTTTGCTTCTAGCATGCGTTTGAAGGACTACGCCCATTAGAGGGTTAAGAGGTATTTTGACATTCGCCCAGCCTTGAGGCTATCATATCAACCGCCAAGACGCAACAACGACAAACGATGATTTACGCGTTAAAGTTGTGTTCGTGCGCTTAGATTTGAATCTATAAAAAAATGTCTACAGTGCCTATGTATTAAACTATACATACATTCGCAACGCTACAAAATCTTAAACGATCAACTTCGGGATCGCAAAATATGGAACAGAAGATTACTTTTAAATCCTTTTACAATAGATCCTATCGTTCGCATGAGCAAAGAAGAAAATATGGAAATTATCGTTTTTCTCATCTTTTTCTTCCAAACCCGCTCACATTCGTATTCTGAGTCCTCCGTGGAGTTGAGCCCGTTTCGTTGTGCTTTCGTTGATGATACAGCTTTCAAAAATCTGAATACCCGCCGAATTTCTTGTTCAGGTGAAGCAAAGTAATATAGAAATCTTCCACTCGAATACTTTTTTCTTCCTCTCCTGACAGTTCCGGCAAAATATCGAGTCTGTACACCACCCGACCTGTCATGGTTCAAACAACGAAAACCAGGCCACCAATCCAAAAATAATTTTGTGATTCGGCAAACTTCCATTTTTCGAGAATTGTGACGCTCGCACTAACCAACGTTGAAATTGCGAAAAAAAGCATTACAAATCCGAGAAGACTAATGGTAATCGAAGTAATTCTGTAAACTAAGTAGGTAAATAATCAAATATCCTTGACTACACTGAGGGCGTCCTACCCTTCTGCAGGGCATCACTTTGTCGCCATTTGGAGGCACTGTGAGAGTTCAGGATGTGCGAGCAGAATGTACCAAGCAGAAAGCAGACAGCCAGTGTTTCACATATTCTGAATTGATACTAACATAATGTGAGTAAGAGTAAGACTCTCTATCTTCCAGCAGCCATGGACACTAGGCAATCATGCCTCCTTGCCACAATGAACCTAGAACGTGCAGGACTTATTTTAAGTCATTTAACACCGGCTTTCAAAGAACGCCATTCTTGTTCCTAACGTGCACTTTTATAAAAGAACAGAACAGCCAGAGTCCATTCAGACAATGACTTGATCTCTTGATCTACGTCGTAACGTGACAAACATTGCGAACTCTTCACGGCCTGTTGCTGTAGTAGAAGCATCCTACTTTGGGTGCGAGCAAGCCGTGCTTTGACGCGTCTGATCGATCCAGAGCGGATATTTCACAATCGCCATTGACATACCAATTGAAACTACGACACATCTTTCTTACTGCGCATCGAAACGCACAGTCGTTCACAGTGGCCATCGGCTTATCGATTACAACAATTGAGTCTTGGTTTATGCACGAGTTGGGAAAATGGTCGTAGTCTTGCATGCGGTCTGCGAAAAAAGTTTTTGGATCTTATTATGGGAAGCTCACATCACAATAGATTGATCTCTTCCAAAATCTCCAAGTTCATTTTGTACTTTACAGCCCAGCATTTTTGCCAGAAGGGACTCTCTTCAGTTAAAGATTTTGAGAATTATGCTTCTGAAAACACTGTTCACGCACAAGAAAACTATTATTGAGATAAGGAAGGGAATTGGGAAGATCACATTTCAAAGACCAAATAAATTTATGATTCTGAAATCTTGTAGTTTTGAAGCCTCGAATATATTTCAAAAGCAAACAATAGTAATCAAGGTTTTCAAATTTTCTAGCACTGCTTCCCTGTTTTGAGCGGACCAAAAAATGAATTGTATTTCGCTGGGGATGCTTCGAGAAGGCTTTCTCACTCAGAAAAGCGGGATCGTTTTCAGCATCTGTATTCATAGAATGAATTGTGACTTCCTGTTGCATAACCATGGAGTACCCCTAGCGAGCCTGGCTGCTCACTGCATGTTATAGACTGCTGCAGCGTCTGTGGCCATTGCACGCAGACTCACTTGTCAGAGTGCATAAAGGACTCAGAAGTGTTTCGCACGCTACGTCTTCGAATTTGCTACGGTTAGTACTCAAAACTAAGCACGCCCCATCCCCTGCATTGAGATCGTCGGTTAGGCGCCCTTGCAGGAACGTCTTGTTCACAGCGTTATGGCCTTTGAGGGACTGGTTGACCGAAATGAAGATTTGGGTGGGCGGACCGAAGACATCGCCCATAACATTGGCCTTTGGGATGTTTTGCATGGCTACGTAAACGTATCGGATACCATGATTTTTCTGAAAAATTTCACCAAAAAAAGTAAAGTTTTTTACCAAAAAGTTCAAAATATGCGTACCGCGATATGATTTGAAATGGTTGCAGTTTCATGGTTTGTAAGAATTAGACTGAAGTAAGCGTTTTTACTCGTGCAAACTTCAAACGCATCGTCCCATTGCTTTTTATGTAGCCCCCACCAGATGCGTTGAAAGGAAGGAAGAAACAGCGGCCCCCAATTGCCACTCCGCCATACTCGGTCGAACAGATTTGTTTGAAATCGATTGGATCAACGCAGTATTGACCTGAAAAAAGGCCGCGGAATAACGCTTATTCACGCGATGGTGGATTTTTGCAACTGTTTATGTGGAGATTGCTCACGGCTGGCATATGAAAAGTGTTTTCTCACTTTTAACAACAGACACTAGGCAGAAAATGAATAAATGGAAAATCATAATGGCAGGGCAATAAAATAAGCATGAACCATGTAAATCGCAGGAAAGCAGATTGTCGCGGTCTAAGATCCAAGAATTGCTATAAAACTGTAACTGTGGGTGGTAAAGTAGGTTAGGAAATGTGAATTTCCTGGAAAAATAGAAGCCCAGTGTGCCTGAAGAATTCAAGAGAACTGAGGTATGACAGCTCAAGGTTGCAGGTATCAGTCCTTTTATCAACAGCCTCTGTCCCAATGTTCAGAAACACGTGGGCGAAAGGTCGAGGCTCCACCTCATAATTCATACATGCGGTTTCCTACGAAACATGGTAACTCGCCTGGAGCAGAAGTTTTTCTGCCGCCTTCTTTGTTAGCGATCATCTGGGTACAAAGATATTTGGGTGCTGGCTGCAGGGGACCAGGCTGCTTTTCTTTTCACTCGCAGACCTTTCTGGAGGATCAATATTCTAGACCTGTCTAAAAAGGTGCAGAGCAGCGGTCTGAAAGCGGACGTCCAATTCTCGCGGACACAAACCGATAAAGCGGCAACGGCAGTGACTGAGCGATTGCCTGACAACGAAGTCCAACTGGCAAAAGCCAAACTTAAGTCCCTGACTACAAGGAAGCACACTGAAATCTGGTTCTGTTATGCCAAGAATTAGAAAGACAGCAAAGGTTGTGTATGATACGTATCTTGCAAAACTGCGCAGTTCTGTTTTCCGATTTTCGTAACAGAAATGCGGCTTCACGCGGCGGCTGTTGGCTCACGATCGACGATTCATCCACAGTTTCAGACTGTGCAATGTTTCTTTTGCAAGTTATTTTTTGTATGACATAGCTACTGTACTAATCGAATTGTCTAAAAAAACTAATGGGAGGAAAATCAAAGGTTTGCTAGAAAGATACTGGAATCTTTTAGAGATTCAGCACGTTCTGAAGAGCATGAGAGGGATAATTTACATTGCAGCAAGCTATGCCTAAATCATATTTTCTGTTTTCCGACTTCTTTCCAATCGATCAAATACACGTTCAGCGACAGGAGTGAAAAAATTTTGCTCACTTTTCTGGAACACGTTAAAAATGTAATCGGACTCAAGAAGAAAAGACTTGGTGTCCGTTGTGATGGTCACTGTACAGTTTGAATGCCCCCGACTTGCAGCCCAGGGAAACCTGGAGGCAGACACACTCTAATGAGCTAGGACAAGAATCCGGCATTGTGCCTCCGTGAAACTTGTGTCGCAGGAAAGAGAGCCATTGTGCTTCAATTCGATTATGACTGGGCAACTGCTAGAATTGCTCGAAGTTCGCATTTTTCAAATTTCCCGCCTGCGCGCCGCTAATGACATTGTAGCGGGCTTACCTGCTTTTTATCTGAAAAAAGCGACAAAATATAATGAAACGGGCTGAATCGATCCGTTTCCCTATACTACTGTGCTCTCAGTTTTTGATTACGCTTGCGCTAGGTAACTGGTAAAACCTGGAAAAGTCAAGGAATCTAAGAGTTGCCTGGAAGACCTTGGAAAATCAGCAAAAATGGAAATTCGAGTTGAGCTTTCAAAACTCAGGTTTGTCCATTTTTCCTCAAAAAATCCATACTGTCCAGAAAAAAATTCAGAAATTTCACTGGGCTTAAGTCGTTGATGATTGCTGACTGGTTGGCCAGACACCCCCAATATTTTGCGCCTACTCGAAACATATTTCGATTTTCGGCTTTGCAAATTCGACTTGACTGCTGGAAATGTTCCCTTGCTAATGGTCCTTGCTCATATCGATCGACTCGGCTGGTTTTATCCAAAGAAATACTCAATTCTTGCCGTGTACGGAAATTGCATTGATAATAGTGATAATGACTAACGACTAGCCGCCTTGTTGGTGAACTGGCTTTAGTACGCCTGACTGTGCGGAAAGTGAACTCTGAAAAATATGTTAGTCCGTCGTGCTAATCCATCCCGCTTGAAGTTTTCACAATCGAAGTGACTCAACAGCCCATCTTAGAACACACAAAAGCTTTTTGTTCAGGATGCAAAAAAGACCCTTTGATTCACAGATGCAAAGATGGATACAATCGCAAACCATCACCATTTGGTAAATTCTATTATACACAGTATGTCTTGACTTTTCTGGAGAGCGCTATTGTGAAAACCAATGCACGCGCGCAGTTTTGACTCCACCGTCGACTGCCCGAAGACATCGTCCGAGTCCACAAGATGACGGTTCACGGCCTGTAGCTGAAGTAGTTGCATCCTGGTTTGGGTGTAACCAAGCCGTGCTCAGTAGCGTTTGCTCGATCCAAGGCGGATACGTCACCATCACCGCTAGGATACCAATTGAACTACGACAAAACTCTCTAACTGAGCATTGCAATGCACAATTGTGAATTGTCGATGTCGATTTCAGCGTGTTCACAATATATTGTTGATCTATGCACGACTTTGGGATATGATCAAAGTCTTTCATGGTGTCTGAAAAAAGAATCTTAGATGTTATGGTGAACAAACAACACATTTGTGACTCTTTGAAAATACTTGAGCAGTTCCACAGTTTGGCACATATCCTAAATTAA
Source organism: Mesodorylaimus sp. YZB2_4 (assembly GCA_030248295.1). Lineage (NCBI taxonomy): Eukaryota > Metazoa > Nematoda > Enoplea > Dorylaimida > Dorylaimidae > Mesodorylaimus > Mesodorylaimus sp. YZB2_4. The sequence continues at coordinate 141,218 of JASANH010001722.1, forward strand.
GGACAGTCAGATCAGGAGGAGGCAGGACTGTATTTTGGGCGTCCAAACAGGTAGAATATGATGTATTCCATGAGTTTTCGAAGCCAGCGAATCTTCTTGAGTCTATGTACTGAACATATTGGCTGGTCTTCTCAGGCTTAATAGTCAACTCATAGGTGAGCCACAGGCCAACAATTCTAAATACCCATCTGGAGTCAAATTATTCCAATATCGATGATTATCTTTTCGTTTTTTGAAGATATTGAGTTGGACATCCATACTTTATTGGGATATGGATATCAGAAGCATATTTATGCTTTGTGTTCAGTATCAGCAGCAGATTACACCAGTAAGTATTAAAACGATACACGCAGACTTTCTTGAAAATGTGCACAAAATATGCAAAGATGTTGTACAAGGGGTATCCTAAAATTCGCTCGCCTGGTTATGCAGCATCAGCCATGCCCCGTCCCCTGAATTCATGTCATCAGACAGGCGCCACTGCAAAAACGTCATGTTCGTTTCTAATTTCACGAGGGTGGTGTTGGCAGTAATGTAAAAAAGAGTGAACAGGCCAAAAAGATTGCCCTTGACAGTGGTCTTCCGGCTGTTCTTCATCGCTATCAAAACAGATTTGTTGCCGAGCGCTCCCTAAACAAAAGCTACAAGATTACAGTCCAAAAAGAATAAGAAACAAGCGTACCATGATGTATTTCGGAATCGCTGCTATTGCGCTGTTTGAAGTATGCGTTTCTGCTTGTGCAAAAGTCGAATACATTGTCCCGAATGCTTCTTATGTAGGCGCCAGTTAATGCGTTCGAGGGAAGGAAAAAAACAGCGGTCTCCATTTACTACTCCGCCGTACTCGTTCGAACAGATTTGCTTGAAGTCGATTGGATCAACGCAATACTGGCCTGTGCGGAACATATGACACCTACTCCACAGTCCAGAGCCAGTCCACACAGAAAATGTTCCTTGAAGATTATGTACACATCTGACGCAGCCAGTTCGCCCGCCTGACCTCATTCCATGGCTATAGACCTGGCTCACAACTGAAAAGCAGTCTTTGGGGCGCTTTTGGTAGAGTTGTACCTGATCATCTTTTCATCATCATGGTGACAGAGTCATTGCATATTGTCACACATGTAGTCTAATGGGCTAATAATACTGGCTGTGAACACGATGGATAATGTTTGTCGGTTATTAGCTTGTGTTTTATAATCAGTAAAGTGTGCTGCACATCATCTATATTCAAGCTCATACCCGAAGGAAAACGTCCAGATCCAAAACAGACGCAAGCAACGACAAGTCAACTCAATTCGAATAACTATACAGTACATCTCGCTTGTATTCGGGTAAGACAACTTGCAGTACAAGTGCAACTCATTACTTGGGCCAACTACCTCAAGGCGATTTCATAGTCGACAAAAATTCTAAACCTACTCCTTAAATTGAGGAGAGGTGGCCCAACATGCTGCGCGGAAAAATGTCTGAGGAAGCTGCTTTTCCTGCACGAATATCAACAGGACGACTGATCCTGGCAGAGGACCACACAATCCTGTGCTTGTGGTCCTCAAAGTGGGCTTGGAGTGTCTAACTCTCGGGCTATGCGTAGTAGCGCTCGCTCTTGTTGTTACTAGGGAGTGTTCGACTCGTGTAGCGATGTTTCCCTACAGAAGAGAGCACAGCTGAGTCTCGCCAGTCTTTTACTGCACACTAAAATATCATCCTACAGCTAATAGGCACAGAATAGCTGAAAGAGTGTAATGTGGATAGGTAAAGAAATCTGTTTGGGTTAGAAGCAGAGAGTGCGCCAGAATGTACATGTGGGAAACTGGATTGTGTCAGGAAGAGCCGTGAGAAAGTTACTGTGTTGAAAGGTGATGTGATGATTTGATGAGAAGAAGGAAAGGTCATTATCGCGAGAGTCGCGGCACTCCCGCGAGAGGAAAAGAATGCAAATGATGGGATGCAGTGAAGCGGTAGGAGGAAAGGATAAAAGGTAAATGCGGATAAGTACTGTATATGATCACTGGATAAACATGTTCACTGATCCTCCTTCATGGCCTCGATCAGAGCCCGTCTTGGCGAGCTCATCGGTTCAGGCTGCTGGGCTTGGATGGGCTGATCGACTGGGCCCTTCATGAAGCAGGGCTCTTCTTGACTCACAGGGGGTGGATGGTGCACCATAGGTTCCGCGTCGTGACCTTTGAGGATTTTCAGCAGAAGCCATTTGATAACGTTCAAGAAGAGTTTGGCTGTGATATACGCACAACATACTTGCACCCAGATCCAATAGAGTTTGCCTGTAAACTGATCGAGTAGTCCCATTGGCGTATATCTGCTGGCTGCGTCCAAAATAGCAGAACCATGCCATGGCATGTGACCAGCCATCCTAAGCCATGGTTTCACTGTGTGCATTGGCTGGTCTGAAAGTTTTGAGTCTGTCATAACAGACTTTTTTAAAATAATTTTCTGGTCAAGCAGTGACCAATGGAAAAAATTAACAGCATCAAAATTCATCCCTGCCTGTACTGCTTTTATGCAAAGTTTCGTTTTGATTTGAGTCCGAGACGTTCCCTCGTGAGCATGGAGTCTAAGATGGCTAGAATATCCGTTGCGAATGCACGTATACTAAAGATGATACGCCCTTCAGAACGGAGGACTACTCTATTGTGAAACACAGCTTTTGCGAACATAGAAATAATTTCATTTCTGGAAAAAATTATTGCTTAGATAAAAAAATGTGACAAATAATGCGGCAAAATGTGAACAATATTTGGCAAATCGAAAAAGATAGAGGCTAATAATAAATATAATAGTAATCACTTACCGGGCTTTATTACATTGACGATACTCACGACACGCAGTCTGACAACCTACAAGGTGTAATGGAACTTTTTTGGAATTGGTGCATGCATTGGCAGCGTCTAATTAAACTTGTCATCACAACAATAGCTTTATGGTTGTCATAGGTCTGTAATTTAAAGTCATCACAAAGTACGCGCATAAATTCACAAAAACCAGCAAAATTGATCAATGATACACTTCGTATATCAAGAAACTTTCTTGAAAGATCTCTGGAAAAAGCCTAAAATGCACAAGAATCTGCACTCAAATATTTGGGAGATCGCAAATTTCATTTTGACTAAAATTATCGATTTTGGGATCCAACTGGCAGTGGAGCAACTCAAGTGCTGCTGGCATTCTCGCCTCTATAACACAACTTCCCACAGCATAATAGTCCCGTGACTTTTTTCCTCATTTTTTTGTTGACCATCACCACCACCAGACATTCCAATGTGTCCGATATCATTATCGACCCATTCGACATTGGCGCCAACATTAAACCACATCGAGACCAAAACTCTGACAAATGAGCTAATACATCCATAATGGAATTGGGAATTTGATCGAAACATGTCAAACAGCATTGACAAATGGTCAGAATAAGTAGTTCTCTGTTAGCTTCTTTCCTTGCATCAGAGCGACTATCGTTATCAGTGAGTGATGATATTTTCAGCAAGTTTCTAACACGACGATTATATCCAATCACCATAACCACATTTAATATTATCAGGGATGCAACTGATGTCAATCGAACTGGTGTTCGAATATCTTTAAGAATTTTTGCTGCTATGCTGCTCAAGTAATTTCTATTCGTACCCACAGCATACCAACTCGTTTGAGTGTTAATTTCATAATAAAAGCAATAATCGAGGCATAAACCAAAAGATGTAACTGTGCTTAAGAATATCGCTATTTTTCTGTGCAAACTATGGTTTATATTTTTGTATATAAATGGTTTCCACAAAGCGAATACACGATCAGCTACTGCTGCAACTGAGACTAACAATGAGTTGTAAAGAGAGAAGAAATAAAAGAATAAGCACATTTTAACACCAAAAATCATGAGGGAATATTTTTTCATGAACCAATCAGTTTTTTCTTCATACATTCCCGATAACCAGTATGCGCTTACCAAGTAAATACCGAATGAAATATTTTGGAATGTTTTACTACCAATGACAATCAGTTGATATGCATAATTTCCTTCTCTTTTTGTTTGCTTGACAAAAGCCACAAAAAGCAAGCAGTTGAACAAAAGACCAATGCTAATGTAAACTGGCAGAATGATAGAAAAACTAATGAAATAAAAGTTAGTGATCACATAAATGGTTGTGTCAGAAAAACCACAATTTGTTACATTGTACATGATGATATATTTTTATAAGCACTTCGCACACTGAGTCGCTTGCACAGAGAGCATTGGAAATAGATATTCTTTATCCTCCTCTTATACCCGTCGAAAAACTTCCATTAAAGTGAGAGAGAGATTATTTTTTCAAATCCTGATCCGTATATGGCCTAAGCTATAGAATTCAGGGGCTCTATTATCATCAGCTTTTAATATTAATTCAAATCAGATCAGAAACCTAAATCAATGCAATGTCCTTGCGCTCTTATCTTTTTCTTCTAAGAAAGCTCATCACTTTCTTTAATGACAGTTCGACTGTGGAACAAAAATATATATTATGTTCTGTGGAAAAAAGTCGATAAAATACTCTTTCGGGATACTAAAAAATCAAGATATATATATGTAAATATACTTTAAACTAAACAAGGCTTCGCAAGTCAAATATTTTTTGGGCTTATGCATTGCACAGAGGAAATAATTTTAGAAAACGCAGAAAAAACAGTTTCCATCATTTAATGAAGACTTATGTAATGTAATGTGGCGCTATATGTGTTAAAAATTTTCAGGTTATATTTTTTTTATGTACTGGAGTGGTCGAGGTCGAAGAAGTTGGATACCACAAATGTGCTGAGCAAAATGCTTCTGAGCTGTCGCAAACCGTGACCTTCCCTCGACCATTATTCCAGGTGAATGCTAGTTCATAGTCGTCACTCAGGAATTGATTGTCCCAAAGTTTTCCATCGATTGACTTCCAGAACACATATTCACACTTGGCCATTTCGTTGTCATACGTCATGTTCGTTTCACTTTACAACGAGACCGGCAGGACAATCGGCGGGAGTAACTCAGCAAAAGAGGCGCTAGTAGATTTTATCGGGGGGGGGGGGGGGGTGCTCATAATTTGGCGAGGAGTTGCTCGACTTTCAGACCAGCCGATGCACACAGTTGATAACCAGGGCTTAGGATGACTAGTATACTCGGCGACAGACGAGAGGGTCTCACAAGCTGCGATGTACCAGACAGTTGCTTGCCGAGGTCGCGATAGCGACCTGAATAATAATGTTGACTCTAGAATGACCCATCCTTCCAGGATATTAGCCTGCAGCAGCGAGTAAAGTGAACGGCGCATGATCGGGATATTTTAAGCTTCGAAAGAAATTTTCAGAAAACTTTTCCCCTGTTTTTTTAGTTAATCTTCATCCTCATGTTCAACCACATCAGCTTCGGCACACTTGAAGATGGAGGGACTCATAACAAAAATGGACATACTGCCGCGTGGCGAGCACCAGCTACAGTAGTAAGTGGGCATTCAGCGTGAGAGGCAGACACTTCTGGTCCACAATTAATACCATGACCTGGGTCTTTCAATTACCTGCTCACGATCGATCGTGTTGCTGATATTAATGCTGAAAAAGCAGCTTCTGCTCAGACATTTTTCCTAAACCGTGATTGTGCTTTGCAGTAGCCGAGTAGACTAGTCATTTTAAGCCCTGGTTATCCGCTGTGTGCATTGACTGGTCTTAAAGTCTCAAGTTTTTAATAACACATTTTTTTGAGGGGACAGCAATCCTGGACAATTGAGTACATATCAGTGATATTTTGATAGAGGAAAAATGCTTTATCGGCTGGTTGCCTTTTTCTTGCTATCACTGCTTTAGTCAACTTTAAACCTAATCTTTTTAATATGAATTGCAAAAATGTACAAAAACTTTTTTATTCAAACTGAAAACGAAAAATCAAACCTTGGAATTGTATCTGCTTTATAGAGCGTATTTTTCTCGACAAAATCGTCGCTGACATCAACTTAGGTATTCGTTGAAAATTAAAAAAAAAATCGCTCTTAAAGCGGGAAGCTGCGCAAATTTTGCCCACACGCGCCTGTCGTACGACCTACTGTAATTAGACCTTTCTTGGAAATCTGCCAAAACGATTGGCACTGAAAGAATATGGGCTATGATCAAAATGATCATCTCTGTTTGGCTCGTTTTGTTGGAACTCTTCGCAATTGGTATAATGTCCTTTTTGGTTGACTAGGTCACGTTGTAAGAATTTTTTCTGCTTTAGATGATTTGAGCTTTATGGATGATGATGAGCTCGATGATGAATTTGTAACTTTGCAGCTTGTGACTTAGTGAGCTCTAGTCCTGCTTGTTTGAGTCAAATCTCTCAGCAACCCTGTCTTAAGCGTGACAACATATGACAACTGGATCTACTCAGTCATACTGCTTATGGAGGCAATACAAAGTAAACCGGCCCTCTTTTACTAGGCCCCCAACTTTTCCTGCTGTCTATTTCCGTTAGCCATGCACTTTCCCGCTCGAAGCAGACATCTTCGCAAATTTTTGCTTGGACGAGAGAGCTATCAGTGCAAAGGTGATGAGAACACTTTGAGGACGAGAGTTGACAAGTGTCATCCTAAAATGACACAGAAGTGTGAGAAATCCATTTGGAGAAAAACAAAACATGAATGACAAGTGGATAAAAACGTAATTCATTATCGTCATATGATCCTGATGTGAGTCGCTGATAGATAAGAATGTTATTTTTTCCCTGTAACACATAGTCGTTGGCTAGATGCAGAACAATCTAACCGAACGGCATCTGATTAAAGTCAAACTCAGACTTCGAAAAAAATAGAGTCAGAAATTTTTGAGCGTCCAGTCAAGGTCACGATGAGAAGTGAAAACCCCCGGTATTTAAAACATCAGGACAAAAACTCGACCACAGCTTGTGTTATAATTTGAAGAGCAAAAAAAGAGGCTTAAACGCAAATTTTTTGATGATCTGGATGAGCAGACTGTAAAACGAATCTTGGGCGACGTTCTAGTGCTTTGTATGCGATTCAGGAAATGTATCCAGGTTATACGGGCATGATCGTCAGTTTTCCCATGTCATTTTTTACATGCACTTTTTTGTAAGCACAATGCGCGATGTCAGTTGGCCTGCTGCTTCATAACCATAAAGGTGGAAGGAAAGTATTACATTGGTGCGCATGGTAGTTTTGTTATGAGCACAGGGGTTCAGTCAGAAAGCACCAAGCTCTAATCGATTTCACCAAGCACCAACCTACAAGCTGAAAGGCAAAGAAAAGTGCGCTGAATCTTACGGGCATGCAGAATATAACAGCAATGTGCGTGGCAGGTGGAGCTCACACGACCAATTCGGAAAAGCATAGGCGTGATCAAACTGTCACCTGCTGCGCACGTACAGTAACTATATACCAGGTTCTGTGATATAGCTCATAGTATATGCCTCCAGATTACTCAAGATAGGCCAAATTATTTCACTCACTTCATGGCGACCAAACCTTTTTTGTCCCAATGATAACACATTTTTTTGAGATCTGAGAGTTGTCGATAAATAATTGATTGAAGCATTTTAGATCATGCCCATGCATGATCCAGAAATAAATATTCAATTTTTTGTTTCTTGAGAAAGATGATTTAAAACCTAGCTTTTTTTCTACCTACAGTATGTCTATAACTCAACTTCTAGCAATCTAAAGCTGAGCTTTTTTAAATTAAATCTCAGCAGGGTTCTTTAATGCACAAAAAAGATCGGTGGTTGATGCAGTTAAAGTTTAATAAAAGGAAATAGAAATCCAATTTATAGAGTGCAGGCTTTAATAATCCCGTTCTAGTTAATCTAAAATCAATTATAATTATCGAGAATCATCTAATTTTACAGCTTTCAACACAGCCACATTAGCGGTTAAAAACTTTAAGCTGTCACTGGAAACGGCTAGTTATATGGGGGAAAAACATATCACATCAACTTGAAACCTGATGTTTTTTTTTAGGTTTGTGAAAGCAAATCAATGCCGAAGCATTTTCAAACAAATGTAATCTAAATCCACTTTATGAAAGCATTTTTAGTTAGTTGCGCCTTGGCTTTTTCGCTATAAACATTTCAAGTTGTCGAGAATGATGGCTCTCCAACATTTTCTGCTCATTCTAGTCGCTACTATTTTTTATTTCAACGCTCTAAAAGCCGATCGAGTTGTACATCTTATAAAACGTAAGTTCCCAGGTCAGTTGTCAGAAAACGTACCCATGCCCGATGTTGGCATGGGTCGACCGTATCACCATACTGGCCGTACCGTCGTACCAGGGGTCGTACAGGTAGCGCTGACAGTAGGCTCATAGGCTGTATCGATTTTTATAATGATTTGTGTGATAACTTGGTGTTGTGATGCATGTTTCCCAGATTGACGTATTTTAATTCCCAAATAGTCAGAAAAAACCAGAATGCCTTTGTTAGTCGTCCTCTGAGATAAATTTTGCTTTTTTAATTTTGTAAAAAATTTTTCAATTTTTTAAATCTGCCGTGATGGAATTTTAGTTGGTAACGCAGACACCAGGCCTCAGGAACAGGCATGATCTAAAAAAATGGTACTGTCGACCCTGGGATGACTCAGAGATAGGGAAGGTTACAAAGAACATCAATTGTTAGGGCCTTCCTAAGTCCGCCTCTTTTTCTAGTCCCCAAGCCAAACACCTATTACACCATCGTTCACCACGAAGGTCACAATTTGGGAGTAGATTCGGGAATATACCGCGCCAGTAAAGGTGAATTTAGCTTCGTCAAACACGTGTTTGCAACCAATGGTGATTATGAGAAATGGTCGTTCGAAAGAATTAGAGAAAGCCATGCAGTGGAGTGGGAAGGTTACTATGCTCGCATTGTCAACAAAGCGACTGGGCTCTATCTTACCGCAGAGCCTTCTTTCATGGACAAAGATTTTGAGATGCCTAGAGGAAAACGAAACGCTGAATTCGCCTTTCTAGTCGTAAAACCGAAAGACGAATCCAAACAAGGCCAGGTCTTCCTTCTCAAAGCGGGAAGCTATATTCATTTCACTATTTCGAGCGGACCTTTCAGTTTTGCGTCATTGGGAGTACCCAGTGGGGATGGTCCTTTTTCAGGCCTGGTATTAGGCCTCCCAGGATCAGTGCGGCCCGAGAATCCTCTGATGTGTCCAGAAACCAATGGGCATTGTATGTTTCTCTGGCGGATGAAGGAAGCCCACTGCGATCCGCATCCCCATCGAACCTACCACCTCGTCCACCGAGAAAGTCAAGGCCATCTGTACGTCCTTAATGTTAGTAATTTAGTCGTTATGAAGGACTCAAATCCCACTGCAAAGTTACTCCTAGCCGACAGTGCTCTCTTCTCGTTTTCTCCATCACTGGACGCCTCAGATGTATATTTTATTGAAAACAAAGCCACTTTTGGTGCCCTCAGCGTGAGTGATCATAACCCCGGGTTTGGATCGCGACTGATTGTGAGTCGAAGATTGGAGAGTCGCCAGCAGCAGTGGAACATAGTCAGCTCCTCGGATGGTCGTGGTTGCAGCTTCCGCAATTTGGCAAACCACAGATATTTCGCACCAGACAGCGCAATAAGCGAGGCTAACGAGGCCCCTGTGATTTTGAAAGAAAGTACACCAACCGTCGACGAATACTGGGTTTTGGAGCCTTCCTACTAATCGATGGGAAGTACTTGGAGGGTGTGACAAAGGGGTCGGAAATTGCTGTAGGGAGAATGTTCTCTTAGCGAAATGTTGAAGTTGACAAAAAAGCTATTGCTGGTGAAGTTGGTCCCGGCTGGAGGCCCTCGACCTAGTGAGCCGCACTGACAGAGCTACACCACATTCAGTCATAGTCGTAGTTATATTATACTTGCCGCCCAAGCGATTACATGCACTTTGCAAAACAAGAGACGCAGGATAAAAATACGAATGTCATATAAAAATGTGAGACAAAACTTCAAAATCCGTCTCAGAAGGCGCAGTATTTCACAAAAGCGTCGACAAACATATATCGCTCATAAAACTTGGTGAAATGCCTGAGGACAACACTTCATGTCATGTCATGTCATGTCATGTCATACTTTATCCATAGCTTCGCACGTACGCCAGTTAGCACGAAAATCAGATTCGCGAACGAGTTTGCCCTTTCCAAAGTCATGAATATCATAGTGTAATTTATAAAACCGAGTCAATTTCAAACTTTTCCTCCCATCGTAAAGCGTTGACCAACCAGCTTTATACAAGGCATCAAGCATATATAATATCGCTGCAAAAACAGCAGGCGGTGCATGTCACCCCAGTCTTTTCTTACGGTAAGTGCTTCAATCATAGCATTGAATCGACGCGCTACACTGAATTTCATATCGGAAGTGAACGTAATACCAAATACTTTTGCTCATGGAACCACACCGAGGATTGCCCGCACCTGTGACCAAGCCTGGCAGGCGTAAAAGACAGCTAGCCGACTGAAGTCAGCGGGGAAATAACTTTGGAGCAGGCAAGTCTTGCGACTATACCTGCGGCTAAAACTACAACCCGAGAGTTGACGTCTCCTAGCCAGGAGAGAGTATCGACTACCCTCCCACTCGCCTTCCAGCCGGTGGTTACACAAAATTGCAAATTTGGCAGCAGATCGATCTTAGAATGACCATATCGAAATAAAATCACCCGATATTAACAGTAGTGAAGGTAAACCTGGCAGAATCAATCTACTTCGAGATAAAGTTGATTGCAGGTTGCACTCGACGCTCAGCTCCCATAATCGACTTTATTGGCACGAATAGACCAGAATCATAACCAGCATATATACGCCTGGAGCAGGAAATGCAGGAGTCCATATACAACACAAAGAGTTCGGGGCCTGCATATGCTCCCCTGTGGAACGCCGCTTGGAACTGGTATCCAATTTGATGAGCAGTCACCAATTACAATTCGCTGAGACCATCGAAATAAATACGACTGCAGCCAACGAATGGTCAACCCAGAAAGGTATAACTGAGAAGGACGTTCCAAAATCAGGACATGGGAAACCTTACAAGAGACCTTAACATCCGAAAACCCTACCGAAGACCAATTTATTTACCTTAGAATTCAATGAATTGCGATGCATTCATGAGAGCCGAGTTCGTTCCTTTTCTTTGCAGAATCCATGCTGATTCTCCTTGGTCGTTCATGCTCGCAATGCAGTTTCGGGCTCATCAGGACTCTTATTCCCAACTGGAATGGCATCTGATCCAAAAGGAAAAAGTTGGAAGGCTACGGCTAATCTGGTTAAGGGCGTTGATCCCGCCTTGCCTGCCGGCAACCCTGACTGGGAGGCCGAGGTTCTATTCCGACCAAGTGTAAGGGGTGTAGTGCTTACCCTTTTACCTAGTTCCAGCAAGTCACTGCCGGTTACCGGTTATCAAGGATCCATCGGGGAGGTATATAAGGGGGATGTCTGCCTTGTTCTTGGTGAGTGCGTGCCGTGTCTCTGCCGGGTGCGTGGTTCAATAAACGTAGTGATTCAACTGTCAAATGGCGGACGCCCACCCAAGGAGTAGAGAATTGGGAAACTATCCTCGAACACCAGTCGAGAAGGTCTTAGCGAAGCCTAAGCCCCTTCTCACCCAGTATGCCCTAATGTTGAGGTGCTCCCAGTGAAGACACAGGGAATCTGCCGTGAGAGCTGGTCGCGTCGAGGGATAAGTCGCGATCACCTTTTTACGGCATTGGGATCAGCGCAAGCCCCATCGGCATCGGAATTTTTTGTTTGAGATCGCATTGTTCGCACACACGAAGGAGATGAGTCTATTTTTCTCACTAAAGCACAATTTAGTCATCCAGGTTTTTTAAGGTTTTTATGAGGTCGAGTTTCACTCCTTATAAACAAACTGAAATCGGTAAGTACATTCGCAGTTTCGATGCGCGTCTAGCAATGTCAGCCTGGGCTAAGTAAAATCAGTGTTGCTATCATTATCGATTTGAGCCGATGTTGCTGTTGTCTCTTCATGGCAGATATGATGGATCAGAATGTACCATGCCTATGCATAACATAATTATCAGCAGAATTCCGATGCCTCAATGTCAGGATCGGGATCAAGATCTCAACCTATCCTAGTCACCTCACGGCCTCGCTTATTACATTACGAGTGCTGGCCAGCTTATATGATTGGAAGTCCTATGGGGAACCCAACCCGCAAAACTTTAAAAAATATGGGGAAAAGTTTATATATGAGGAGGCTTTTACAAAATAGAAATCCGCTCCATGAATCAAAAAAAATTTGGCTTCGAAGGAGAGGGCACCTTGTCAAGCTCGAGAAAGCATAAGATGAAACATATCACAGAAAAGTGCATTTGAAAGGGGGGGGGGGGGGGGGGCGGGGGGTAAAAAAATTCGAAATTTTGTGCGGTCGACCTTTATGGATGGCCCTTGTCGAGTTTTTTACGACTAGGCTTTCCCGTATACACCATCTTCTTTTTGACTGCAATGCCCTCAGACATTCTCAAAAATCTGCGAAAGACTACATAGCCTACAAACAGAAAAAGCCTACCACCTGTAGGCCACAAAATGGAACTGACGATTTTTTCGACTGTAGCTGGCCTTTGGCAGGCTGGGCGAGCAAGCGAGGCGCAGTCTCGCAAGCGGACTGGGCGAGCGAGCGAGCGAGAGACGTGGCCTCGCATACTTTGCAGCGCGAGCTGTCATGCGCCGCAAAAACCATGGGCGCTGCTCAAAATTGAGTTGAAGCTTATAGCTATACAAGGGTTACGTACAGATCGTTTTGAACCTGAACATCCTGAAAACACAGCTGTTTTCACGCCATGACGAGCATGCCCTATTGTTGTCCTTTAACAATAAGTCGCCTGGGCATATATGTACATAGAGCCATTTGTTTGCAGTGTAACTGTCTTGCACTCCAGTAAGGCAAAGGCATCTCCAAAATATGAGAGCAATGATGCATGAGAGCAATGATGCATAAGAATGAGTGATATAAATATAAAACACTTCAATTTAATTTCAGACAGAGTGTACCGATTTACAGAAGGAGAATTTAAGAAATCTTTGAACAATTACTACTTCTAGCTCCTTGCTGAAAGTATTCCAAACAACATCGAGTGACCGGAGTCGGGTACATTTTTGCGCGTGTCGGCTTATCGTTAGTCTTGGACTGTAACATCAGGCGTGTTGTTGCAGGACGCGACAAGTCGACACCAGTCCGATTTCAAAATGGTGCTTGACCCATCTCTGAGTCGAAATCTGGTAGTAACAATTTTCATTAATTTGTTTCGTGGCTTTAAAACTTTTAACGAACTAAAATTTAGTTACTGTACGTCCTGCAATAAATGCAATAATTTCTCAGCGTGGTGCCGAAATTTCGTGAATCTTAACCTTGGCGATGAACTTTATTTCTAAAAATGTATCAACACAGACAGGCCATAATGTTTTTCTGGTTTTTTATAAAACTGCTGCATCAGACACCCCACCACCACTGTTATTTGTCGTCTGGTACTACAAGCCCTGATAAAACATAAATTAGAAGTTATTCCTGTCGGATAGAAATCGAACGAGATCTAGAAGCTATCCACAACAATTATCTGGCTCTGTGGAGGCGTACAGCTGATAATAAAGTTTTATGAACAAGGTTCCTGGCTACCTATTCTACGAAACGGCATGGTGACAACCCTATTGTCATTTAAGACGCGTCGCGTAAGTGGGTCAAAAAGAGTCAATAAGCCGTCTTTAGGTCCCTTGAAAAAGTATTGGACGAGGCAGAGTCAAACTGTCACCCAACATTATCCCCCAAAGAAATCTTCAAAGTCATGACTTCCATTTTTGTGCATTCAGTTATATTTTTGGCAGGTTTTTGTGTTGTTACAGGTAAAGCAGAGAATAACGGAAAAAGAGAAAAAAGTTTGTCTAACTCGTCTTTTCCAGGTCAACTGTGTTATGCGAACCAAAGTGAATTCCAGAAAAATTGTTCAGAAACGTTCAAAGGAGTCATAAATGGAAGCCGCTGCTTTTTCTTGGCTTCAGCGTCGGGTACGCGAAAGTTCCAGTCGACTAGCTACAGCCTATCCAACTGGACCAATGGTTTTGAACTTTGTCGACAACAAGGAGGCACATTTGCACAAATTCATACAGCCAGCGAATGGACGTCAATCAAAACTACGTTCTCGGTATGATTTGGTTTCTCCTCAAATAACTTTCATGCTTGACTCCCACCCACGCCCCCCCCCGCACACGCGACATAAGATACTGCACATGGGCGAATTCAGCCTTGGTTTCTTCAAAAAGACTGTCCAAATTCCGTTGTAACAAGCTTCTTTATGGATCTCGAAATGAATCAGATATACACTGCTTGTTTAACGTGGGACCTTTATTTCGAGGTAACAAAAATTGCTAAAAAGTTTCCTAGAAGTTTTTCTTATGCACCCTGTCGTCAGTACGCAAGATCGCAAGATAATCCTTATTGAATTTCAGAGCATACTTGCTGCTCCTGGATATATTTGGATGGCAGTGAGACGTGATTCACCAGCCACCACGCCCCCGCGCTTATTCGACCTGAACCATACGAGATGGTACCAGGGCGATGGCACCCCTCATCTAAAGTTGACTGGCATGAACACATATTACCGGCTGCGTCTCAACGACACTGGAGGACAGAATGACAATGCTAGTTGTCTCCATTTCTATACGCCAGATGCATATTTCGCGGATTATTTCTGCAACTCTTCAATGCTGATCTTGTGTCATATGTACAGTAAGAAAACTCATGCTGTGTATATCCAGCCCCACCTACATATGAGGGCCTGATTTCAGTCGACCGCACCAAATCCTGTCGAAATGCGTTTTCACGCCTTCGACCCTTTGGATCAATTTTTCTGAAAATTTTTCGTAGCAACCCGAGTTTATGTCGATTTTGTTAAGGAAAATGTGCTGTATCCTGGTTTTTATTCTTACTTACACCGCTTATGTTGTGTTCAAACCGAATTTTTCCATTTAAATTTTGAAAAATTCATGACAAATCTTTGACTAAATTTAAAAACAGATAATTAAGCCCCGAAGTTATATACCGTATTTTTGATGGGGCATATTTTTGTCGACAAAAGTGTCGCTGAAATTAACCTAGGCTATCGCTAAAAATTTCAAGGAAACTTGAGCAAAAGCTGAAACTCCTCGAACGCGCGACCGACTACATAACTAGACCCTAAATGTGCTTTTTTAGACGCGATTCAGGATTTTGATCATATCCCAAACATATGCATGACTGAGACTATAATTGACTCGATTACCTACAACCAAAATATGGACGAGTGCGCCACGTGGTGTGCGAAAAATATTTGGTGTCGCAGTTTCAACTTGAACCCATTAACCAAAACCTGCGATTTTTTTCCGTGGCGTCACGTAGACACGATTAATAAGGCCAACAACCTAAAAGAATGCTACCATTTCTCATACAAGCCATGAAAGCTTGTCGCCAGTTTTGGGAAAACTATTAATAAGCAGTGTTGTCGCCACGAGCATTATCGTATTTCAATAATTTCTCCGTCTCATTTTTCCACATTAAAAAGAAAACTGTTGCATAAACCTAACGATAAGAAAACATTTTTTTGCACGCTTTTATTTGAGTAAATTCGTATATAATTATCAAAATGCACTGTAAGGCATGTATATCGTGGTTTTTAATAAATCAGCACACTTTGAAGAGAAAGACAGTAAATGTATTCTGGCAGATCTTGTCCTTCTAGGCTATAGAATCCACTTGTTCAAGAACGCTCAACGCTAAACAAATTTGTAGCAGCGCAGGTCCAAAAATCATGCGATTTAAAAGTCTGCAGTGCAAAAGTCTAGAAACTTAGAGAAAGACTTAAAGATACGAAAACGTCGATTTCGTCGCAGTCGAAGAGGCACAAGCCGTTTGCTCTTTTTTGAAATGAGAATCAATTATTCACTTTTTTAGTCGCGCTTGACCTTGACTTTCGCGAAGCCTGACTCCAGCCGCTGCTCAATCAATGGTCGCCCAGTTTCCCTGGGTTTTGAAAACCTTCTGACCTTGAAGCATATACTGCCCAAGAATGGCTTCAAAGATTCAACAAAATCCTCTTCGCTGTTTGACCATTTAAGAACGCATCAAATGATGTAATGATGATCCGTGATGACCCGGAGTTAATGGTTTGCGCCATTCCATATCCCAAGCTTTTTGAAAATCATACGATGCAGGATATGTCAAAGAATCATGCGCATAAGTCAGCTCAGCTTGCGGCAACCCCTAAATCAATTGAGTCGTTTCCTAACTTTGCTTTCCAGTATTCCTGCCTGACCTAGGAGGCCTTGCCTACTTTATCGTCTACAGTATGAATTGTGTTTATTAAACATTTTGGTTTTGATGTTTTAGCGTATGCTATCAGCTTAAGCCTGACATTGCACCACGCCCTTCACCCAAGGCGGAGTGGCTTATCTAGATGTTGGCACAAAATTATTAGCTTTTTTTGCTTCTGTTGCGTACATTGGTCATGAAGCAGTTTGGTACAGGGTGTTTGCTTTTTTTGAGAAAGTTAGATGCGCAAAACCTTATCACGCGACTAACATCGCCGTGCCTGGACTGTATACAGATATCCGCAGGGTTATTATAATTGCCAAGTTTTGTTTGAGGGACCAGGGTAGTGTGGAATTACATAACAGGACATATACGCTACAACATCAAAACCAAGATGTTTTATAAGAGCAATTTATAGACGATAAAGAGGGCAAGGTCACCTTGGCCATGCAGGAACACTAAAAATCAAAGTTAGGAAACAACTTAATCGATTTTGGGGTTACTGGAAGGTGAGCTGACTTCCCTGTACAAGGCACTATACAAAAAAGTAGGGTTTCTGAATTCTCTGAGTTGAAGCTACAGTAATCATAAATTGCATGAATCACCATGCGCGTGATAACATTGAGGATGTTCACCAGCTTTTCGTCTCAAATCCAAGGCCATTAGTATTCTGGGAAAAAGTAGAGAATTTTCTTTAAAATATTGTATCTGACCATTAATTTGGTCGCAGAGAAGAGGGTTTTCGGGATCATAGGGTCGTCCAACAAGTTCATCACCTCAATCACAAACTCACAGCACTTATTGCGCAAACTTATTGAAAACTTGTTAGACGTGGAATCAACACAGAATAATAGAGCAAGGGTTCACATCAGTTCACTCGCGTACGCAGGATTTGGGGGTCTTAGGGGTCCAACAAAAAACCCTTAAAAATAAGGACCTGACTGACCTGATCTTTGACTGCGAGTCGACAAGAGATCGGGTCAGAGCTCGATATTATTTGCTGACAGACGATTTCCCAGTTTTTGCACAGTGACTGACATGTCGAATTGGACTAGCTGGGGGAAATCGGTAAATTTTTTTAAACACCAGAATACGTCGACTCGAAACCAACGGAATCATACAGACCAACATTCGAAACCCTATCGCAGTGGCTTCAATACGCTGTGGAGCCATCCACATGCTGATGCTGACCTGAAGTGGAAAAGTGATTTTTTGGTTAGGTTCAAAAAAAGGTCAACCTCCACAACTCAAAACCACCCTAGCAAAAACCTGACCCAGCCCAGCCCAAAAACCAAAAAAATGGGTGGGGTTGGGTTTTGGGGCTAGACTTCGGATCAGGATGAACCGCGGATCGGGTTGAACCCCGGATCGGGATGAACCCGACCTGACCGACCCGACCCGACCCGACCCGACCCGTCGGGTCACCCGATAGTTTTTTTTTTGCCCAGGAGATCCGTGCGTGTGATATCGCAAAGAGTACAACGATGGCCAGTGTCGACGTAAAAAGCCTTTTCACGAATATCCCATTGGACGAAACGATCAATATCATCCTCGACAAGCTGTTTCCAACCGGCCAGGAGCGGGTTGTAGGTGTCAGTCGAGGGCACTTTAATTCACTTTTGGAGTTTGCGGCGAAAGACTTTTTTTTTTCTTTTTTTTGGGAAATCTTACCAGCATGTACAGTAGACGGGGTTGCCATCGGGAATCCTTCAGGCCTCATTTTCGCCAATATCTTTCTAGCCGATCATGAAATGTCATGGTTTCGAAACTGCCCGAAGAGCTACGCCCCAGTGGTCTATCGCGGATATGTAGATGACACTTTCCCCCTTATCAGGCTGGGGCTTGAGCACCTAAACCTCTCAAAAACCAACTTTAACAGATCTATACACCCAGTTTGAAAGTTGCATGCCAGTCAGATACAAGGGAGGTCTGCTGAAGACTCTTTTCTGCAGTGCTTATCAGCTATGCTCCGACTACAACCTCCTGCATAACGAGTGTAACAAGATCAAGGATATCATGGCCAAGACTGGATATCGCAGCTGGCTCATGGACAACGTCTTGCGATGCTTCTGTCAAGTTAGTATTAAGTCCCAGTAGCCAAGAATCGAGACTCGAGCCCACGCGAAACAAGCTTCATCAAGATCTCCTTCATTGGCCACCACAGACTCATCATCCGCCGACGTTTGTACCGACTTCTCCATCAAGCATATTCACAGATCGATTTCCGCTCCATCTTCACCACGTGCGAAAGAATTGGTGATCGTTTCCACGTCGAAGATCGCCTGGCCCGTTTACTCGCCTCCCACGTCGTCTATTCGTTCACTTGTCGTTGCTGTAATGCAACGTATGTTGGAAAGACGATCCGACACTGGGGCGTGAGAATTGGCGAGCTCACAAGCACTTCTTTCCGAACGGGGAAACGTGTTCGAGCCACAGCGGATTCGGCTATCTTGGATCACATGCTTCATGCGGGACATGACGCTGGCTGTGATGATTTTCGCATCATCGATCGTGCAAATTCCGAAAAACTTGTGAAAATCAAAGAAGCCATCCATATTGTGGCCAAACGTCCTACTTCAAATCAGCAGAAGGACTTTGAAACTTTCACGCTCTTGCAATAGGATGCTAGTACCTGAAAATCCTCCTGTGCGCTGCCGTAGGACTTCCAGCTCATTGATGCGTTGCACGCCTTGGGATATGTTTCATCAATTCCTGATGATGTCCTCAATTCCTGATAAGATAGATAGATAGATAGATGGATTTTATAATGGTCCCAAGCATCAATAATGAGCGCTAGTGGGCATGAAAATGTAAACAAAATGCGAGATAAGACACAGGGAGATATAATTAAGCAAATGTCATCATGGAAATCTGTTTGTTAAAACATGAAAAACCTGCAAAAACGAGATCATTGGATAAATTATTCCATAACGGAGTAGTCGACGATAGAAAGGACATCATGCAATTTTTTTGACGCTCAGGAAAGCGTAAATGATGAGGTTCAGCTTTCCAGTTACTAGTGCGAAGATCCGTTATGTGAATAAAATTGACGTTCCCAAAATCGTGTACCCCACAATAAAATTTGAAGAACTGAGCCAGCTTGAGATGTTTCCGACGGTCGGAAAGCGAAGCCCACTTACAACGTTGTAAAATGTCCGACGATTTGATCGACCAATCATTCAGGTGTACGAGCAGCGTGTAACTGTGAACGTTCCAAATGTTCAATATCTTTCTTCAATAGTGGATCGTAGACATAGGATCCACAATCGATTACAGACCGTATACACGTTTTGTAGACAGTGCCCATTACCTCACGGTCGATATTTCGGCCTAGTTTTCGTCGCAATGCCCCAAGCATCATACGGGCTTTTCTTGAAATATCAGTAATGTGATCGGTGAACTGCATGTTTGGTGAAAATTTTATTCCGAGATACGTGAAACAGTCGGTATAATCAAGACCTTGCCCGTGAAGAGAGTCGGTGGGTCAATATTGTTGGATCCATAACGAAAAACCATTGTTTTAAATTTTTGAATGTTCAGTTCGAGACCAATTGCCCGAAGCCATGAATCGATATAATCGAGAATCGGTTGGCAATGATGATCAATATCGGCAACGTTCTTGATTGGTAGCAATACGAGCAAGTCTTCCGCATAACCGATTAATTTCAGATTGGGAAATAAAGATGGGAATTTCGAAATGTGGAAATTTGATCTCTGATGGTCCAGAAATTGTTGCAATAACGAGTCGATATGACTGATAAAAAGAAGTTGGCCCAAAATTGATCCTTGTGGCACACCAGATGTGACAGGCATTGAAGCCGAGTGATTAACTACAACGAATTGCGACCGGCTCGATAAGTATGAGCTCAACAATCGTAATAATTTCCTCGCGAGGTTGTGATTGAATTCCAGATTCCGCAACAGTAACGCATGTGGCAAACTGTCGAAAGCCCTCTTAACGTCCAGAAAAATACCAGTGACTTTTCCGAATTTCGGGTCATCCAAGCAGTCGTGAATGTATGTACTGCGATGCCGTAATTAATGCCGAGTTCGTTCATCGCTTTTTAGAAAACCCATACTGATTCGAAGAAATATTGAGACATGGACGTAAAAGTCGTTCAATGTGACGTTCTTGTGACGAAAAGTTTTGAAATAATAGGCAGCAATGAGATAGGGCGATAAGCATCGGCCGACGATTTGTCACCACCAATTTTCGCGATAGGTATAATCTTGGCGAGTTTCCACATCGAAGGGAATTCGCCCGGATCCATAATTCTGTTAAAAAGAATCGATAGAGGCAACGAAATCGATGATAATACGAAACGGCGAAAATAAAAAATAAATTTTTTTAGTATCTTATGTATTGGTTTTCTTATTTTTTCGGAAATGTCGCCACAAAGATGTCTCAATTTCAACTTATTCTTGATCCTTCTTAGTTTTGCTGTTTCCCCTGGCTCAAAGAAGCAGTGCCTCATCTGATCGAAAATGTAGGTACAGCCTGACAAAGAGGAACTCATATATCTCGAAGAATATGTGTGTGTACATTGTGCCTTGTCTTTTGTGCCAGGTTTTAGTGAAATATTCAAATTCAAAAAATGATACTGTATATATGCCTCGAAAACAGCAAACAGCATGCGTGCTCGACTGCGCTCGGAAATGTGTCACAGGCGGAGTAGCCCTACGTCTGGAGACTTCGCTGGAGCGGATGGTCTCCCTGGCATCCCACGCGAGGTGCTGCATAATAGGACAGTGTGGGTGAAGTACTGCGTCGTCTAGGCGCATGGCAGGGCGCCTGTGTGAAAACTGAATCGAAACAATTGGTATCGGGTACAAATCGAACTACTAAATGTAGAAAAAAGACAGGGCACTATTGTTAAGCATGCCATTTTCGTCAGAGATGTACCCACGATGATCGTGAGCACAATAACTGCCTGGCCAGCTCGTCCCATTGTTGTGAGAACTGTCGAGGTCGTATAAGACGTGGGTACAAGTGCGAAGCAAGAAGTCGATAAGGTGCCCCTTGGTCCCCTGAAAAATTTTATTTGACCAAACAAAACTTATCGTATGCTCCCTCACCCCAACCACAGAAAATTCCTGAAAGTCATGACTTTGCTCTTTGCGCTTTCAATTATACTTCTGGCAAGTCTATGTAAAGTTGCAGGTAAAAAAAGAAAAACTCGCAAATTTCGAAAATGAACTCGACTTTTCTTAGGTCAAATGTGTTACGCGAG
Source organism: Mesodorylaimus sp. YZB2_4 (assembly GCA_030248295.1). Taxonomy (NCBI): domain Eukaryota; kingdom Metazoa; phylum Nematoda; class Enoplea; order Dorylaimida; family Dorylaimidae; genus Mesodorylaimus; species Mesodorylaimus sp. YZB2_4. The sequence continues at coordinate 162,737 of JASANH010001722.1, forward strand.
CGAAACTGAATTCCACAATGATTGTTTAACATCGTTCAATGGGGTCACAAATGGTGGTCGATGGTTTTTTCTGGCTTCTCTGGCTAACACAACAAAATATCGATGGACCAATTACAGCACGTCCAACTGGACCGATGGTTTTGAACTATGTCGACGACAAGGGGGCTCTTTTGCACAAATTCATACATCCAGCGAGTGGACAGCGATCAAAACTGCCTTCTTGGTATGATCTTTTCTAACAAAATTCATTGCTTGGGGGCTACCCATAAAAGCCAAGTGGACGTCCACTTTACAAAAGTGGTTGGAGATATCTCAGAAAATTAGCATAATTATGATTAGTTAAAAGGTTCTATAGATAAAAAATTACTAATATTTTTAAATCATCAAGCGTCGATCCAAAGACTTCGTTGCGGTACTAAGATCGATTATATTCCAGTTTTTACCACGATAATAAGATCGATTACCGCCACCGAGCCTGCCGAACCGAACCAGGACCAAACCGCGTGCCTTGTATCACTTCACACTGACTGAAAGTGCAAAAATAAAAAAGTTTTTTAAAAGCTTCTAGTGAAATGACAACCGTAAACTAGGAATTATCGTGGGTGTCTCTTGATCTTCACTGCACTTGAACAAGCTGTTGAGCTTTGCAACAACTTGACTTGTCCATCCTGACTAGCAGCAGGAAAGCTGCGTTTTATTTTGAACCTGGATCAATTATGGTCTGGTCCTGGTTAAGCTGCGAAAGCTGGTTTGCTTGAACCTGGCAGAGAGGAGGATCGATACTTTCCCATTCGCCGTTGTCCACTGGCGCCAGGGTAACATCTATTTGTTGCGTCATTAGGACGCCAGAGATTATTCTGAGCAGTACCAGCATCAACTGACTGATCCGACCCTCGGCGTGGATCCCAATTTCGATGCGGCTGATGCTTCAAGACATAAGATATAAAAGGGGGGGTGGCCTCTTTGGCGCTACGCCCTCACCAACCTGTCTGCCCTCTTGCGAGCCTTTTTTTCCCGCTGTCACTGTCTATGCCCACTTCGAAAACTCAGCAGAACTAACCTGCACCTAAAGCGGGATTCAATACCAATTTGCGAGAAAAATTATGATTTATCAATTTTTTTGTAGTATGTTAGGCATTATTTGCCGGGCGAAAAATTATAAGATGCCAATCCGGCAGACGCAGCAGTCTAAGATGAATGCCCATCATTTCGGCGGATTGGTCGATGCTGGGAGAAATGCTTTTTTTAGAATGAATATTGGCTATGCAGGGGGGGGGGGGGGGGGTCCGCTAAAGTGGACGTCCATTTTGGGGGGGGGGGGGGGGGGGGGGTTGGGGGGAGGGGGGCGGTGAAGGCGAAATGGACGGAAAGTGGATAGGAGGGGGGGGGGAATCAAAAAAACGCGTTTTTTGGTGAACGTCCTTTTTGGATGGCCCTTGGGAGATATTCCGACTATTTATAAGGAAATTCATATACATATCTGATCGAAAACATATCCATATCTATATCTGTATTACATCTTATTTTAACCAAGTTTAAGATAAAAACTGTATATATTATAAAGCAATTTAGAGAGCCGAAAATGCTACACAGGCATAAACGAAGTAAAGAAACCGTCCCCAGATTCTTCCTGCCATGACATTCCATTGTGGATCCACATGGTTACCACATGGAACCCTGTTTTCCACGCCTTCCATGTGGATCCATGTATTTTCCATGTGGTTTCCAGACCTTTAATCCATGTGCCACATGGATCCAGCGTGGAATAATTCGGCTACCACATGGATTTGCATGGAAACTGTGTCTGGAATCCATGGTGGAATTTCCGTGGGGACCATGTGGGGATGTTTGTGGTTCCACGTGGATCCATAACATTATGACACCCACAATGACCTATTCGACCGTAAGTAGTAAAAGTGACAATTTAGATCGGCAAGATTTTAATCATGCTCAAAAGGCAGCAAATCAGTTGCAGTCAGAGTCCCCAAAGCTTCGATCAAAACGGCAGTGCAAATAACATCCATCATCAGCACACATTCCAATTCATCATTTTTCTCGACGATGTGAAAGAATGAGCCATACGCGCGATCTTCGTAAAGGGCAAGTAAATGCTCATTTTCTGGCTGCGGAACCTCGAAAATATTTGATGGCAATAAAGTTCTAAGCCGTTCAACCAGCAAATAGACATCACCATGAAAACAAAAAAAGATTTTGACCTCCCCGTAACACTCGCCGCTATCTGAGCATCTGTCCACAAATTTTACAACACTGGCAGTTGTCTTTGAATATGACGTCGAGTGATAAACCTCTTATCCATTAGCAGCACGAGTTGCAAATCGAAAATCGACTCCACTAGACGCTGGGAAGCGAGTTAACAAATGCTCCAAAATTCGTGTATTTGAGTAATTATCAATCTGGCTTAGCAATCGGAATCTGAAAAGAGCGAAACTTAAAAGGCGCAAAACAGTTACGACAATAAATACAACCAACCGATTTTCTTCCAAACGTGGGCTCCATCGATCATACAAGCGGGGAAAAAGATCTTTGATCAATGCGGCAGAAGCATGCCCTGTTCGAACTTTCTTTGACAAATATTGATATGTGGTTTGCTGCAAACCAAACCGCCGCCCCAATTGATCTAATGCTCCCTTCGAACTTTTGATAAAGCTGAAAAGCAATCAGTTACTCCTGGGAATCAAAGCCCTGGATTAAGAGATTCAGATAAGATTTGTGAAAGCAGGCCCGCCTGAAACCACATAGCTGAAAGATTGTGCTCACCGAGAAAAATGTCCATTAAACCCCTCGAAAGCGAAAGTGCTAATTGCCCATAGAGGTCCGAAACGTTTTACTTGGTCTGGCAAGTGTCCGACTGCATGCGCATTAAACGTCTGCGAATTCTCATGACATAATTCAGGAATGAGCTTCTGCCAAACATCAATCAACCGTTGTGCATTGTCCGCATCACGCTTGCTCACCGTCACTCGCGATAGCAGCCTGTATAAATTGAAGCTTTAAAGATTTAAAAATTGTGGATGGGTTGGGGGAAAGCTATTTGTGGTGGTGGCGAAAAGAATGTATAACCCAAAAGGGAGGGCGTATGTAAAACAACGGCAGGGAGCAAGAGAACTGCTCGAAGGTCTCTAATTATGAAACAAGCACTTGCCGTATTGAGTGCACATAAATGGATATCCAATGCCAGAAATCTGGAATTTCTTGCATGAAGGGTGCCGTGGTGGGAACAATGCCATACACCAAAAAATTCTTCATTTCTGACGCTTTGAAGCTGGCAATAGAGTACACGCTGGGAATTTTGCGATTGAAGTAATGTGGAAACCGCACTGATTTCACGATGGAGTCGAGTCGAGTTTTTGCAGCCTTCCCAAAAAGTGCTGTCCATCGTGCTGATTGGCCTAGATTAAACGTGGCAATAGATTCTGGTCATAGGAGGCTTAGTTTTGAGATTTGACGAATGGAAAATTGACATTAGTTGCCATGCATTACAAAAATTCCACCCAAAACAGTGCTTTTCGACAGCCCCTCCCCTTGTCTATCTGATCCAGTTCATGTTACCCCCTCCCCCATAGTCGACCCAATACAAGCTTCGCAAAATCATTGGGCAGATAATAATTGAAGCCTTGAGCATTTAACTTACTTGAAAAAAGACGCTGGAAAATAAGCTGAGCGTTTCCCCGATACACCAAATGCATAGGATCAAATATATTGACTGTCGCTGGATTGCAGAGTCTAGCGAGTGGGCTTTTCTCTTTCACTCCAAAATAGTCCCCGTTCGAGGTTGAATTTGCCAAGTGAGACCAAGCTGTTTGATAAAAATTCACGTCCTTGTCGACCGGTTCCGCTTCAAGCTTCGGCCATAAGCACAAAGCGCCCTTTCTCTGCCCAGGGTGCTTGCAGCGGATACACCCAAAATTTCCTAGAAATGAATAGTATAGAAGAGATGCAAATATCCAAATAATTCAAAGCTTGGTTAGTTAGTTTAAGAAGGCTGTTTGTTGGTAGCAAAATAGGGTATCATACCGTTGAATTGTTTCGTCCCCCAAATAGATGACTGAGCTGGCAGGTCGAAGATCGTCCCAAGAACAGTCACGACAATCCGTATTGCCTTGCCGTCGATAATGAAGTCGAAACCATCTTTTAAAGAATCCAGTTCTGATATGATTGTTGGTAATAACTGGCTCCATTCTGGTTTAGATTTTTCACCCCGTCCAACCCAAAATCCGAGCCCAATCGCATTTTCGACGGCTGTACGAACCTTTGGCGGCAACTCGGCAATAATGGCGACAAGCGGCCAGAAACTACTACGGCCGACTTTAAATGCTTGAGCGCCATCCGAAGACAATATTAGACTAATTCGTAATGAATTACCAACTGGATTATCGCCAAGTGCGCAGTAAGCTGGTGTAGTCGGAATGTCGCCCACGTCATCGAAATCTGGTGCAGGAACAGACGACGATAAAAACCGGCATATATCCAAATAGTGCGCGTCAAGAACAGCTTCGATTTGAGGGCGCACTTGCAGCCGCAAAAATCCACAGGCGTGCTGACGTTGTTGAAACTGATCGCAAGATGTATTGGAACACGAGTCAAATAACTTCGTCAGTACCTTGTTGCACTGTTTGCTCCGACAAATAAAGGTCTTCGTGACGTGCGACAGCGGCAACAATTTTCTCAAAACATCAGAATACGATGCTGGTGCAATATGCCCTCGAGGCAAGCACATTGATAAGAGCAAGCAAAACGCGTTCATTGCAGTGTCTGAAAGCTTGTGCACGACTTGCAGTGCGCCCAACATCGAGTACAAATCATCAATCCCAATAGAGCATCCTTCGCTGCATAATCTTGTCGTCCACAAACCTTGTTGATCGCTGTCACCCGCATGATCGTCGTCGGAATCATCGATATTGTCAGAATCCTCCTCGATAACGCTTTCGCCGCTCAAGAAAGCATTTTCATTTTCCGAAATTTCTGCATAGTTAATCCGATGCAAATCGAAATTTTGATCTTCTCCACGGGTAATCGTCGAATAAGGGGATGGGCCAGCAATGACTGGGGTCGATGCGCGAAATTGACATTCGTCGTCAGACAAGTCGGAATCAAAATCGACACCTTCGTAAGCGGAGTGCGTTTCGTCAATTTTTCGAAGTTTAGCACGAAATAGATGGTTTCCAGGCATTGTTTAACCGAACCAATAACCAATAAGAAGTCGCAACAGAAAAAACCGACACGTTGAAAATTCCAAAATCCAAAAACCCATTCGATTTTTCGATGACAGCGTTGTGCGCACACAAGCGCAGGTCCTTCCCTGCTTATGACAAGCTAAACCTGCGCCAAGCCAATTTTCGGTTTGATTTTGGCATGACAAGCTCATTTGTATTTGTAGTCCCTTTGTTTTAGTTCAGGTATTTTATTTTCAAAGAAATCGGCTTCTGATCGTCTCGTCTCTCTGATGGGTGCTCCTAAACTGTGCGTGTGCGTGCCTGCGAGTGCGTGTAAAAACTAAACAGTGCGTGCGTGCGTGCGTGCGTGCGTGCGCCTAAAAAAAGTAAAGAATAGAATGGGAGATGTGTTGTCTTTCTTAAACACAAAACATGCTGTCAAATAAGCAATACTAAGAAATGGACACAGAACATAATATTTGAAATCGCAAAATATAACCTGTCAAGTAAACAGTACTCACAACGTACGGCAACCAATTATATTAGCATTAGCACCATAAATAAAGTGGCTCGAAGTGATTTTTAACATTGACAATAAAAATCGATTCTTCAGAATCCATTTCTTCTGGGGAATACTTGACCCAAGCGTACGCGTCGAATTGTGGCCCGTAACACCAAATGGTTGTGCACAATAGATCAGCTGCTGCAGCTATTTCGGTACAGGTGCCCCACACCTTGTCGCATCGCATTTTGCTTCGTTTCAGGTAATCAAAAGCACTTTCTGAACCCAGGAAATGATGCTGTTTCTTGCCCAGGTGGTCGCAGACAATGGCTCGCAACTTTTTATGATGCGCTTCCGAATCTGTCAGCACATGGCTCAGGGTGCGAAAAAGACAGTTGCCGTCTCCAGCGATTTCTGCCGTGCGTAGGGGTGGACGTTCAGTCGTCGACACAGGCACGACCTTCGATTTCTCACGCAATTTATTGACCTTCAAGCCGAGTTCTTTAGATTTCCGTTGCATCCATGAAGTAGCGACAGAGTTGAACTCGAACGTATTAGGCTGGACTTTCTCTTGACCGATAAATTGCAAGCTCCTATCGCCTGACATCCACTCCTGACATCCAGGGCAATACCACTCGTTGTGAGGCGGGACTTTAATTCCAACGCATTCGAAATGGAACCACTCCAACTTACAGTCTTTGTTGTCGCAACCGATCATATCACCAGATGATGCCTGAAACGAATCGAAATTACAAAGCGATTGAAAAGGTTCGAATCTGCTAAACTGACTTTTTGGCAGATACAGTAAAGTCTTGTTGTGTTCAGGCTCGACGCTGACTCTTTTCTTGCACGTTTTTGCATCGCAGCCTTTCGACCACCTTTTGACGGCCCTAAAAATATGTCAGGAAAGGAAAGGAAAGGCGATGATTTTATGAATGCGGGTTTCACTCACTGTTTTCCTTGTCTTGTTCATTTTCTCTGTTCGTTCCTCCCAACCGGCGCTTTCGACCACGCTTGGCAACAGCTGAAAAAGCAGCGCACTGTAAAGGACCACTGTAAAGGTAAAGGACCTTACCTTTTTCCTCAGACTCTTCAGAAGCTGGCGGCTGTGTAGTAGGCGATGAAATATGATCGAATGTCTTGTGGTCATGCCCTTCCTTCTTCCTTCCTTCAACATCTGAAAAAACAGCGCACTGTAAAGGACCACTGTAAAGGTAAAGGACCTTACCTTTTTCCTCAGACTCTTCAGAAGCTGGCGGCTGTGGAGCAGGTGATGAAATATGATCGAATGTCTTGTGGTCATGCCCTTCCTTCTGCTCCGAGTTTCTTTGATCCTTTTCGCCACAAGGTAATCCAGAACCTTCATCTGGAACACGTAAGAGACTTAAGCTCACATGACAAATCCTGGCACCTGGCCTCGAGCCTTACCGAAATCGCGTGTCTTTGGTTTTTTCTTTCCAGGGTTCCGGTCGGCTCTCCTTCGCTGGTTTTGTACGACGGCTGTCAGATTTTTCTTGCCCTTGCCAGAAGTGTCTTCGATACCCACTGCTAGACGAGCGGCGATGATATGATAGCAAGTGAACGTTGATTTGCACAAACAAGTTTCTTTCGGCATTAACTGCACGCAATATTTCTTGCCTTCCATGTTTTCAACCACAAATGCTTTTCGCTGAGGCACCAATGTAATCTTTCCCTGAAACATGATGAATGCCGTTTAATGTCATGAGAAACACAACAATTCCTTACCAAAGCGCAGAGCTGCTTCGCGCGTGAGATTTGTGAAGCATCCACCATTCGCTCCCTCTTCTCAGTAAGTTTATCTAGAGCCAGAGTCGCGTCTTTGTCGACAAGAGGGTGGGCGCAAGCTGAATCATCTGGGGCAGTCTCGATGCGCACGCGAGGAATATTCGTGTCCTTGATTTCTTTCGCGCGTGTCATTTCTTCTACCTTCAGTAGCTCGCCAAGGTTCCGTAGCTTGTCTTGAACAAATGAAAGAATCTCGACCAATGGCACAGGTGGGTCAGGGCAGCCCCGATCGCACAAGGGAACTTTGTACCGCTTGTACTTTTCTTTGATCGGATGTTTACCTGAAATATGTTCAGAGAGCTTGTTGTTCATCGGCTGACTGCAGTAAAGATATTTGTGGCTTACCTATGCCGCACATTCCATCATCTATCTCGTAATTGTAATACTTTGCCAAGTTCAAAAAGCACAACACTGCTTCAGCCATCGACACTGAAACCGGCCCAGTATGGCGCTTTAGAATCGCATTGACACTTTCGGCTGGATTAGATGTGACTTTAAAACCGTCCCAGACATCGTAAGACGACAGCTTTCCCACAATGAATCTGGCCGCTTTCTTGCGAATGTCTTGATCAAGTTTGGAAGAATAATATTCGAGAAATGACTGCGGCCATTCATCCTTGAACGACGCTAAGACTCTCTCATATTCCTGTAAATTTTTACGACATTGCTCGAGTTCCACATTTTCAAAGCAAGCTTACCTCTAACGATTCAGTTTTCAGTAGTTGCGTGATATCTGCCACGAAATTGCTGGACGCATCTTTCTTGCGCTGGTCTTTGTGCTTCTGTGCCCAGAATCTCACATCACGTTGTATGTGAATCCAGCAATAAAGATGGTCGGCGGAAGGAAATACAGATGACACATCAGGAAACTCGCGATCAGTAATGAAGGCGAATTTTCGGTTTTGAGCTAAGCCTTTGCATGATTCCTTGACCATCGACAGAAATGCGAGGTGATCAGACATCAGCTTCCGCTGATGAATTAAGAATGCGCACGGAATTGTTGGGTTTCCCTCCAATCGATAATCACGGTAGCTGAACGCCGACACATAAAACTGTCCAACCTTAAACGTAGTGTCGTAATATGTTTCAACCACTTCTTCCTCAGCAGTTGATGGCCGAATAAGCAAAGTGCTCAGTTTTTCCAGGAGCGGCTGGCTTGTGAGAAAAACCACATTATTTTCTTTGTCGAACGTCGTGCGGAACTGTCGGATGAAGTCTGGGAATTCCATACCCAAGACATAGACGTTGTAAAGATCGTCGTGTGATATTCGATTCCCTTCGCGCTCCATGTACTGATGGTTCCTTACCTAGAAAAATGAATCTTTCATGATTTCTTGAACACATCGCGAAGATGAGATAGCTAACCTGTTTCAAATTTCGAGGACCAAATGCTGGATTTACGGTTGCAGCGTCAGTGCTTTTCAGAGTCTCGTACACTTCTTGCGGAGCCTCTTTAGCCGATCTGATGGAACACGTTACTGGCTTGGCCGTCTTGAAGAAATCTTTCGCTGGATTTTTTCTCTCATTGCCATGTGACATTGGGACGTAAATTGATTCGTCACCGACATAATGCACCAAAACTGGAGAATGATCCTGCGGCAGCTTGTGGATGTACATCACGAACCTAGTATCGCCTAGACGATGATCTGGTGTTTTGATCTTCATGCACTTCCGTCGCACAATAGCAGCTGATCGACTCGGAAGATCAGTGAAACCTGTACTTGAGCACCACTGGTAGCAATCATCGCGGAAGCAAGCTTAAAAGGGCAACATTCATGTCAAACCTCTGTTTTGTTTATTCATCAGCATTCTTACCAGCATTCTCTGGCCCATATAAATAGATTTCACCTCCAGCAGGGCGGACAGGTGGCAGTGGCGAATATTTTGACGCGTCTGGCGATGCTAAAAAAGACACAGGCATTATTTAGAAGCAGAATGCGACAGAAACAAGTGGGACACAAAAAGTCCGGAAAAGTGAGAATCTTTTATATACTCTACACTTATCCTTCTCTTCATAAGTAGTAAGCCTCAAGTTGACGAATCGAAAGGACTTACCCAAAATTTCATACGCTTCTTTATATGACATTGAACTTTCTCTGGTTCCATAAACTATTGCAGCATGTGCCATCTCGTAATTGATAAAATGGTTTTGCAATGTGCACAATATGAAGGCCGAATTCCGAAAACAAAAACAGCACACGGGAGAGATGCAAACAGCACCGTACTTCCCGCGGGCGCACGCGCACATTTACCGACCACGCACTACAAGACATAAGCAAATTTTTAGCACACACACGCACGCACGCACTGTTTAGTTTTTACCCGCACTCGCAGGCGCGCACACGCACAGTTTAGGAGCACCCCTCTCTGATTGCTTTGCCAGAATGTCTCAAAACTTTTTTAATACCAGTTTGGTCCAACAAGCATCTCAAATGAAACGCACTAATTATCGGAGTGAGTTTTAATCCTTCCATCTTTTAATTTTCGGTTTGATTTTGGCATGACAATCACATTTGTTCAGGGATTCCTGTATTAAAATATCTTGTGGCAGTGGAATCGATTCCTCGTGAAAATTCGAGCATTCCCCGAAAATTGGTTTCGGTATTGCGCTTGGACGATCCGAAGTTCTTTCCAGAAAACGATCTCTCTATTGCACCTCTTGCGGAAAGACAAAGTTGGGCGAAAGGCGATTTGATAAATATCAACTGGCCGGGTGATGAAAATGGAAAATTTTTGAAGGGGAAGCGGAATATTGTATCGGTCATGGTTCACGATCTATGTAAGTTCTTCGTCTTAGGGCAGTATAGCAGTTTTATTGACCCTATTGACTTTTGACTTTTGCTCCATTTTTAAAGATGTTGATGAAGATGCTGCAAAAAAGGCAGCTAAAAAATTGACTGACGAATTCGATGCAGAATCGTTTGAACGTGAGCGCCAGATTCGAAACCCCACCCAGAACATTGGGAATGATTCTGAAATCGATGACCTCGAGTCCCTCGATGGAAACAGCTCTGTTCTGCGTGAAAGCGAGGACGAGGATGATGACGGTACAGGTTTTTTGTTTTTTTTAACCCTCACGGTCACGGATAAGAAAGGCAAGCTAGTGCGGAGACATTGGTTTTGTCCGTCTTAACCACCGCTCACGTTCTTCGTGACATAATCCTCATCCTGGCCTCTTAGATCATTTCGAGAAGGTCCCTCCAGCCAAACGAGCAAAAGTATCGGCGAAAGCTCAAGCAGCGAACAAAGTTCCAAGACCTGATGCAAACGATGAGACGCTGCAAAAGATCTTCGTTCTGTTAGAAGAGGAGAAATGGGCCGCTATTGATCGGGACACTCAGCTACGGAAATATATTGCCGATGAGATAGGAAAACTGCAAAAGTCTGTTAAGTGCGTGTCAAAAAAACAGGACTCGGCGGTGAGGAAAGCAAATGACATCACACGTCTTGTGTCAAATAAGGTATGCTTTTGTTGGCTCCCTGAACTTTGCTTTGCTGACAGTGGGGGAATTCATTCATTCAATTAATTTTAGACTATCCTTTTCTAGGTCGTCGCTACGGTTACTGGCGGCGCGTCAGCCGAGGAATTGTTCTCAGATCCCGTTTTTTATTTGGGCAAAGATATCAAGGATGATCTTAATGAGCTGTACAGACGCTTTGGTTCAAAGGACTCGACGTTTTCTCAAGCTGTAAGTTAAAGAAACTTTTATACTTTTTGATGCCCTTTTTTTTATAGCTGGGGCAAAAAATGTGGGGCGACGATTTATACTTCTATATGTATACTTCGCGTGGCATGGATGAGGGCGAAGACACTGATCGAAAATGCATTAATGAGCGAGATCCCGACGGATTGAAAATCGTGAAGAGTAAGCTCATTTACTGTATTTATGTCATCAGTCTTTAGGTGCAGCGCCGAGCTGCCTAGGCGTGGGGCACAGGCCTGCAAACTAGGAGTGAGGATCCATAATTGGGTATTTGAGCTTCATGCCATACTTTGTCCATAGCCAAGCAGTAGAGTTCACTCGAGGGCTTAAGGAACACTTTTTCCCAGGTTCGTGTCGAACCATCTCCTCTAAGTGCGCGCCTAGCGTGAGAGGCGTACGCCTTGATGAACTAAGACACGACCCAGGGCTTTTCTGCGTAATAAGCCTGACTGCCTGACTGACTTAAACATCGAGGTGGAGAGGACCTGCATTTTTTGGCGAAATTGGCCTGTTTTTTGATGAGAATTGGGTAAGCTAACCCCACCCAACCCAGTCCCCTGATTTCTTATCTGTAAGCTGAAAAACCTGAGCTGTACACAGTAGCCTCCATTTGTCAACCAGGCTGTTCAAAAGCGAAAGGCGGAGCTGACAGGGTGGGGGGTTCTTTTTTTAGGGATAGGTCGCATTACTTTTTTCCAGGATCGAGATCAGGGCGAGCCCGATCGGGATCGGGACCCCAACCTATCCCTAGGCACCTCACAGCCTCGCTTATCATATCATGACTGCTGGCCAGTTGATATGACTGGAAGTTCCGCGGAGAATTGAGCTGGCGCGGCCAAGCCCGCAAAACTTTTTAAAAAATATGGGGAAAGTTTGTGGAGGCTTTCACAAAATAGAAATCCGCTCCATTAATCAAAACAAGAAGTCTTGTCTTGTCTTCGAAGTTTGGAAATTGGGTATGGCTGAAGTGGCCGGTCATTTCTGAGGGGGGTTCACGAGAAGTAGTCGGCATGCGGTCAGGGGGGAGGGGGTCAAAAACTCTAGATTTTGTGCGGTCGGCCTTTATGGATGGCCCCGCCTCCTGTCAACTCCGCAAGAGTGCCCAATAGAAGCACTGAAGAAGCAAGGAAAAGTAGCTTCAGCGCATTTGCCTTGAGGGTACTGTACTGTATGCCTTGTAACTTTTCGTATGGGTGCTTTAAGAACGTCCCATGCCACCTAGCTATAGGTTTTGCATGTTTTTCATTTTAGCTGCGCTCATGAAATATTGGATATTGGAAATATGGCCGAGGAACTCAGAAAATTTGAAGTTGTCATTGGAGCTCAAAAATGGTCCATCCTCTGAACGCGCTGCCGCTATAGAACTAGAATTGGCGGCCATTCGTCGGCGAGAATCTGAAAAGTATAGGGAAATCGCGCTCGGTTGGATGAATAGTTGGGGAACAGAATGCCGGAGACGCAAGTAAGCTTAGTGCGTTCTAGCGCTCGTTCGTGAGAGGGACTCATTCAACCGACTAGGATCAGAATTTTTGAAGAGTGCATTTTTATCAGCTATAGACGACCTTGAGTGGCCAGCAAATGGAGACAAAGCCTGTACCTCCATTAAAAATCAGGAAAGCAAAAAAGCAGGGAATCAGTCACCCACCAATTAGAAAGCAAATCCCTTCCCTTATCTTTATCAGTTGAATCATCCACCAAATTTTCTCCGGCTTCCACTTCTGGAATGTTCTCTTCTTCTACCCTTCCCTTTCTGAAACAACTCCTCAAAATTTAATCCTGATCATTTTTTATTGGAATCAGGTTCAGGAGGGGCAATACCAACTGGGATCTGGATAAGAATTAGGACCCCGAACGAACGCTGAAGTGCATTTAGTGAATTTTATTTTTAAATATGTGCAGCTTGACATTTTTTCTTTCAGGACGCATTTCCCATGGACTGAATCGTTATTCGGACGCGCTGTATTGTCTGCTAATGGTTTGAAGCCACCAGGTTATAACGCCGAAGTCGAGCAAGAATGGAGAAAGCAAATGCTCCAGAAAAAGAAACATCCTGGAAGAAGCGACGAAAGCTTTCTCCCGCCTATTGATCAGCCAGCCAGTTAAAATGTTTCATTCGTGTTATATTTACGCAGTTGGCGAGTTTCGTTGATATTTTTTTGGTTTTGAGGTCTTACTTCTTCAAAGAGCTTATCAATAAACAGAAGCCAGTGAAGGCAGTATCAAAAGCTTTAGGGAACATTAGAAAGACCTTGTGGATAAAGAGTTTTCTCTGTACTATCCATGTGGAAGAACTTGGTTTCCACGGTGGAGCCACATGGAAGCTGGTGGTTTCAATTATGGGTTCCACGTGGAGGTTTGTGCGGATCCATGTGGGGCCGTATGTTTTCGACATGGAATCCATGTGGTTCACACAGTGGAAACTGGCTTTTTAGGAATCTGGGTCCATAACGAAAAAAACTGGTGTATGTCGAGAAAGCGCGCAGGCCTCGCCTATAAATGACATCTAGACCACCCTAGAGGGTGGTACCACACGACTGACTGACTGACTTCTTGCTTGTCTAAAACCCTATAAAAAGCAGACGACGCAATCATTTTCAAAAACCGGGCAAAGTGATGCTATACTGTAAAGCTGAATGTGAATGAAACCTTTCTCGGAAGATGAAATCAGAGAGTCTTCCATTCCAAATTGAAAAAATTAGAAATGTATAATTCAACTATTATATGTGCCGTTTAGCACATGTTGTCAAAAAAGCAGATATTTTATATATATCATCTTGATGTGCTACGGCAAAACTAAACAAGATATTGTTGTATCATAATTATTTTATTGATTTTTATTTTTTTATTATTGTGTTAATTATCATCTTTCGTCGCCGATCGAAAGATACTTTAGAAATCGAGCGTATGGCCTGTTTTTCAGAGTGAAAATACGCCACAAAATCTGTTCCGTCACATTTTCACATGAAGGACTGGCTGTGCGGCTTGCGACGCGTCCGCGACTGCGCACAGGCTTTTGTTTCAGTCACAAAAAGTCGCAGGAGTGTCGCGAGCACCCACTGTCCTTGCCAAGGTAGGCTCGGGAAAATAGGGTCGTGCAGGTTTTTTGTGACTCATTAACGCAGGAAACAAGACAAATCTTGTAGCATTCTTCCTTGTTAAGGTGCATTACCTTCATACCGTTATCCACTCGTATCTCGTAATTTCGGCCGTTTTTCACGATTTTGACCCCAACATACAGCAGAAAGACGTCGTATATAGCATACCTTTTGTTCTCGAAAGTGGGTTTAAAGGGCCCCAAGTGGTGACATTTTCGGGAGTGTCAATTTTTCCATAGGGTTAGTCAGACAAGTATTCGTGGGAAAAAGAATTTTTGACTTTGAGCGGAAACCTCTGTGAAATGCAAGACCTTGCAAACTTTTTAAGGAAGATTTTGATAGCTCATTATCTTACGGTGACTACGATTTTTCAAGTGGTTCCAGATCCGAGGGGTTGGGGAGATATAAGTATTATCGCTCAAGGAACATGCATGTATGCGTGTTTCTCACTTAATGACGCATTTAGAGAAAAAAAGTTTTGGCTCCTGCATCATCGGGCCCTCATGAGGCACCCACTATCAGACACAGAATGTCATGCGGTCAACGTTTCAGGTTCATGGTCGCCACTTACAATAAGCCTTTCGAGATGTTTTTGGTTATTAAAAATTCTTAGAGAGCTAAAATGAGAAAGCGAAGCTGTCACAGTTCATTTTGAGTTCAGTCATTCTGCGAAAGTGCTCTTTATCGAGACTCAAAGTGACTGATATTATTTGAATTTCAGAGCATACTATCTAATTGGGGTTACATGTGGATGGCTTTAAGGCGTGATTCACCAGACAGCAACCCTCCACGCTTGTTTGACCTGAACCACACGGGATGGTACCAGGGCGATGGCACCCCTCATCCGAGGCTAACCGGCCTGGACACTTATTACCGACTGCATAGCAACGAGCCCCATGGAATGAATGACAATGCGCGATGTCTCCATCTCTTCATTATTGAAGGCATTTTCTCAGATTACCATTGCAACTCTTCCATGCCAATATTGTGTCATATGTACAGTAAGCCACAGCGTGCTGTAGCTCAACACCTCTTCAAGCATGCCCTTTCAGGCAGGACACAGGATTTCGATTTGGCCCCCAACAAGTGCATGACCGAGACTGTAATCGACTCGATCACGTACAACAAAAACATGAACGAGTGCGCCAACTGGTGTTCGGACCAGATTTGGTGTCGTAGTTTCAACTTGTACCCAGACACTCAAATTTGCGAATTCTTTTCGTGGCATTACAACGATACTACCAATTTGGCCACCAATCGCCCAGGATGTTATCATTTTTCGTACAGGCCGTGAAAGTTTTCTTGATATATTCGAAAGCAAACTGAGTCTACAATAAGAATCTTGTGATGACTTCCGTCTGTACCATCCCTAGTGTTGCACCAAAATTATTTTTAGCAGTCGAGAAACCTGAATTGCGTGAGTGAATGACTGATTGATCGATCCTCGGTGGCAATTTTCTTAACTTTTTCCGTTAAGCAGTATCAGTTTGTCTAATAGTGGAGGTGAATTATGCAGGCCCGATGATGTTATAGGAGCTTTTTATCTAATGAATCTGATATCGATATCTAAATGATTGATTGTTCTGTTGAACAATTTTTTGATGGGTTGCTGGTCCAGAAGCACAAAAAAGGAAAGGGGATGAGGAATGCAGAAATTTCCACAACAATCAAATTGGAATTTCATGTTTTTCCACAGTGGATTCACGCGGGTACGTTTGTTTTCCACTATGGATTCCATGTGGATTAAAGCATGGATCTCTGTATGTCCGCTGCTTTTTGACGTGGAATCCACCTGCATTCCACAGTGGAATCTTGAGGAAGTCTGGTAAACCACTGTGCGCACTAGTTCTCTCAAGGGCCCTACAAATACGACGTCTTACGCCAGGGGGGGGGGGGGGGGGGGTGGGGGTTGGGGGAAGCGGGTGAAAAACGCGCATTTGCATACGACGTGGTTTTTGAATGGCCCCTGATCGCGTCTGTAGAGCAATAGATCAGTGACACCCAGCAAAACAGCATGGATTTCGTCGTGAGCACTCGACAACTTGAGCAATTATTCAGGTAACTCAAATGATCCACGATTAACTGAACTCTCTGCCATTTCGAGCAGTTACTGTGGTAATTTTTTTTTATTTTAAAATGGCGTTCGATAGAGTTTTTATTTCCAACTGTTGGAGTCTTTGGAACGTGACCACAAACTGTTTCCTGCCTTACTCAAGTGAATCGCTTCATACTTATCTGATCGATCGCAGTTTGTTGCAGTTAGCCAGTCGTCTTCAACACCAACTCGTGTGATTTCTGGAGTCCCGCAAGGGTCAGTGCTGGGTCCTATCCTCTTTACAGCATTTATCAACTCGTTATTGATTCATTTTGAGGCGACCTATCCGGATTTTCTTTTACTTGCATGCGCTGATGATTTGGTTTTAACGGTTCCTGCGTCATCTCCTTCGGCCATTGCGAGTCGGCTCAAGCCTGCAGCCGACTTCATTGCAAGCTATAATTTAAATCTTGAACTCGAACTAAATACTGACAAAACTCAGGCCTGTATTTTTCAATTGAACCATTCCGTTACAAAGCTCCCTACTTTTACTTTGAATGGCAATTTGACTTATTTTACAAATATCGTAAAGTACTTATGAGTGCATCTTTTAATATATTTGCAGTTCTCTCAACATTGCTACGAAATTGCAGCTTCTTCAAGACGAATGATTTGTGCTTTTCGTAGAAAGTTTGGTAAATTCGCGTAGCAAGTTTTGGAGACAGTGTATCTTCGTTGCGTTCGCCCTCGTTTGGATTACGGATCTTTTGCATGGCCTCCAATGCAAAAAAAAATTAGTGGACGACTTAGAAAAAAAAGCAAAAGTTTGCGGCAAGAGCAGTTCTGAGGGAATGAACAATACCGTACGAATCAGCCTTGGAGACACTGAATTGGCCATTTTATGTGATCGCAGGAACCATTACAAACTGTTTCAACTGAATCGATATCACCATGGTCACGCGGCTTATTCGAATCGGCGTTTTTTGCACACGGACACGTGTGGTCGTCGTGTAAGTGCTCGTTTAACTAACGACGTCGAAATAACCAAACCTCGCTCGCTTTCATATTCTCAGAGTTTCGAGTTTTCGACTTTTACCTAATGGAACTCTGTGATACTGAGTGATATAGCCTTCGGCTCTTCCGATGAATTTAAAAGTTTTGTTTTCAAGCTTCGTGTTTGACCATTTTATTGTGTTTCTCTCGTATTTGTGCTGTGCCACTTCAGTGGGCTGATAAGCTTGTTGGCATATTAATAGCATAGCATAGCTGCATTAATAGAGTGACCGTAACTCAAAAAATTTTTTTGTCGAGTAATGTTATGTCACCTACCTGCATTTTTAGTGATGGCTCTGGTAATGCGGTTAGCTTGCGGGTTGTTTGAGGCGCATTAACTTCCTCAAGAATCTTACCATCTCCTGCTTCAACGCCGAATCTTCTTGAAATCATAGATTTAGCAGGAAATGCTGCATGGGCATGACATGCTGAAAATTTTCTGAAATTAAGGAAAAACTGGACAAAAATGCATAGTTCCAGCCTAAAACTTTTTTTAGGCCACTGTCAGGGTTCCTCTTCGGGGCTGGCAAACTTGGAAAGGATATAGAAAAGGCAAAGAATACTGAGAGGCTGCATTTCGGGGCTCCAACGTTGAATCACACAGCTTTTTGATGTACCTGCTAACTATGAAAAAAATCAGAAAATTTGTTGAAATTATTTGAGTACTCGTGCGACAGGTGTGTAAATCATCAGGTAGGAAACTTGAAATGTAGTCTGAAAATTCTAGAAAACAGCTGCCAGAATGAACCCTGTCAATCCTGTGTTTGAGGCAGTTCGTGCATTCTATGACTTCGCCCCCATCCAGGGCGCACTGGTATCACTCGTTTACTCGTATAGCACTCGTATCACTCGTAATGCTCGATAAGTGAAGTTGAAATAGAACCATTGATCAATAATAATCATTTCATGGTTTTGCTTGGGGCCAATATTTAGCTCTTTCTTGCAATCTGTCGTTGAATTTTGACAGAAGCAGCAAATCAGAGTCGGCAATTCAAATTTTGTGAGTCTTAACGGGTTTGACTATTTTACCCGGCCTGGCCCGCTCATTTTTTAATCTTGGCTGAGTCCAAACCCGACTTATTCACAATCCAACCCAATCCGACTACGCTCAACACCTGTCCGGGTCGGGCCGGGTTTCAAATTGGGTCAAGCTTGGGCTACTCGTGTCAGGCCTGGAGTCCTAGCCTTCTTCAAGGCTCCTTCGGGGAATGTGAAGAGTTAACCAGCGACAACATTCCAAAAAAGCGCATGTGCGAAGCGGGGGGGGGGGGGGGGTAGGTTGACTTGCGGAGTCAAGTCGCCAAGATCGCCAACAAGGAGGTTGGAAAATTCGGCAACTTGTTAAATTCAGAAAAATATAATTGCTTTATTGCAATTTCCCTAATTCCAAGTTCATATCAAGCCCTTTTACCATCCCAAATACTGGCCGCAATACACCTTTTCTAGCTCTTATCACTTAACAATATCTCAAACCGGCTGGTGGGTCTCTGATTTGACCATTTTCATCCACTGGCCACGACACGAAACGTACATCGCTCGGATGACCCGAATTGCCTTTGATGCAAGCCATGCCCACCTTATCGATGACTCGATAGCAGCCAATCTCGATTTTGAATGTTCCCCTATCCAGTACGTAATGACAACGTTCGGCTGTTTTAGCTGCCGTTTTTTTACTGTCGTCAGGCTTGCACTGAAAAGAGACTTGAAATGGTTCGTCGCCTTCGGCCCACGAACAACCAACTCGACGCTCAGCTTTGGCCCCATTCACAATATTCTTAGTGACGCAACCGGAAATACGCCATTCCGATGTTTGTTCGCGAACGAAACAACTGAAAATGATGTCATTGTCGAAATAGCGCTCGCCATCACGATATCGTTGGCCATTGTGCACACATCCAATTGGGTCATTGCTGATACGACCATTCTTTTCCATGCAATAGTACCAGATATCACCGAAATCGTATTGATCACCAGTCGCGTACTGTCGACCATCCTTGCCGTGGCAACCCCACGGTTTGAATATTGGTTGATAATTGCGATCACGCGCGCAAATATGAACCACATCGCCGACTGGTGTTTTCTGACCAACATCCAATCTTGTTGATCCACTATTCACTACGCATCCAACACCTTCCACGCTCAAAAAGATACCTTGGCGTTGACATTCGTAAACAATACGACCATCGTCCCAACGTTCGAAACTTTGATGCTCACGTCGACTCGAATCCAGGCAAGATTTGTGTCTCAACGTTGGAAATCCTTGATTATCGATTGTGCACGAGGACCGAATCGATGGTGTGAAATCATAAGTTTGCGTCAATTCTATTCGTCCAGTCGGGATCAAACACCCTTTCGGTATCAATTGTCCACCTCTGCATTCGTACCAAAATTGACCTATGTCCACTTGCTCACCCTCCACGTGTCCACCAGGGCATGCATTGTTGGGGAATGCAGAGGCCAGGGTCAAGTAAGCCAGGAATAGCAAAACTGAACCCACCATGATTCACTTCAGGGAGGCCATAGGATTGAGAAAAAGACTTCATTTACGATTTTGACAAAACTTTTATACCCGTGCACAATTTCTACTAATTTCGCCCTAGGCTATAGAGGAAATGGGCGAGGTGCGCCGGGAGACGATTTGTGTGCTCGAAAACAGACAAGCAGACGAGTAGGTGCGGCTTAATAAGAATAAAAGTTGAATGAAATTATGCGCTAAACTTTCCTTCCTTAATTTTTATTTTTCGCCCTAGAATAAATACCTTTTTGTAGGAATACATACAATTTTTAAAAGCGAAAAGTTTAAAGATTTTTATTCGACTAGACTTGAAATGTCAGTCAATGAAGAGAACATCAATCAAATTCGTCTGGATGGTTGAATGAACCTAAACACTCCTTTTTCTAGTCTCCCGCTCCCTACTCTAGACACCAAGGGTGGAACCAGTTTCTAGGTGCACCCAATTTATGCAATGGCACGTCCAAGCCAACAACTTTGTTCGAAAGAACTAGACAGTTTTAAGGTATCAGAGGGATGTTTATAGCAAAACTTCTCGTTTTGTGCGCTGATGCAGAAAATTGAGCAAATAACCCAGAATTTATGTGAGACAAGATTGCCGAAATTGTAAACTGGTATTACGTCGAATGCAAAACTAGACATTGCTTGATCGGGTTTTGAACTTGGCTAGCTAGAACTATTGAAAACGGTCAACACGATGATCCAATTTGTGCCCCCCCCCCCCCCAAGTACCTGCCATCTACTTCTTTTGCCTGAAGGAAAGCCCAGGACTGACTATACCGTTTTCGTATGTCCTTAAACTGAGTGGTTCTTATTTATATCATGAGTTAGCAGGGAAATAAAGACTATATACTAAGACACATTGAGGAGAGAGAGGGAGACACTGCAAGTGAGAAGCAGGGCTTAATACACATGCACTTCCCCACATTTCTTGAAATCTTGCAGCTGCCCATGGGATGGAGCAGCATGCTATTGATGCAGGAGGAAGAGCTTACACAAGCGAGAATCCCGCCAGAGAGAACATAAAGAAGTGGCAACATCCTTGGGAGTAGAATGTAGTACTTGCTAGGAGGACAACGTCAAGCCTTTTCCTAACTGCGAGTTGCAGTTCCCCAGTTACAAACCCGAACAGCAGGTGGTCAGTTGTCCGTACCAAATTGACCGCATTGATGTCTCTCAAAGTCTTGCAGAGCCCCAGGCCAAAGTGCTTGATCTTCGGACATGACATCAAACTTTGATGTCATGTCCGAAGATCAAGCTGATCGTTTCTGATCCAGCTCCACACGCGTAGCAAACTGGGGACTCGTACACTCCCCACGAGTAAAGCCTGAAAGGAGCAGCAAGGAAGAGAAAATTTATGCAAGAAGAGAAAATTTGTGCAAGAACAGCCTGCACTGCGTTTGAATGGCCAACAGATTGAATTAGCCGATCGACTCAAATATTTAGGCGTTTCATTTTCTTCCGACATGAAATTTTCTGCTCATGTTAGCCGGGCTGTCCGAAGTGCATGCTCTATGATCGATGCCCTTGAGAGGAAATATAGACGATGTGAATTCTATGTAGAATTCTTGGAGCTGTTCATCAATCCTGTTTTAGAACAAGCTTGAGTATGGTGCCGTTTGTTGGGACCCTATTCTGTCCGACGATATTCTGGAAAACTCAAAAGAGCTCAGAAGCTAGCAGCTCGATGCTGGCTCAATGCCGAACTACTCCTTACGAATCTGCTTTGAATAAACTCGGGTCACATTCTCTTCAAGCCCGTCGTAAGCACGAAGCCCCCGAAGCTTCAGTTGCTAACGACGTGCTTAAAGAGATTGTGAACCGACGAATCCTGAATTCTACGAAGAAATCCCCCCCCCCCCCCAAGCAACTAAAGCTAATCCAGCTTCAGTTGCTTAAGACGGGGGGAGGGGGGATTTCTCCGTGGAATTCAGGAATACCACCACCAATACAAGAAACAAGTCGATTCTGGTCGTCGTCATAGCCAGAGATTAGTCCAGCCTCACCATCATGTATTTCCTGCTCATCATTCAGTCGCTAACACGCGCTCGTTTGATTTTTCCGCAATGACCTTACGGAACAAGTTCTGTTAACTTTGTCTCTTCCTTGAGCAATACTCATTCTGGTAATTTTTTAGTTTTTAATGTTCTGCTCTTTTCCGTGCCTTTCAATGCCTGAATGCAGTGTAACTGCTTCATTGAAGATAAAATCATAAGTCATAACTGAAACATTCCGCCTAAATGTGATGTAGTGTTCCTATCTGTAGCTGGAAAAAGTTAGTTTTAGCTTCACGTTGGCACATGACCTCGCCACTTTGACAGCACCTGTTTCCAAGCAGCCGGAACTGAGGACAGTATTTGAATGGTCCTGTGACGATTCGGTCCCGTGACGTTCCCCCCCCCCCATAATTTTTTCCTGATATGCAGATAGGTACGACTTGGGTCGCAAAAGGCAGCACGTGTGTGATAGGATGATAGGTTTGGCTTGTAGGGTGAGGGGCAGTGAAAATTACAAGTTTGGTGCTGCATCTCAACCTGCAAGGTATTCTGGCTAAAAACGTTTTGAACTCCCAACTTATTGCAGAATTATTATTGCAGACTCCCAACTTACGTTGCCAATACGAGTGTATGTAAGACCAGACCAGGTTTTCTGTGCCAATGAAGGCATGTTTCAAATCCAGATGTACGGATAGAACTACCTGACTGTGAATCGGGAAAAAACAGAAGACATAAATTTAGGCAGTGGAACTTGGGTGAATTCACCAGTATGACAGCTGCAGATTTTGGCAAAGTAGTTTTCTTATTCACGATGCATTAGGCTCGTCTTCTTTGTCCTTGAACCAGCCGAGCGTGGCTCAAGGAGACATCGTGGAGCAAGCATTTTAGGCCCTGTCACAACATGGCTTTTTGGGCATGGCAGTCGAACGATGATTCAACAAAATCGTGGAGTATTTGAGGCATATTTCATGTCTTCTAGGATAAGCTATGAAAATTTGTGGATAAGTACGTATTCCCATACGAAGGCTCAAAATTTGAATAGCCGCAGTTTTTGAAAATTTATGGTGGGGAAAACGACATGTTGGGGAAATCGTCTCAGTGAGGAAACGTCGCATGTCTCAGTGAGTCCCTGTAAGAAAGCACAGTCAGACCGCGCCTGGTGGGGGAAACGACGCAGTTGGGGAATCGTCTCAGTGGGGGGGGGGGGGGGGGGAAACGCCCAAGTGGGGGAAACGTCCCACAATCATTTGAATGTATCAGAAATGAGATAGGTCAGCGGTCTGCTCCTCGGTTGATTGATGCTGGTCGGTGGTCTGAAAGCCGCCGGACAGCGCTGACCATACGGTTGTCGGCCTAGATACATACAGTGTCACAAGAGATCTGTTTTCACCCTGAGCGCGCCATTGGCCCCACCCCCCTAGATATCGATGTGGCCTATTTTTTTGGCGCATTCGACTTCTAATTTGCTTATGGTCATCTAACATATCCGCTTCAGTCCTCACTTGTGCCTGTAAGTAACTCAAATATACAATCACAGGTGTGGCAGACACTACCTACAGTATGCGGCTATAAGAAAACCTCTGCCTATGAGACCGGGAACACGGAATGAGTTTGTAAAACTCCTCTCGTTTTACCGTTTACCATCTCCCCCGTTTCCGTTTTTTCCCCGGTGCCGCCCCCCCTTCCGTTCGCACACGCCGTCGTACAGTATATTTACACACCCACACTTAAAAATCTCGCCAAAAGTTCAAATCGAATTTCTGTTTTCATAAAAGCAGGGCGGATTGGGAAAAAATAGTAGTCTGACCACGTGCGCGTCTCAGAATTTGCAAGTAGTCTGAAAATCAGTTGCTGATAAGCCGGTTCAAACTTTTAATGCCTAAAATGACACCTGAATGAGTGAATGACGCGAACGGCATGATCACATGAGCAGGTTGTTTGTCAGGTAAGCTAGCAGGCCATTAGATAAAGCCAGTAGAATCAAGGTTTCTCATGTTTAGCTCCAAAACCATGCAAAACGCTAAAGTGATCAGCACAAACCTCCTGGGCAACTTAGACTGGCTGACTGTGCTTTCTTACAGGGACCCACCCATGGGCCGTTAAACTTATCACGTAGCAGTAACGTTAGGCAAATTCTGCGTCACTTCTCGCAGTGCGTGCGATTTTACCACCACTTCACACGTCGCGTTGGGCGTAAATCTATAGTCTGTTGCAGTCGGAGATAAAACAAATCGACAAACATGCTTCAAAAAACTTATCGTTAGGCGGAGTATTATTCAGGCTTTACTTATGATCAACAACTTTTTTTAAAACGAGTCCTCAATTCACCTAATGTTCAGTTTTTTGCATCCTGTAAAATGTTATCATCACCAGCCGCCCCCTTCCACGTCATACGATTCGACTAACCATGACTCTTTATGTTTAGTTAATCTGAAATTATTGGTCGGAGTCGGCTACATAAGCTCAAGAAAAAGTCTTCTGCAGCTGATCCATTCAGCTATTCAACTTGCTTCCATCGAGTCAAAGATTCAATCTTTCAACTTTCTGAATCGAATATGAAGGTTTCAGTGGTCATCGCTTTCGCCTTGCTGGTTTCTTGTGCCATATCCGTGGCCACTGCCGATATCAAAGGAGACGAGTGTGGCTGCGCTGGAAAATGTGACGATGGCGACGACAATCGCTGCAACACGTGCTGCATGGCCAAATGTAAGAAACAACATCCAAGTGTCATTGGTGGCCATTGTGGCAGCTTCTTTCGCAAAACGTGCTGGTGCGATCAGTGAGCTGCAAGACGAAAGCGCGTCCAAGAAAGTTTTTCAAATGTTTATTCAAGTTTTGCAAACGTTTTGATTTCTGTCAGCACTATTGCTCATTTTTTTATGAATAGCATTGATCATAGTTCAATCATAATTATTAAAGGAATTCATCCTGCTGTAAAGGCAACTTTTCAGCTAGCAAAATATTTGAAAGACTTGTGCGCTACACTTTTTTTCGCACTAGGCTTAACTTGCTATAGAGTGCTAAAGCGCCGCTCGCGGGAAATTTAAAAGTTCGAACATAAAAAAACGGAGAGTTGGTTTCGAGAAATCTGACTTATATTAAGTTAATTAAAATGTCAATGTGCCAAATTTGTTTCCCAAAAATTTTTTGGTAGACCATTCATTGGGAACCGCCAATGCACATGGTGGCGACACGGCTTAGACTGGCAAGCGACTGGTCGGTTCGGCCAGAGACGCACTGCACAGTGTATTGCAATGTATTCGAACCACTTCGGTTGATGTTTCAGCGGCAGATATAGTCAATAGTCGAGAGTCGCAGTCCTGCATTTTTGCAGTCGGGGGTTTTGTCCCCGAGGCTTCGATCTCTCCTCTCCCTCCACCACCATGGTTTGCTGGTTGCACCTCTATGACAGCCCGAGACAATGGTCAAGTCATGCAGCTAATGTTCCGTATCAGGACAGTGTACAGAGGGACTTGGAACTGATGAAATTATTGATTTCGGTAGCGGATTTATGCGGGGCTGTCAAATATTGGCTTATGGCTTTCCTTCTTTTAGTTTTTGTGCAGATGAGGTTTGCTAGTGTTCATAAAAACAACAGTACTGACTCCACATCGAACCTCGACGACACCCATGGGTCTGCTCAAGTTGTCGAATCTGGCGCATAATCCACATTACCAGCCAGTGAGCCTGCTGTCCTGGCTGCCTAGCTGCGAGTGGCCTCGGCTGAACTTTCAAGCTTTTTGCAAATAATAAGACTGTCTCTAGTGGTCGTACTGAACGGACCGGGGACCTAGAGCTGTGTGCAACACTTGCACTATGTCCCGCGTGCGGGTACATACAGAATGGCGTGGGCAGTTGAAGTACTACTTCTGTTTCACGAACACAATTCACGTTTACCAAACTGATCTTACTGGCAAAACCAAAAGCAGCATTTTCAATAATCTACTTTGCTGATGGCAGGCCAGTTTTTCTTAAAACATATTTTATGGTCAACTGTATGTCCATATGTGACCTTCCCAATTGTGCAGGCCAGGAGGAGCGTCACTCCTCGAGTTTGAGGTTTTGACTCAGCGTGCCCAAGAGCTGGTGCAGCTACTTAACAGAGGCTGGTCCAAGACGCCTCGCTCATGGTTCTTTGCCCCCTCCTACCCGATTGTCGCAAAATGTAATCACGCTTTCGACTACATGCTGACTTATGAGTGCGCTCGACATTCAAAATCGTCAAATGTGCTATCAGGCCCACCCAGTAGTGGCTGAGTGCTGTTTGTCAATCAACCCTGCATTTACGACATTTCAAATGCATTAGGCTCTGTTGCCTTGCAACACCGCACCCTGCTGTCTGCCAGGCAAAACTCGTTTCATGTTCTCTTCTGCCAGAAACAGGCGAGAATAGCAGCGAATCTGTGCACTCGTATTTGATTTATGCCGCCGATTGACGCACTGCACCCTCCTGGCGAGATTTATATTTAAAGTTTTCTTGAATGGAACCCAGTTACTACGCTCAGCCAGATGACATTTTGTCGAGCTCCAAGATTAATTGGTTCTATAAAAATTAGAATTTGTTCTGAGTTTTGTGAAAAACTTTGTGTTTTTCCTTGAAAAATCGATTTGTAAGAAAAAAGACGGTATTCTTTGCGTTTTTGCTTGCCTTAGGCTAAATGAAACAAACGCTAACTGACATTTGCGCATGGAATAGGCTTCGGAATGGAACCTCGTTCTGAGCCGCACCTTCGTCTGATTTTGGAGACAGATCGCGGTCGTAAAATGTTAAAACTACATTTTTATGGTGAAATAGTTGATTCCATAAAAGAAATCCACGCATGACATGCCTGAATGGGATTTGCTCCACGTCTGGGTCCCCTGCTTTGTAGCCAAAGTGAGCCCGATTTGATCGTTCTGTCTGCTTGGAAACAATTTTTGCAAAGAAGTCTTATCACACTTTTCCTTTCCCAAAAGAAGCTGAGCAATCATGTGAAGTCACCAAATATCACCATACTGTAGTCATGTACAAAAATTGCAACATGCCAGTGCACATGAAAAAAAATAAGAAGAAATAAAAAAGCGCCACCAAATCACCCTATCACAATTACAGCACGAAAGCACGCCCCGTGCGATGAGTGTTCTCCTGTTAGCCGTGCTGCTTAAAAATATCCTAATCCGACGGGTACAACAATTATGCACTTGACAATTTTTAACACTTTCAGATATGTCAAATATGTCTGAGCTTGCATTACAGTCACTCGGAAATACATGAAACAAGGGTAGGGCTAACAGAAAAACAATGCGATAACAAGGGCTACCATGCGCAGAAATAAGAAAAAAAGAGCACTGAGTAAAGCGGAAGCAGTGTAAAGTACAGCATGCACCTGTTACTAAGTTAGCTGCAAATCCCCTTATCACACTTATCCCAGATAAGGTTGAACCTTATGAGTAGGATAGGTAGGGCTAAATCGTACTCCCTACTGTATCTTAGGCAGCATCGCTGTAAAGAAGCAAAGCATGGGAAAACAGTGCTAGCACGCATGCAAACCTAGAGAACCTGCCTGTTCAATATCTTCCATCCTCAATGCCCGAATTTGCAGCCTATCAGCACTGTCCTTTAGGCAACCGACTACAGTCTGTTCAATGACACGGAAACACCCGGGGGACACGTTGTACTGACCTGATGTCACCTCGTATAGACATCGTTTCTGAGCTTTGATGGGGATGTTATCCTGACCGAACTTGCATATCATTTCGTACTTGTATGGCGCTTGACCTTCCAACCACGTGTCGCCAATGGTCACTTCGGTCGGATATCCATCTTTGATGCAGCCAATTGGAACTGCGCTAGCTTCGCCATCGTGCGCTTGACATTGATAAAGGATGGTGGATTTTTGGAAATGTTCTTGGTCTTGCATACGACGTCCATTGTAGACGCATCCGCTCGGTTTGATGGCGATCTTACGATTGTTGTCCGGATCACGTAAACACGTGTACCAATAGTCGCCACGTTCGAATGTATCGCCCAAACCATACTCTCGATTGTCCTTCGTACACCCGACTGGACACATGCTGCACGTGCCATTCTTGGTTTTCAAACATTGATAAACGAAACTGCCTCGAGTCACCTTCTCGTTTATGGTCACCCGCCGACCTTGATCGATGCAGCCGGCCACTTCGATCCGCAATTGATCACCTTGGCGGGAACAGGAATATGCATATTTTAGATCGTCCCACGTTTCATCAGGGGCGTGTTCTCGACCATTGTAGACGCACGATTTGAACACGATGCTCAAATAACCATCGCCATCTTCCACGCATTGCATACGGTAACTATTGCTGTCGTAGGTGCCACCGACTGGGATCTCTTTGTTGTCCTCACTCAAGCATCCCTTCGGAACCAGTTGACCATTCTGGCATTGATACCAGTATCGTCCACGCTCCACCTTGGCTCCATTCGTCACACCGCCCGGACACGTTTCTTGGCCTCTGGCACGGGCTGCAAAGCCACAAAGCAAGACTGCAAGCAAAGGCAGGAGAATCATGGTGGCAGATGGATGAGAGCGGGAGATGATCAGTGGTTCAAGGAAAAATGATGCACTGAGCCAACTCACCCCTACGCCTCCTTTTATGGACGAAGGTGAGTCGGGTGGGGAACGCGCAGTCAGACAAGGACGAGGAGGGTGCGGCGAGTGAGGACGCCCGACAACCGTCTACCACAATCTGATGACCTTAGGCGCACCAGCAATGACTACCATTCATAATGAAAAAGTAACCTCCCCCATTTGTTTTCTTGACGGCCATACTACTCGATCGTCTCAAAAGGCGATTATCGTACGGTCCGTTACTGTACCTACTGGCTGCTGGCTGCTGCACCTCGCGGCTATGGATCAGGCGGGCGAAGGACGCGAAAAGAGGCCGTGGGACGAATTTCAATGCAGACTCCTCTTCTAGAAGAGTAAAAGTGACGCTCCTTCCGGCGCGGCCTCATTCGTCACCTGTCTCCCTTACAAGACATAGCTCATGCTCGACATCACTTACCTACATGCCTCCTGGACCACTAGCACACCCAAAATACACCGACTGGCAACTGTATCACTAGAATGTCCGGGACAGCGAAAAGCAACGAGGGACAATAAATTTTTATATTTACTCCCATTTCTGAAATAAAATTCCATTTTATAGTCTTTGCGCGTGCACTAGGTTCAAATCGCATACTAATTTCAAAACTTGTCTTCACAACGGGCTCCGTCTGGAATGTATCATAAACCATAGGCGCAACTTTCTGGCTGCTAAAACAAATATGTCATAAGAAGTGGTTGAAATGAAACATAGCAGACTTTGCACTACTCTTGAGTTTCCTGCATCAACTAACGATGAGCTTGGTGGTTTTTTCCGCTGTCGCTATCAGTTACTCAAATCGTGACTCAAATACTTCCCGACGGCTAACAGAAAAATTTGCCTTGGCTTATGAGGCGCAACATTTTTAGGCAGAGTTGAATTTTTCATGTCGCCTCGGTGGTCGAAACTCAAATGATAAGAACGTTTTTGTGTTAGCCGTGCACATTGCGTGGCGTCACAAGAAGGGTCCCAAGCATCGCACATCTACTAGGACGGGCAAGCGAAGAATATCCGCTTCCTTATGTGGCTAACAGAAGTACTATACTCTGTGCGCTGTTTGGTGTGAAAAATTTGTGGTCTTTGTGCAATGTACTTTTCTTCTCTGCACTCACTATGAGTGACACGACGTGTGTGACTCAACAACTTCCTGTCATCAATATGAAGTCCTTTCTCATCGTCAGTGCACGGCTAACAGAAGTCTCACCCATTTATGCGGTAAAATTAACAGGATGAGGTGTTATAATCCCGTTAGCCGTGCTGCTAATGCTTATTCTGTTTGCCTGTTTCCTCATAACGAAGCACATAATCAATCGGTCAAAGCAAAGGAAGCATAGAATTACAAATTTTAATGTTGTCAGGCAGAGACTTTTTTTAAATGTTGCGACGCACGGCTTACAGAAGAAGAAGCATTTGGAAAATTTGTGAAGGCCACACCTTGAAATCGTGACGCCTACAAACTTTCTGTGCAGATTATTGTGAAAAATTTGTAGTCTTTGTTTTTCTTTGGAAGCCTGGCTTTGTTTGTGGTACTCACCACCAGTGACCCTAACTTGTATGACCTTCTGGCATCATTACAAAGTCATTTCTTATTGTCAGTGCACGGCTAACAGAAGTCTTACCCTTTTTTGCAGTAAAGTTAACGGGATAGGATGTTATTATCCCGTTAGCCGTGCTGCTAATGCTTATTCTGTCTGCCTGTTTCCTCAATACAAGCACATAATCAATCGGTCAAAGCAAAAAAGGGGAGATTTTAAATTTCAAGGTTACGAAGCAGAGGTTGTGTTTCAAATGTTGCGACGCACGGCTAACAGAAGAAGAAGCATTTGGAAAATTTGTGAGGGCCACACCTTGAAATCGTGACGCCTAATCGCAGTCGATCGTTCATTTTGCAAAAGTCGACTCGTATATTACTCGATTGCAAAGTGAACGAACTTGTGTGAAGGCCGTTGGTGCTGTTAGTCATTTAAAAATTCACATTGAAAACAAATTATAGGCACGCATATTAGATGGTCTGCACATAGTGTCCTTGAAGAAATGGCTCTCGTCGCCGACTTGTCTACCGTGTCGACTTTGCGAAATGAGTCGACTTATAGGAGGCCAGTTGGTGGCGATGAAAAATGATTTATCTCAACAAAAACTCATGTCTGCCAGCACCACGGTCATTGGCATAATGCGACGTTCATTGACAAAGAGCCTACTTTTTTTTCTTGAATGGCACAAAACGGGACGCAGGCACTCGAGGCGAGGCAAGGTCGCGAGAATGGAGGCGTGCGTGCGTCCAAATTAGGCGGCTGTTGTGAACGTGGCCGTACAGTTATCTAAAAATAGGTTTTGTGTCATTCTCGATCTAAACATGAAATGATGAATTTGTTTGGAAAAAGGTCTGGCCTTGAATGAATAAGAAGTGGATGGTAACTGAACAAGAACAAGGCGATTCAAGATGCGACTCTGTTAACCAAGGGCTTCGTACTCTGACCATGGAATAAGGATACAAAGTACATTTCTCGTGCGAAAATGACTTAGGGATCGTCCAAAGTCAAACCCGCAAAAGCGCTAGATTAGCAAATAATGTTTCGCGTATTCTGAAACTGAGATTCAAAGACCTCGTGCATCGCATCGTCATGAAAGGCGAAGGTTTCCAAGTACACGGCTAATAGGAAAACGTCAAATGAAGCTAGTTGCACCCATCAATGCTTGCTGTCAGAGCCCAGAAATGGCTTACAAGGTAAGAAAACAGCAGGCCTAGACCGAGAGCATGACACCCCACCTGTGCTGCCCCTGCTGCCTGTGCGATTTGGAGATGGAGACCTGGCTGCCATGCAATAGCGTCCATGCAGGCCAGGGATGGTCTCCTAATCCATGGCAGGGATGCGCACATCCAGCCGATAGCACAAGAATAATGATGAAGCTGCTTTTTCTTAGTTCCGAGCTCTGAGCCTTTCGAAGTGACAAGTTCTCGTTGGGTATAGTCACGAAAGCTAAAATCCCACTTTTTGGAACAGTATTGGGCCGATTTACATCACAACATTTTACTTTTTCGCAGTCTTGGTTTCAATTCACCGTTTGAAGCGCCAGTATAGAAATTCCCTTCCTTTCCTGTCTTACATCAAAATTTAAAAATTCACCCAATCTTTGCTTAAAACTCTTAGTTGGTCCGTGTGGAAACAGGTTAGCCGTGTGCGTCTTTTCCTTGTGAAAACCGGTTTTATGTTCACCTTCAGCGTCTAAGAACTGGTCTTTGTTCTAACCGCCGTAATTGGGTCTGTGGACCCAAGAAATAGACCAACTAAGGGATAAAAACTGATGACTGGAGGATATTTCTCGACAAGAGTTCGACCTGTGATAGCTGACGTAGCATCACTCACTCTGGGCATGGATGGTTTAGCCAGGTGCTTTGTCTTTTTCTGTTGATTTGGGCTAGGGGTCAATCCATAAAGAACGTCCCACCAGAAAAAGCTCGTTTTCTTGACTTCCCCTTCCCCCCTATCCACATTTCATCTATTTCGTCTTGACCCCCCCCCCCCCCCCCACCTGAAAAAAATGGTCGTCCACTTTAGCGGACCCTCTTCCATAGCAATTTCATCCTGCGAAAAAATTGATCCAAGCATCGACCGATTCGCCAAAATGATGAGGATTTGTCTTCAGTCCGATTCGATCGCCGCATCTGTCATACTACATGTAAATAAAAAATCACAATTTTCTCCAACATTAGTATATAATCACGCTTTAGGTGCGGGTGTTGTTCTGAGCTTCTATACACAGTGGCGGCGAGAAAACTGCTGGCCCGAGAGGGCGTTGTGCCAAAGGCGTCACTCCCCTTTTAGTATTTCATTTCATCCACGCTGAGGGTCAGATCGGTCGATGCTGGCAGCACAGCAATTGTCTCTGACGCCCCAATGATGGAAATGACAATTCTGGCGCCAGTGGGCCATGGCTAAACCCGGACTGGGTCGGGTTGCATAATTTGCATCATGCATTCATAAAGCCTTCCATCCCACGTGTTCTTTCTGCATAATTTCCAAGAGTGTCAGATAAAAAAGATGTGACAATGACTAATTTTTCTGAGTGATTTGTGTATAAGAAGGGGTCCATATCTGAGAGTTCCAATAAAAAACATTCTCAGCAACTCTACGTCATGAATGTGTTGGGACTAGCCATCGTCTGACTCGTGAGAAAGACTTGATAATTTTTAACATATCGTAGGAGTATCTACAATCACATTTTGATTCCTGAATATGACAAATAAGTTCTTGTATAAACCTGGTATTTTAGCCTGTGCCCAAGCCACACAAAATTTGCACAAATAATAATACCCTCGACCACCATTAAACGTTATACATTGTCATTGCAAAACAATTCGACTCCCGCCTCGGTACAAAATGATTGTCAAATGCAGTATGTGTTCCTTAGCCCTCAAGTGCGCTGTATGGTGCTTGGCTATGGATAAAGTATGACATGACAATTTACTGCATTCAATAGTCAGGTACCCTGACATTCCTCCATGAGTAGTGATGGTTCTGACTGGGGATAGCTTCCAGCACAATATGGCTCCGTAAGAAGTCTTTTTGTGAAGACTTTAGCACACTCTAGCGAGGGCTATTATTCAGGCGTTTCTTTGTTCAAATGGTATAGCCTGTCTCTGACTCCAAAAGTTAGTGATTCCTTGTCGCCCGCTACTGTAAGGTAGTTTTCAATTATTTCAGCACTATTTTGGGTACCAATATGAGTGAAGGCTGCTTTAAAAGGATTTACCTGTGGAATAACAAAAACTGAAACTTTTGGTGCCTATTGAGACGTTTAACGTCACATCGAAATATCAGTCACCTTTACAGCGAAGCCGGCACATTTTCAGAGGATTTGGTGCAAGGTTTTCATCACAAGGAACTTCAGCGGCTTAGAGCAAATTCGGGTCAACCCGACCCGAAATATTGGGTTAGGTCGGATTGAACCCGACCTGATCTTGTGCCTAGCCATGGCGAGTGTGGGGAGAGTGATCGATCCCCCGGGCTGGGTCACCCCGTCGATGTGATGTTTTACTGGCAAGCATAGTCGCAAAACTCGCTCAGTCAGAGCATCTGGCCAACTTCCTCCTCTGCATGCTGGGCGCTATCACAGAAGGCACCCGATTTGAGCGACAGAAACACTGGCAGCATCATTAAAATTGATTATCCACCTGGGAAAAAACAGAAGCGAAAGGATGAAAAGTTTTTTGAAAACTTGCATCTTGCATCGATGAGTCACTCAAGAGGGGTTGTCGGATGAACGTTTGATTATTTTAATATCAGTAGTTTATAATCAGTATTCACTATTGCTGATTGCGTCGATTTCTGAGATATCCCCCTCCAATTTTGTAAAGTAAACCTCCAGCTTTCCGCTAACCATTATCCCCCCCCCCCCCCCAAGGATGGACGTCCTTCATGAATGGCCCCTTGAGAAGTTGAATTTGTTTGATAACTACAGTCTTGAAAGGTGTAATGATCAAAACTGACTTCGCCCCTGTTTACCTTGTGCTGCATTTGTATGAGCTGTGAATAATCACTTGATCTTTTAGATTGATGAACATCGCTCTTATACCCGACGGTATTCGAATCCTGTGTTTTACAAAGAAGGGAATTGGCGCTATGACCCCTCCCCAGTGAAGCTAAAATCAAAAAAGGCTAGAAAAGGCGGTAATATAAGATAAGTCAACTTAACTCTTGCAGGAAAAAATCAGCTTTGCTACTCTTTTTTTTTGAATTGGCGCTTCTTTTCAGGACCAGTTCGAACCTGCGGCTCTCTGTGTGCGTCGACTACAGTATATTTTCCCGCCATTTCTGTTCGAGATGGCCTCTCCCTTGCTTGCTGCAGCTGCATGCTTTTTCTAGCTGATGGAAATCAAAAATTTTTGGTGTGTTGTGTCGATCAGTCACCATGAATTATCTAAATACTATTTTTCCTGTTTGCGATACTCTTCCGAATTACCTTCGTCGATATACAAAATTGAACGAAGCGGAAATTATTGGAAGCACTGAATCTTTCCCATATACAATTGTAGTTTGTGATCAAACGCCCCCTCGATCGCCTTTCAATGGTGGATCAGCGCCGTGTCAGTTTCTATTTTCTGAATTATATTCATCGGCAGAAAAAAAGAGGGCGGATAAAAATGAATTGTTCGTCAAAGATTCCCTGAATATTTCGCCTTGGTTTCGTCTACACGCTGTGACTGGCGATGCCTTATTGCGATATTTTTTTGAAAAATCCATATTATTTCGTGCATTAAACAATTCCGATTGTCCAAATTTTCTACTTCAAATTTCTGGTAAGCGAATTTACGGAAAATTTGGAAACATGATGAAATCGAAAATGATTCCTGAAAGAACGAAAAAGAAACAGAAACCAACGATAAAAAGAAAACGAATCGTGATAGAAGAAGATAAAAGTGGTCGTGCAGAAAGCGGTCCGTCCGAAGTTGCGGGAACGAAAAAGCGAAAGAAACATCGTCGGGGAAAAAAGAAACAAAAAATTGCGAAAAGTAACGGTAAGTAAGTTAGATTTTCGAGAAAGGTACACGTCCGTTAAGGATCGCAATATATACTAGAATCGCGTAATAGCGTGGCCGATAGTACCAGCTTGGCAAGTGATGCTCGCGGATGTTAAATGGCTATATTCCCCTTTTTTTTCACATTTTCGAACGAGACTACTGCACAAAGTCTGGGACTCGGCATTTTCAGAAATTTGTTAAAAAAGTTTCTCATGTTCAAAAATTCAAAAAAATGTTCAGGCTCTTCTGATAACTCATCCTTCGCGCGGACGCAGCAGCTGAGGATGAAGTTTCAGCCATGAGCCGGGTCAGAAGACTCGTTTCGCTTCCTTATTAGTCTTCAGCTTGCAAACACAATGCGCTCCTTGCCTGGTTGCTGATACAGTACGTTGATGCCCTTGAATATTTTACTGGATCACTGTAGGTAGGAAGCTGTCCTTTTCCAGTCGTATGCTCCCTGACTTCAAAGGTTAGGAAAAGATCTAGGATCAGCAGTTTGTCCCAACGAATGCAAATGGTTTTTTATGAATCGCAGCAATTTTTGCCTGCTTTGTGTCATTCTCTGCAAATTCATCCTTTGAGGCGCGGTAGCGTCCCCCCATGTAGTACATGTGCCGCACCAACAACGATATCTCAACGTAAGCCAATGAAATTTTGTGTTTCAGGAGGTAACATCTCTGACTGTCTGGATCAGTATCAAAAAAAATTTAACATCACAAGTTACCATAGAAAATACTTGCAAAAATTTTAGCTGCCAATGGCCGCGTGGTCAGCTGTAACGATCTAAAGGAAACGAACCGCTTCTGCACTAAGTAAACGAAAACACTGTGATGAGAGATCTGAGAGACAGTCAGCTCCAAAGTATTCAGATAGGAAATTCTCGAACCTTGACCGCTAGTCGCAGCTGGCCATGTGGACATTGGCCATAGATGTGTAGGCATGTATGGGCCCGATATCTCACAACGCTGATCAGGAGCTGTGTGAGAGTGGGGATCCAGCTACTCGTATATGGTTAATTGACAGGGTAACATCATTGTTGGTGCCTTTTAGCATTGATTTTCACCAGGTATTGCCATGGATTGTTGTAGGGTGCTCAGACAGAAGGGAGTCCACTCAGCAAAATTATTATTTTCGCATTATTATTTGCACTCTAACTTTTTATAGCTCGATCGACTGCAATTACTGACTGAAAAATATCACTTATTACGCAGAGGGTTGAAGTTTTAGTTTTCGTTGGGGTCGCACTGGGTCCGTCAAAATATACATAGATAGTTTACGTCATGTGTAATTCTTAACGATAGGGGCCATCCATAAAGGACGTTTACCAAAAAACGCGTTTTTTTGACTCCCCCTCCCCCTATCCACCTTCCGTCCATTTCGTCTTGACCCCCCTTCCCCCCTCTAGAAATGGACGTCCAATTTAGCGGACCCTTCCACCCTTCATAGCAAATATTCGTTCTAAAAAAGCATTCTCCTTGCGTCGACCGATTCGCCGAAATGATGGGGGTTGGTGGCTTCAGTCTGATTCGACTGCTGCATCTGCCGGACTGGCAACTATAATTTTTCTTCCAAATCGGTATTGAATCCCGCTGACTTTTCGAAGTGGTCATAGACAGTGATTGCGAGGAAACAGGCTTGTTGGAGGGCAGGTTGACGAGGGCGAAGTGCCAAAGACGTCACGCCGATTTATATCTTATTTCTTTGGGATCCACGCCCAGGTCCGACCGATATATTGGTTGACCGATAATATCGGCCGATAATTGCGATATCGGTTATCGGCCGATACCGATAATTTGTGCTGCCGATAATGTAGATTTCTCTATCAATAAGAGTTTAGGGCGAGCATACGGCCTGTTGATAGTGATTATGACGAGGAGCAGGGAGCTACGGACTCTCGATCAAAGAGGTCAGTGCCCAAGAACAGTCTGGAGCTAAATCACGACAAGTCACTATCATCATGATCATGACTTTTCTTACTGGGATGCCCGCAATGGCACCAAAGCACTTTACTCTAAAAGCAGTTGGCTGTCTGTGTTGCATAGGCTAAGGTAGGAGGAGGAGGTGGGGCTAGCCCTGCCTTGTTACTTGCATGCTTCTCAATGAAGGCTATTTCTTTGCCTCGTGTCGTATTGTTATTAGACTGTACACTCAGAAACAAGAGTCCTTCTCATGCCCCCGCGGCACAATAAACTACACGTTAGTCTGACCCAAAAAAGGAGCTATGCCTACAAATTATCGCTGTAGTCGTAGCATTCACCCTTGAGTGAGATTTTGGGGATAAGGTTAGTCTTTCCCCATTCGGAGTCAGGGACAGGAATGGTGATGGCATTCAGGGTCTTCTGGGGTTGGAGATAACCCTGACGGGGCTGGGATAGAAAAAAGCTTCCTGGCTGTTGAAGTCCGTCTATCTGTTCATTCTTTTCTTGACATGTTTCAAAAACCTCATGAAGTTTGCCATGCATCGTAATTTTTTTTATAAGTATAAACATCTCAGTCATCTCAGAACGTTGCACATAATGCTGATACTATGTTTCGTGGGTATTTTCGTTTATCTGGACGTGGAAAAGTGTTTGAGGGTGAATCCCCGATGCATGTTTTTTTGGGATGGGGATCAGGGTCAGGGCCCCAGTCGAACACTTGAGCCCTCAAAAAGTTGTGAAAGGATCTGCTTTGCATATTTCATTATCCCTACGTAGAGTCTAACAAAATGAGTTTCAGACAGGTCTGGGTCTTATTCAAGTTTCCAGGGTGTACATTTGCACATAATGTACAAATGTAAGATAGAAGCAACAAAGTCCAGTTTTGTACTCCAATTTCAATGAAGGGAACTCTGCTGTTTCATGAGTGACTTCCTTTTACTCAAGCATCCAGACCCCCTGCCAGCTGGGTTTTAATATTTTTGCCCACTTCCTGACAGTGTCACACGGCTGGTCCTAGAGGTGTCATGCGTTGCCTCTAGTATATGACATCTGCGAAGTGGAGTTTTCAGTTGGGATATTGCAACTTACATAGTCTTCGCTCCCGAGATTTTGCGCTACTTGATTGATTGATTGGTCTTTAAAGGAAGCCTAGCATGCGAAATTAAAAAAATTGCATGTTTTAAGGATAGTGATCTGACCGAAATTCAAATTTCCCGCCATAAAACTTGAATTTTTCAAGTTTTCAAAAATTATCGGCTTTATCTGCCAGTAATTGCGTTATCGGTTATCGTTTATCGGCCGATACCGATAATTGCCTCATCGGTCGGACCCCGATCCACGCCGATGGTCAGATCAGTCGACGCTGGTACTGCTCAGCATCATCTCTGGCCTCCCAGTGACGCAACGAATAAATGTTACCCTGGCGCCAGTGGAGCATGGCGAATGGGGAAGTATTGATCCTCCTCTCTGCCAGGTTCAACCAAACCAGCTTCAGCAGCTGAACCATGACCAGAGGACAGAACCAGGATCGAAATAAACCGCAGCTTTCCTGCTGCCAGTCAAGACGGACTAGACAAGTTGTACAGCTTGCTCGATCTTGGTGAAGATCAAGACACACCCGCGATAATTCTTAGTTTATGATTGACCTTTCACTAGAAGCTTTTAAGTAATAATTTTTTTAATTTTGCACTGTCAGTCAGTGTGAAATGATATAAGGCACGCGGGTTGGTCCTGGTTCGGTTCGGTTTGGTCCTACTTCAATCGGCAGGCTCGGCGGCGGTAATCGATCTTAGTATCGTGGTATAAGCTGGAATATAATAGATGTTAGTCACTTGACGAAGAATCTTCAAAAGAGTCATTTTTCTAGTCATGTGCAGTCGTGACAATTTGGTAAATTTGGTGTAAGGGAGCTGGGGTACCGAATTATGCAAGCTTTTCCCCCAGATAGGCTTAAGTCCCGATCAGCTTCAGGACACCAAATTTACTTCTTGCCCAGCGTAGCACGACGGTTCGGCTGAATAGGTGGGGCTCGGCCACGCAATTGCCTCGACATGACAAGACAAACTTTTATTAGACTATGGTCACTGCGAGTGAACACGATATACTCAACTCTGCCTACATTAAAGAATCGGCTCCTTATATGCATAGTCCTGGCCTGGAAAATACGAGAAATACTAATTCAAGAGCAACAACTAATCATGGCAGGACAAATATGCACGGGTTATCAGGTAAAGGTTAGACACAATACATCATGCAAAACACAAATCACCATCACTGCATCTCATAGAACTAGTCCGACAAGACAAACGATGTCTCCAGGCAAATAGCCTAGATACATTCAATTCCTCAATGAATGATGCTGAATGTCTTTGGAAAACTGTCATACTGGCGCCAAGTCAAACCTATAAATAAGTACTGGATAATTTGGGGACACGTGGAGAACATCTGCATCGAAAAAATTCATCCTTTGAAAAAAAAACACTAAATCGTCTTTATTTTTAAAGGATGTTACTGCATATTTAGTATATTTGCATAAATTCAATTTAAAAGGTCAAAAGTTCCATGCACGCTTAATACACCCCTATGTTCTAAATTTGCCGTGCCCTATTGCTGCAAGAAAGTCTCACGAAGCTGCACTTTCGCCCAAATTCCAGGCTAACGCAAGTTGAAAGAGTGTAGTTAAAAGAGGGTCCTGTCGTGCACATAAATATCTACTATGCAAGAGCTGTTGCGAGCATACTAGCAGCCTGCTGGTCGAGCAGGTGATATAAATGAGGCTAGTTGTTATGGTCTACTTGTCAGCCCTAAAACCGCGAGTGCAATGTGACCAGCCAGTAGCCAGGCAGGATCTTTCTCGATCACCTTTTGTCAGCCTGGACAATCCTACTACGAAGGCGATCAAACCACATGTACTACCTTTTTTAAGTTACATTTCATGAATATTTTGCTAATAGCCCTGTTATTGCTAAATATTACACAATAGTCTTGGCTCCCCTTATGGTAGCATAAAATTCATTAAGTACCTAATGAAATATTTTATGAAGTAGTCATTGAATCAAACCACCCTACCTACTATGCTTTGAAAAAGCTTGAAAGCTTAGAGGATCGAGCTTTTTTCTAGCGCTATGCTGTGGAATTTCCATAGTGTGCTCGCCTTCATTGTCCATGATATTTATTTACATTTCTCTTTGTGGAATTAAGCTTCTTTCTTTCTAGCCCCACCTATTGGCCTAACATTTGCCAGTTTAATGAAGAAACCGCCTTTTTCATTTCATTTCGTGCCATCTTCACTTTCGATTACAGCTAAAAGATTTCTTTATTGTTTCGATCTTCGCGAAAAATTTGTCGCTATGAATCATCCGATTGCTAATGCAGCAAAAAGTGGATTTCATTTAGATCGATCGCTTTTGGAAAACACGTTTGGATTTTTGCATGACGATCCAATTTATGTAGAAGCGGATTGCGCTGTGAATTCCTTGATTCCATTATTGAGTCGCTGGATCAAGTTACATCGACGGCATACTTGCTATAGTTCTTCCTTGAACATATTTTGTCCGATTGATGAATCGTTGACTTCATTTCCTGATAAGGATGAAAATCGATTGTCAATTTTGGTGCAAGAATATTGCCAAAAATTTCGTGTCAAGCGGGCGTTAGAAGTTATTTTATTTCGTGTCATTCCTATGGAATTATTCGGGGAAGAAAATACGACTCGTTTATTAAATGCATTTATCCAATTCGTCATTACCGCCTGCCGATTCGATGTTATCAGCTTGCATCAATTTACGCAATGCGTGAAAATGAAGAAATGCCGGTGGCTGAAAATGATCAATAACGATAGCTTAAGGAAACATTTTCTATTGAGGCTATTACTTGTGCTTATTAGGTAAGTGCCTTATGGTCATTATGGTAAGTGTCAGATTTTTTGTGTCTGAGTCAGTAATGAGCATGATTTTGTGGAGGAATTTGAGGTTTTTATAGTGTCATGCCGTAGTGGCAATAATAAGTTTTTCTGATTTCCATCTTTTCGCGCCCAGTTTTTAAAATTAGTCGCATTGGTTATCACTCGAATGATATGATAGTTCTTGAATTGTTTCAGATATCTTATCCGCGTCGTTTCATCCTGCTTTTACATCACGGATTCTCAATCTGATCGATATCAGCTGTTTTTCTATCGAAAACCGATCTGGCTTCGTATTTGCCGGCTTGCTGGCGCTCAGTTTATCGAACGTTGTCGTCTCAAGCCTGTCGTCGGCTTCGACCAGCAGGCTCCATATTATGGACCATTTGCGCTGCGCTGGGTTCCAAAAACAGGGGGCGAAGTTCGGCCCATTATTAGTGCTCAATATGGGCGAATTCGATCAAGTATGGTCGCTTCTGGCAGCGTAAAAGCGATGAACATGGATCTAAAACCAATTTTGGCCATTGCACAATATCTGGTTCGACAAAAGACTGGACTTTTTGGTAAGTGCAGTTGGCTCTTTTGGACTGTGGAAGGCAATAATCACTAGCTCGGTGCCTGATTTATATTATTCACGCTGCAAGTTGGTGCGCGCGCAGTTATCGGCCAGTGTTCGAGTCGCGACAGAATCAACTATTTTGTTATAAGATTTTTTTGAGATTGTGTCCCTCACCTGCAAGTGCACATACCCGGGTTTCCTGATGCGGTGACGCTGGTGACAGAAAACTGCTGCTAAGGTTTCTTAAGGTTTTTAAATGAGGTTTTTTGGACTGCTCCTCTTTTGAAGATGCGTAAACAATAAATGGGTATTTGATCTTCCTCCAGATCAATGTCATGCATATATGAATTAGCGAACAAGTCTTCTTGCTCCAGAGAAACGATTTAGTGATCATGTACATTATACTGTTGGGCCTTCTTACTGATTTTTCACTTTGACTTTAGTACAGATAGTCAAACCGCAGCGATTTTATGTATATCAACTAGCCCAAGAATGTCAGTTTTCTAGATGCCTCTGCCAGCACTTATGTAACGCATTTGTCACTATTTTAATGGATGTAGGATTAGAAACGGGTCTAACCCATCAGCAGTTATGAGTGATGTAGAAATAGAAACGAGGCTTATAGGCTTTTAAACATGTCAATGCCTATCAGTCATGCGAGCATTCCAAGCGCTCTCTAGTGTTCGCATGCAGATATGTTGGCATTCGTCTCTCCGTTTGCTCGAGAGCGAGTCGCTTGGCTCATCCTGGATTTGATCCTTAGTGATAGAGGTTGCCTTGCGATCCATAAATCCTTAAACCCTGCACGCCAGGCCATGAGTGGCTCACCAAGTACGTCGAGATGCTTCGAGTGGAGATACAGGAGCCAAATGAGCATTCAGTCTCGGCTGTTAAACACCGACAGGATCATAGCCCACCTGTCATCATCTGAGGAAGTAGGTGTCCAGTCCAGGATGCCCTCGCGTGGAGGTGCAGGCAGTATATGTACACGCAGACGGACGCTGGTGTGTGAGCTGGTTCCTGCACAGGCCTCCTTAGAATGTTTGACTGCTGGCTAGCTGGCTACACACAAAATGGGCTTCGGTCCACAATAAAGTTCAAGAAAATGTAAAGTGATGTCAGAGCATGCATGATAGCCTATAGTGTGCCTTTCTTGGCTCTCTGCCATTTCAGTAGTCGCCAGGTCACACAATACTTTCCTGATTTTTTTCCATAATAACGTTAATTCGTATTCTACATTTCTGTCTCTATATTTAGGCAGCGCAGTAAATAATTCCAAAGAAATTCATTTTAACTGGCGTAATTTTGTGATTGGGAGGTGTCAAAATCGCTGTCAGTCGACTCCTCATTTCATTGTTAAAGCTGATGTAACTGGTTGTTACGATTCGATTAATCAAGATTTGCTGTGGGCCATAGTGAATGAGCAATTGTTGAAAGACTCGCCCAATTACTTCGCATTACAAGGTCACTTTTTCATACGCTCAGCACCATCAGTTGATCA
Source organism: Mesodorylaimus sp. YZB2_4 (assembly GCA_030248295.1). Classification (NCBI taxonomy): domain Eukaryota; kingdom Metazoa; phylum Nematoda; class Enoplea; order Dorylaimida; family Dorylaimidae; genus Mesodorylaimus; species Mesodorylaimus sp. YZB2_4. The sequence goes on from JASANH010001722.1 coordinate 205,618, forward strand.
GCCTTCGAGCAATGGCAGTTTCACCAATACAAAATTTCGATATTCCGTGCGTCCATTAGATCAATATGAATCATTGGCTCGGCATTATTCATCCATGGATTCAGCGAAAGGCTCGAAAGCCTGTGTTCTGGTAGTTCCACGAGGCGATTCGATAGTGATTTCAAAAGAATCGGTTTTACAAATTTTTAAACAATTAATTTTTCGTCGAACTTTAAAAATGAGTGGTGATCGAGGCCGATATGTGCAAACGTTGGGACTTTCGCAAGGGTCGTCGCTTAGCGTGCTGTTATGCAATTTATATTTGGGTACTTTAGAGAAAAAATATTTTAAAATTATTATTATGGACAAGGAAGACTTGTTGGTGAGGCATTTTTTAAGATTTTTCTAGAGCTACAGCCACTCTGTAGGTCAAAGTAAAACTGGATCTTCATCTACGTTTCCAAAATTGTATGCATTTCTGACATTTCAGATGCGTCAAGTTGATGATTTCCTATTTGTCACTCCATCTATGAAACGTGCTCAACGATTTTCTGAAGTTATCTCTCACGGATTTCCAGATTTTAATTGTCATTTCAAACCAGAAAAGACTGTAACTAATGTGGAGTGGGAAATGACGGTTTCCGAAGATGTCGCAATCATCATGAAATCAAATGATCATCCTTGGAAAAATTGGATTCCTTGGTGTGGTTTGTTATTCGATGCCAACTCGCTTAGTGTTTCAATGGATTCCAATCGCTGGAGATTCAATGATGCACGAAATCAAATTATGGTCGATTTTTCAAAATATCCTCCGTCATATGTTATTCGAAAGATGTTCGATTATTTGCGCATACGCGCCTCTCTTATGATTTTTGATAAGTCAATAAATGCGCCCGTTATTTTACGTCGTAATGTGAAATTTTTGACACGACTTTTGGCAAATTGGTACGCTGCATATGTTCGAGCGTATGAAAATAGTGTGGTCGTGGATGTGAGTGCGAAACGTCGACTACAAGACAAGAAGTTTGTGGATGAATTATGTAAAAGAATTTTTAGTGCTTTATCTCATCATGTTCCTGGAGTTAAAATGGTGAGACTTAGTATGATAAGGAAGATCCTTTTGGATGAACTTGGCTTTGAATAAGTGCGATTTTTCTGTTGTCAGATCTGTGTGACATAAAAGTGTTGATCGTGATTGCGCTGTAAACTACTAAATAGTCCACATATGCTAAACAAAAAGGTCGACACAATCAACATTCACACATGCTGATGTCATCGAATATTTTTCAATTAAGAATTCGCATTTATCTCACACAGCGCATTGTAGCGACCCACAAACTAACAATAACTGCATGCAATACAGAGGGAAATACTCGGATTTCACGTGAACAATTTATATTTTCGACTTCAGATAGAGAAGACTTCAGCTTTTTCCGGGGTCGTGGCCTAGCGGGTTAAGGCGTCTGCCTCTCACGCTGGGCGCGCACTTACATGGGAGGGTTCGACTCCCGCCTCGGTACAAAATGATTGTCAATTTTGTGCTCCTTAGCCCTCGAGTGCGCCTCATGGTGCTTGGCTATGGATAAAGTATGACATGACATGAGCTGGATCTATAGGCACGAGTGAGTCATGTTGTATTTTTTGCAGTTCATATCTGGCTTGGTAAAGTTTTGACAACTTTTGGACCAGCAACGACCGATCCGGCGGGAGCAATCCGCTGATCTGATCCAACTGCTGGATCGGCCAGATTGGCAATGTGACAAATCATAACAGGAAATCCCTTTTTTCTTTCAAGAGTTCGAACTTTACACCACGCGTTTTCCAAGGCAGATATATACACAGTCAAGGCAGGCGCTGCTTAGCTCTCCTATGTCCTTTGGGGTGTTCTAACAGAGAGACAGAGAAATGATGGCAGGTTGGAGAGGACGCAGTGCCAAACTTGTCATCCCCATCTATCTTCAATTTCTTGAAGTGGATCAGCTAGATCAGATAGGGATCGGATTGGAATCGGGATTCAGGCCTAGGGGCGGATCGATGCTTGGCTTTAGATACAGGAATAAACAAATGAAATCACTTCTCGATGTTATTACTGAGCAGTTGCGAGCCATGCATGCATTTTTATTTCAGAATGTTCGAGCATATGAGCTTTTTAATTTCAGAGCAGTAGACACTTTCAAACCTGAGTGTGCATTTTGTAACAATGCTGTATCTATGCCGCTCACTCTTTTGATTTTTACAATGTTCTGCTATGCGCACCAACGTCTTCTGGTAAAGTGCGCCCTCGCGTCGTTCAATATTGTTTCTCAGGTCTAATCATAGGTAAGAATTGCTAATATTGTGAGTTTCCTAATGCTTCCTCAGACACGTGAAGTGAGGATCGATCCAGATTTGGTATTGTCGATCATAAAACTTCGATTCATGAGCAAATTTCAAATAATTGCTCATGGCTTTCCTTTGCAGTAAGATTTTATATTAGTTGTGAAGCTTCCTTAGAAGACAGAAAGCTCAAGCCGATGCAGCATGAAAAGGCTATAGAAGAACCTTCTGATTAATGGATCTGTTTGCTTGATCAGGCCATGAGGAAATATTTTACCTGAAGCACGAATGATGAGTGGTACGCGATAATTATGGCGCGATGCTGCCAAAGCGCACGTTTCTCTTGTGTTCTGTTAAAGAAAACTACAGTACAGCTGGTTATATAGAACCATAGAGTAGAGACTTCCCGATCTTTATGCCTTCGTCTCAGCTGATAGGCTTATATTTGCACATGAGTATCTTTCAAGGTACAGACGGCAACTAAATCCACAATATGCACCCTTAATCTTCAGCGACATATCTGTTCCATGTGTTAAGTAAAAGATACTCGCTTTTTCTAATTTCTGGATTGCTCAACCAGCGCACGTAGACGATTGGGAAAATAATTTACCACACTATTTCTTTGATCTCTGAAGAAGGCCAAGATAAGGGAAATCCCTCTATTACTGTATCCAATGTGCGATTAGGTTCAGCTTGCGAGATCGTAATTGCGAATTATTTTCCAATGGACAAGAAGAAAGGAACTGAGGTAAAATATCTATTTGCTGCATCACCGAGAATCTGAAACTTTATTTAATAACCCTAAGCAGCCTCAATTTTTTTTAAAATCGATGTTTTTTTTTTAAAGTGCATGGCTCAAATTAAGTGACGCTAAAAATCATCTCTGCATTTCTTTGAATGTAAAATCATTGTAACAAAGCTCCTCGCCTTACTTTAATTGCTCAGCGACCAGAAGTTTTAGATTTACCCACTCAACAACTTTAGAGAGAGATCAAAATCTGAAATCACCATTTACGCTCAGATCGATATTCGCGCTACTAAGGCTTTGCGAGAGGTGAGTTATTTATAGGAAGACTTTCTTTACTTGAACTCTGTCAGTTTTTTGCACCATTATCTTATACAGTACAGTAAATGTGTTTTCTGAACCATAACAGTAGTATATTCTCACATCGACTTTGATATTCTGTCTGATTGTGTTAACTTACATTTCGATCATATGCGCTAGTAAATAATGATATACTGTATATGAGGACAAAGGACTATGCATAAACGCTGCTATGCATGGTAGCTGATTCGAGACTAATTTTTAGCAGGTTCAATAAGTTCATGCATGCTTCTATTCTGCTTCCTTTTCTATGTTTCAATCGTGTCCATTGTCGTGAAAACCTTGAGCTATCTATCACATATTCTTCATTTTTCAAGTCATCAAATCCTTCTAGGTAAAGGAGCAGCAAGAACAGCTCCGACTGAATCAGAAAAAGTTGGAAGAGATCAAACGCAAACTTGTCTCTGTTTATGAATCAAAAGAGAAAAATGAACATGTTTGCAATGCCAACAACCAGAAGAAAAATGATGTTTTCAAACACCTTTTTCGTCGCACTTTTATTCAAAGAAAGTATCGATCAAACTTTTAGATTTACCCACTCAACAACTTTAGAGAACAGACTAGGTGTGAAACTGTGAGGACAGACTTGGTGTGTAAGTTTTGCCTAAGCGAAGTGACATATATGATAAATTGATTAAATACTGTCACAGTGCAATAGAATTTTCAGAAAAATATTTTTTAACCCGCCATTGATTTTACAGCTAAATATATAATTTTTGATTCGACTTCAGGCAAGCTGGCACCCGGCCTATATTTGGGCATAAAAATGAAATGGTGCTGAAAATGAGTGTGAGATATCGGCTGCAACAAAAAAAAGTTTTACAAATTTTGTGAAAAAATTTTAAAAATTTTCTCCCTCAGTGTTGGAATTGTGAGAATGTGACTGATAACGAAGATCTTGGCCTAGTGGAGTTTTATGATCGACGACCCGAACGAACTCCAGTTTGGAAAAGTCGATTCAGTTTCCGCATATCTGTGCTGGTATGTGTATGATGTAAAAAGTTGGTAGTGCTATTGTGATTGTTTTAATGGCACAATAGGAAAACGCATAGACCACCTACTTCACCAGAAATCCGAATCCGAAAGGATCATCATCCTCTACAATAAATTCACATGAGCCAGAAAAATATGCTTTTCCAGCAACTTCAATCACAACAGCATTTTCGTGATCACCAATTGGTTTTTGGGCTGCTACTTTTCCTAGAATAGAAATAATTTAAAAAGGCATGATTTCGGGCTTTACTTAAAGTTTTCTAGCCTGTAAGCTCGTTTCAAAGCTTTGTTTTTATCGCAGTTAATGTTAAAAATATTTAGGTCTCTCTTAACCGTACATTTCACTCACACTGTTTTTTTTCTGCAGGCATGCAGTACTACAGCGGTGCAATTAATGCATATCAACTATGCAATTATGGGTCGTTCCCATTCCCGTAAGAACTTTGGAAATTTACTCACTAGTGAATATGCTTGAGTTTGCGCCGCTAATAAATTTAATAGTTTCATCGAGCACAATCATGCCTTTGTCATACATTAACGCCATCCTCGCTGTAACACCAGAGCCAGTTGGGCATCTGTCGACCTATTAACAAAGTTCATAGAGCGAACATGGTTCACGTCAGAATGTGCGTCATGTATGTTTGAACCATGCTGAAACTCGTTCAGCAACATCAGAGGCATAATTTTGTTGAATGATTCCTTTCGTCCTTTTCTCAGTTAGAAATTCTCAGCTCGCAAGCTTTTGTCTGCAGCCTTGTAACTGTTGCAGGATCAGTTCTTGTTTGACTTGGACAAGCCTGAGAGTACCTCGAAGCTAGAGTAGCACGTGAAATGTGAATGTGATTGGGTGCTCATTTATAAGGTGGAAATCTGGATTTTTACAGAAAGTTGAATTCAGCGCACTTTACGAATTTTTGACTGTGATGCGCAGCCAAGCAGGTCATACTGTAATGCTGATTTCTCATCGCAATGATTTTGCTCTCAGTGTTTCCGCGCGCACTTTTTATTTGCAACTGTCACGATCACAACAGCTTTGTGAAATGCTCCAGAAATGGTATTTCTGATTATAATTATCAACAAAAAACCTATTTCAAAACTGTCAATTTCCAGACTAAATGTCAAAATTCTAGTCTAAATGTCAAAATGTGGTCATAAATGTTAATTGCTAGACCAAACTCTCAACTGTTCCTCCCAGCGATACTTCAGGCTCAATACCGATTCTAACGAAACTGATTCCGAGTACAGTAGAAACTGCTGCCTGGGCATCAGAATCGAAAGCGCGCGGAGTATTTGCGATTCAGCTCTGAAAATCCGCCGCGCGCATTTTTTTGAATTAAGGGATTCGGATGTGAGCACAGTGAAGTTGCCCTGGGATCTGCAGTACATATCACAGCACGGGCACCTTCTTCAAGGCATTGTGTGCTATCATAGATTTAGCTACAGACATACAGCAAAAATATAGATCCAGCTGTAATATTACCTCTCCATCAGCAAATATTGTCAAGTTGGTAGTCTCTTTTTGGGTTGCCAGCCTTCGGTCGTCAGTGAATATAACACCATACAAAAATGCTAAATCAGGTGCCGATTTATTTTGGATAGGAATTTCCGCCATAAGATAGCCTGAAAAAATTTTGTATTGCATTTTTTTCTGCCTTTGCCGCTAAAACTCTTGCTTTAGTTTTTTCATACTGCAAATTTTGCAACCTACGTTTAATTATCATGGCCGTCTTTATGATGTCCCAAATCGAAGTGGTACCAAAAATGATGCCACATTGATCAATTGGTACAATAGAATAGTAAGCGCCGCCAAATGCTATGTTAAGTTTGAGCTCTCCGATATCCGGCACAGTAACAGTGATATCTAAAATATGAATGTTTATTTGAGTTATCTAATTTTTTGTTTGAAAATTGGACGTTTTAGTTTTCTTTTCACAACTAATGTTGTGCAAGAAATTTTCACTTCTATGCAATATGAAAACTGTTTTACCAAGCTGCTTTTTTATACACCATCAAAAAATGTTATATAACAAGACTTCGCACTTGCCTTTTTTATATGAAAATGCTGGCACGCTCAAAAATCGAACTGCACCATTCTGACGCGGATCCAAACTTTGCTTGACAAACATTTCCACCAATCCGCATGGCACTTCGATAGTTACTCGCATTTCTCCTCGATCTTCTCCCGCCTTCTTCCACATTCTCTCTACTATATACCTGCCCAAACATATGGTTGCATGGCCGCACATGGTGCTATATCCTTCATTGTGCATGAATAATACGCTGTAATCTGCCTTCTGATCGATTGCTGGCAATACCAAACACCCGTACATGTCCCTGTGGCCCCGTGGCTCCCACATCAAGAATTTTCGATACTGGTCCATGTTTGACATGAGAAATCGCCGTTTATCCAGTAGTGTCGATCCAGGAATTTCAGGAAATCCATCTTTTACTATTCGCAATGGTTCTCCTCCGCAGTGCATTTCGCAGGTACGAATGTTGATTGAATTCGCCATTTTCTATTCTTATTCACAACATACGATAGCCGAGCAGAGAGCAGTTTTCTGGGCCTCTAGTGAGTAGTTTAAATGATGCTTCCAGGCGGGTCTTGTTTGCGCAGGAGGGGTGGCCAGATATGAGTTATTTCTGTCTGGCCCGATGTCTTCTGCAGATAAGGCGCCCAGTCCCGCAGAAACTGTGTGTGGAGGGATACTGGTTTCATAAACGGCCTTACTTCTGCTAGAGACTGGCCTTACCAGTCTATGACACAAATTTTCCTAAGAATATGAGGACATTGCATTTTGGGTTCACCGCACTACTTTTTCTCTTTGCTAGTCACGTTTTTCTCTGTTCTCTTAATTCTTGCCAGGGTGATGGGAAATTTTTTGGCTTCCATGACGAAATTTTCTAGTATAAATCTTAGAAGTTACAGCTATTATACGGAAAGGGTGATAGATTTACAGTGGACAGATATGCATATGTATGTATATATATATAAATACGGTTACTGGATCTAGATATCTATGTATATACTGGAGTGTTTTTTTCGATCAGCTTCGATGCGCCAAGTCTTATTACAACACATTTATTAATGTTGTATAGAAACCACCCGTGGTAAAAAAATTTTCATATTGCATAATAGTAGCAATTTCTTGCACAAAATTGGTTGTGATAAGAAAAGTAAAAGTCTATATTATGTGTGCATATATAAGGATCTGCACGGATATTTCCGCATTATTATATATATATATATATATATATATATATATATACACTAAATGTATATTTATCTACTGTGTGCAGAAATGTTTATTTATATATGCAGTTATATATATTTTTATATGCAGATATATATTTATAGATGCACATATATATTTATAGATGCAGATATATATTTATATATGTAGACATATATATACATATGGAATATCAGTTAATTGTAAATCTATCGCCATTTCATTCCGTATTGCTGAAACTCCTCAGATTTATACCAGAAAATTTCATTTTGGGAGCCAAAAATTCCTTATCACCCTGGAAATAAACACATAACAGAGAAAAACGCGACTAGAGAAAAGTAGTGCGGTGAACCTTAAATGCAATGTCCTCATAAATATCTATATATTTTTTTATTTAACTACGTTATGAAAGCAGTGATACAACATGTTAAAACTATATGTCGGAGGTCACATAAACTGGCTTATGATATCACAATTTGAATAACATGTGTTGGATATAAAAGTACAGTATGTGCACGAACTGTATCTACAGAACGTATTTATCAAGTACCCAAGGTTTCACTGTACTCATATGGCCCATATTCAAACTCATGACACAAAATATTTTCAGGACTTAGTGCACATATGTTTGACCGTGACGAGAACATCCTACAATACAACAAGTTTGCTATCGGCCATTTAATCGATTGTATAATATGCATTTATACCTAGTATACTGTAACTTATAATATGTTAGTGTATGTATTGGGGTGCTTATTCGAACTAGCCTCATTAAGAGCCATGCATCGTTCATCATATGTTCCATTTGCTTTCTCAGACTGCATGTCAGTTCCACGAAGGAAAATTTATTTCTACACTGTCCATGTAAGCATGCTTTGCAGAGAGCCAAGAGTTGATTAGGTCAGCTTATACTTCAATAAGCAATAAATATTCATAGCTGCGCAAATTTCTCAATTTTTGGCAGTAAGAAATGGTTTTTTTCGGTCACTGAAGATGGAATTCACTGATTTCAAACAGAAAGAAAGAGAAAAAGCAATTCATTTGCGCAAGCCATTCAATAAATGTCAAACACGTTTTTTTGGACAAATTTTCTTGAGACTCGTTTGGTGATCCGACCAGTTGGGCGAGTGTGCTTAGTTTGTTTGCTCCGCATTATTTACAAAGGACATGCCCCACATAATTGACCAAACAAAACCGATGACAATTGGAGCTGTCAATATTTGAAGAAATGCTGCCAGTAAATTAATGCCAAACGCTTTTACTCTTTGTTCTTTATAATCCGTCTTGGAGCCAGTTAAACCAGCAAAGGCCGAGATCAGAGTTCCTAAAATTATTACTGCCATAAAACATATTTTCTTAATTGTCAGCAAAGCCTGGGTCCTGGCCTAGTAGGTTAGGCGTCTGTCCCTTAGGCGCATTCACAAGGGAGGATTTCTACTCCCATGACATGAGAAGGAGTTTAAAGAAAACAGATACATATTTTGTTTTATACACATTTTACATACATGTTTTATAAGAGTGAATATCCCACAGGAACTTAACTTACCAAGTCCAGGTACCAAACTCAGCCACAAACAAACCCAGGCCAACCATCTGGGCATTGTAGGAATTGCCTTACGAAAAAAGCCTTTTTCTTCCACTGTAACCTGAGAAATTCGATATTCTCCGCCTGTTGCCGCATTCGTATCCAAGACCATACGTTCTTCGGCCATGACCAGCTTATCGACCGGCTTAATTTTATTGAAAATAAAGTTTTCTTTCGCCAAAGTAAAATTTCCAAACAGGAAAATTTTTCAGCTGCTGCGAAGCCTTAGAACAAAAAGAGTAGCAGCTCCTTCCAGAACCTATGCACTCTTACGAGCTGATTCTGGTCGTCGTAGAAGATCGTTAGAAGAGAACGAGTCAGAGTCAGCTGCTTGGCCGTTTTCTAAATGGCACATCCGTTCGCCTTACGCCAGCCGCCAGCTCTTTCTCGATTTTCTCACCTTGCGTTCTAGCCCAAACAAAATGCAAGAATTCAGACTTGACAACATAGGGACCAGTTTCTGAGCGAAATCACGTAACCAAGCCGCTTGTTTTTTTTTCTCTCTTTTCATTCAGTCTCTGGTGCTCGTATGAAATAAAAAAAATTTTCATTTTTTTGAGATATGGTTTTCTAATCTTGAAGCTGCAGTATTGTTGAAAATTCAAAGTGGTGTGGTGTGAGATCACCCTGTGTACACGACGCCATGCTATTGCCAAAAATTTATTCTGTTGTAGGCAGGCTTAGAAAAGCGCGAGTATAATTTGAATTTAAAGCGCATCTTGAAATTTGCGCCAAATTTTAATTTATCGGACAATTCAGTAAGAAGTAATCGCATATCACATAATATTCGTTGACAATCCAACGAGCACATAAAAATGAGCAGGTTTTTTTGTTATATGTACGTATTTATATCATTGAAGATCACAATAGCCGCAAGACTCCCTCTAATTCCATGTTTTATTGAAGCTTCATTGTTTTACTTGAAAAAGGGGAGATGTGCATAGGAAATACAGGTACAGCGATCAGCCTAGCGTTTTTTTCACATATATATATTTTGAATTAGTAGGCAGGTGAGGAGAAAGGAGAACTATAAATATCCACTCCAGACATTTTCAAGCTTGGATAAGTGCCCATGGGATCGGGCGACATGCCATTGATTTAGCAAGTATCTCTTTAGCACAAACTCGAGTACAACTGCAGAATAGAGAAAAGATTGAGCTTGTCTTTGCGTATATATATAACGTTTCGCAAGCAAAACGATGGTATTCAACCTGGTTTTGACATCGATTGGAAGCACTGGGTCGAAAAAGTCAAATAGGATATGCTCTACCGTCCAGTCGAGGCACAGGCCCTCCAGCATCTCAAAACGACGTATAACTTCATCCCATATTTTCGAGGAACACCTGCATGTGATAAGCGTGTATTCAATTGTATCAGACCTAGCCCCACATGCGTTAGATTTAGCAAAAGTTAGATTGTTCTTCTTTTTGGGTCCACATACAGTTTCACACGGGGCCCACATGTATGCGTGTAAAATGGGTTTAGATTGGATTACCCCGAAAATGCATGCCAATATGGAAAGTTTTCTCAAACGAGATTTGAGGGGCAAAAAGGCCAGTCCACATTTCTCGGCCCTCTGAGATGGCCCAATTCATTTTTTGTGCTCTCTTATGTCCTGAACTGCCTGAACTGGTGCGCCACACTATTGTCCAGGATGAGTAAAATATGGTTTTAGATTTACAAAATCTAAACTCAACCAAAAACAGCGTAATTCCAACCTGTTTATGATCAGATGTCATTGCCAAACGTCAGTGGTGCAGAGTGCTAGGTACTGCAAGTTTGTGCTTTGCTTCGCTGACATTCTTCTACACAAAATGGCTTCCATTAAAAAACAAAATTGAATTTGTGCGGGATAATCGCCCTCTTGTGTCTACAGGAGAATAGTCTACGAAATGTGTCATATTAAGTACAGGAACTCGTGAAAAGCTGTAAGCTTATTGAAAGAAAGCTGAAATGGGTGCCTGAAAATTTGCTATTTTCGTTCAAAACTTGCATTGCCATCAAACAAAAATTTTTTGAGGACACATGTTCCTGTGGATCGAAGTCTGCTCTAAGACTGCACATGACTACCCTTCCTTGGCCATCAAGTGCGCCATGGTGCTTCCCTATGAAAAAAGTATGACGACATGACATGACCCTGCACCGTACTGTATTTAGTTCAACTCAATCAAAGCCTGCTATTGCACAAATTACACAAGTCATTTCAACAAATCACCAACTTTACTAGTAACCTAGCCATCAACACGTATGCAGAAAACGTATCACAATAAGTGGGATGTGTCACAATGGGATGTGCAAGATCAGAAAAAAGCTAAAATCCTAGCAAATATATACTTTGTGCCTTCATACACCATATTCAAAATTTTCCGTTGTTACAATTCTGTTGAGCGTGCTGCCTGAAACAGAAAAAAATTAAATAACGATACGAAACCCATAGTTTTCTCGATAGCGCGAAAATAGACCTGTAACCAAGCCTGACCCCGCACCTGGGCTCAGGGGGAAATGTAGTAAGGCAAGACTTGCGACTGCGCATCGGCTTGATGTTTCAGCTGCAGGCGATGGCTTCATGTTTCATTCCATTCCTAGCGGCCTACCTGACAGAAGGATTACACACTTTCTAGGGCCAACTAGCTTCTCTCCCGCACCTGGGCTTATTTGACCAAATTGTGTATCCTTATAAGGTGGGGGAAAAATAATCGGACACCTGCAAAAAATTGGGTATCTGCGCTTTCTCTGTGAATTTTTTCCTCATACGTGCAACAAAGAGCAATTGGTAAGATATGACTTGATAGAATTGTTTGTTAAACAAAGCCCATCAAAGTCCAGTTATCTTTACCGTTAATGATTGAAAAAAGAGAAAAGACGAGTGGGCATAAATATTTCCCGGGCAATAAAAATCGCACAGCAGATTTTCTGGTTTTCCGTTGTTGTCCAAGCCTAGTTATGTCTTGGTTTGGTTCCTGGTCTGTGAGTATAAATAGAGGTGCCTCAGGCATAGGATATCATGTTCGTGTTCATGTTTTACTATATCACCAAACGCGCATGCGCACTCGAGGGTGAAGGGACACATTTTACACGAAATGATTTACCGGCCCGTGAGTCGAACACTCGCACGTAACTGCGCACCTGGCGTGAGAGGCAGACGCCTCCACTAGGCCACGAGGCCGGTGGGTGGGCGTCTCCTTATCATCTCTTTTTTCTACCATCGAAATGGCGACTCGAAAGTCTCATCTGACTGTTGGACAACGGTCATTGGTGGTCGATCTCAAGAACCAAGGTCAATCGTATAGACAAATCGTCACGGCTACGGGCTTCAAGCGCTCCACCATCTTCTCGATTATCAAAAAGTCGATAATCTCCTAGACAGTCGAAGATTTGCCTGGACGTGGTCGAAAACGCAAGACGACGCACAGAATCGATCGCGAAATAGCGAACAAAGTAAAGGCGAATCGGCGAATATCGGCGGTCCAAGTGGCCAGGGAACTCGAACAATCCAAGAACATCACGATTTCGGCCGAAAATATTTGTCGACGTCTGCATGAGGCCGAATTCCGATCACGCACTGCCCGCAAAAAACAAATTCTTTCTGCCCGACACATGAAAGCTCGTCTGCGTTTCGCCATGGAACACAGGAACAAGCCCTTGGAATATTGGAGAAAGATCTAGCGGTCAGACGAGTCGAAATTCAATCTTGTTACATCAGATACCCGAACCAATCAGAGTTCGGCGGGAGGCAGGTGGAGCGTACAAGGTAAGCTGTACCCGCGGCACAGTCAAACTCGGTGGTGGTAATGAAATGGCGCTGGTTGATTGGAGTTCAACGATGAGTGCTGAGCACTATTGCCGCATTTTGGACAACAATTTGTTCCAATCCACTGATCATTTGCGCATGCCAGCCGATTTCATCTTTCAGCAGGACAACGACCCCGAGCACACAGCGCGCAGAACCAACCATTGGTTCGACGAATATGGTGTTCACTTGCTGGAATGGCCTGCACAGAGTCAACACCTCAATCCTATCGAGCATTTGTGGAAAACACTAGAAATCGAATTGGGCGATCGTCGATTCACGACCAATGATGAGTTGAAAGCTGCAGTGGCCCAAGCTTGGCAACGATTAGGCTTCCAAAAAATTCGCAGTCTGGTCGACCGTCGATCGATACTTTGTTAGGCCTCCATCCGCCTTGATGACTGCTTCCAGTCGACAGTCGATCGATGCCGCGGCGACTGGAAGCAGTCATCAAGGCGAAAGGAGGCCCCACAGAGTACTGATCAGTCGTCTGTGATCGATTTTGTGCATAAAAGTTACGGTGCACGAATATTTTTGTCCCCCTGGCTTTTTGGGGTAATGCTTGGATAACGATTGGCAAACCGCCTTGTTTGGCTTTGATCAAAAACCAACTGATATATCTTACTTAGCGATAAAAACTGCGTGAAACATGCCGCCATTCAGTTTCTAAACATGAGCAGTGAATTAGCTAAAGCATCTCAAATGCTACAGAGCCCCATTTTTCTTGCGTGTCCGATTATTTTTGTCCCCCCTCCCCCCCAACACAGTGAAATACAATTTAAAAAACCTTCACATGTGGATCAGAGATTTCAAAAATGACACCAAAAACACCTTGGTTTTCTCAACATTGCCACACAACATCAGCGAACATCAGCGACAATTTCGCTGATGTTGTGTGCGGGGAGGGGGCCCGATCATCTTCCGGGGGGGGGGGCGACATGGTGGCCCATTCTGGTTGCATGAAAAATTGAATCATGTAAATTTAAATTTCTCCCGCGAAAATTAAAAATTAGTTTAGACCTTCCAAGGCAAGACATTGCGTCATTTTTACTATAAGAAAATGAATTTTTTTTTGGGGGGGGGGGGGGGGGGGAGGGGGTGTGGGTCAAAAATAGCAAAGGTACCTGCACAACCTAGCCAGGCGGGACTGGTCTAAAATATTAGAAGGGTCCCCCCTTTACAAAATTTTTCCAAAATCTTTTAAGGGGCCTTCAAAAACAGTAAAGGTAGCTAGCTACCTGCACAACCTTGCCGTTCGGGACGAGGGGGTCTAAAAAGAGAAGGATCGCCCGTATACAACATTTTTTCAAACTTTTTTAAGAGGGCGGGGGGTCAAAAATAGCAAAGGTACCTGCACAACCTTGCCAGGCGGGACTGGTCTGAAAAATGAGAAGGGCCCCAATTTTCAAAATTTTCACCAAAATTTTTAGGGGGTCTACGCGACCTTACATACCCGGTCAGCGATGTTGACAGCGAGCAGTTCAGTTGCCCCTTTTCAAGTTTTTTTGCTGGCCTTGAGAAACTTTTACAGAAAACTTTCATGTTTTTTATGCGCAACGCTTATTTTTCCACTCACCCTTTCGACATAGGAGTATTCGATTAAGTAAACTGAGCCCAATCATTTGCGGATTCTTGCCTAACAAAAAATACATGGACAAGAGAGAAAAATTTTTCCTGACTGCTACCAACTTACTGATTTTTTGGCATTCTTTTGTCCCAAGGATCGAATGCAGCAGCACTGCCACCAGTTGTCTGATTCGATTCGGATGCTTGATTGAAATAAGCCCAATTATTTTCACCAACTTGTTCTCCTAGTATTTTTCCTTCACTTTCTTGTTTTGTAGAATTCGATGGAGGCCACTCATCGTCGAATGAAGCCCAATTCTCGCTACTCGTACTGATTGGTTTCTTGGGTGAGGTCGCAGAAGACCATTCTGCTGGCTCACAGTCTACACAGGTGAAACTTTCTTTCAAATTTTCATATTTTCTTATATACTAGTCCTACCTTTACCAATTTCCATTTCCTCTTCTTCTTCATCACTGGAAGAGGTTAGTTGTTTGGCGGTGCTCAGGTCAACTGCCATTTTTTCACAGCCAGAAATATCATTGCGACGCTGGAATGTGATTTCTTTTTCAGCCCACACATCTTCATCAGCTCCGATGGAACTAATGTGTTTTTCAGCCTCTGCTTCAAATGCTGATTCATCCATGGGCTAAAATTTAAAAATATAAACTGGAATTTACAAATTCAAAAATATGTTACTTCGTCTTTTAAAAAATCAGCAGCAGTGACATTCGATTTCGAGCTGAAAAAATACTTTTTTCTGATGTATGAGATACTGTAAAACTGGCATGGCATACAAGACATCATCTGCAGCCGATCCACTTTGCAACGCATTTGACAGTGATCGCATGTCCTGCAAAAAAATCGCGATCATATCCCAGCCATTACGATCTAGGTCCGACAATGGATTCAATCTTCGACTCAAACCCAGCCTAGAATCCAACACAAACCCATTTTTTAATAGTCGAACCCAACGCATTCGCAAGTAAACCCAAATCTAAGAAAAATGACAATATCTTTTGAAATATTTGGCTAAAAACTGGAAAATCGCTTTTGATTTCTGCTACGTGCCAGAAAATATGCCGTACATGCTCTTGAACATGCTAGCGAAGCATTCTGTACTACATTCATAAGCATGTAGAGTACTGGCTGTATTCGAGCTGTGAGGTTGGCGGGAGAGTCTCCCCTGAAGTAAGGGCCTAATTATCATCCGTTGCACACAGCGCTTCTGCGCTTGTCATGCCATACTTTATCCACAGCCAAGCGCCATAAGGCGCACTCGAGGGTTATGAAAAACATATTTGCCAATCATTTTTACCAGGCGGGAGTCGAACCCTCCTATGTAAATGCGCGCCAACCGTGAAAGGCAGACGTGAAACAGTTAGGTCCTCGTGCTAGTACACTGAACCAACTGCGTTGTGGTGTAAGGTTCGAATCAAGCCACGCAGCCCAGGTACCTACCGAAATAGTTTATTTCTAGCGTCCACTACGCCGGACCAGATGGGACTCACGCAAGATCGAAGAGCCAGCTGCAAACGTCCGGTCGTCGAGGAATACTGATCGAGACTGACTGATCCCCCGGGCAAAGAGCAGGGCCTTTATATACGTAGGCGATGCCCGGGTCCAAGGACTAGTCATATCAATCCCTCGCATGTCAGTAAAACAAGTCAGCTCGGCCTCTCGGCCTCGCTCGGCCCTGACCAGGGAGGGAGACAAATAGTCTGTGCCTCGTGTGCACGCTAGATGTCTAACAAATAGTCTGTGCCTCTGTGCACACTAGATGTCCTATGCAAATAGGACCAGCACTGAAGGCACCTATTACAGACGCCTTAACCGATAGGCCACAAATTCGGGCGATTTCGCGGCTTTCGCGTAATTTTTCTCAAAATGTTCAGCGACAACCTTAGTTGATATCAGCGACAATTTTGTTGAGAAAAATATGCTCTATCGACTGGTTGCCTTTTTTGGACTCTTTCTGCTTCCCCGATGTCTACACCGAATTTTTTCTATTTGAACTGCAAAAATTTACAATAACTCTTTGACAAAATCTGAAAATCGTAGATCAAGCCTTGAAGTTATATCTGCTTTATACAGCACATTTTGCTCTAAAAGATTGTCGCTGATATCAACTTTGGTTTTCGCTAAAAATTTCAAGAAAAATCGTCTTGAAGCGGCGACTCCGCACACGCGCCGAATTCGCGGAGACAGGGGCAACCGACAATAATTAAGCCCTCGCTCAGCGTGAGACATTTTGTGGAGGCCATAACGCTCACACTGGAGTGGACCAAACGATAATTAATTTTTAGTCGTCCTAATGTCTCATCTATTTGCAAAAAGATCTCCGAAGATCCAATCAGCTCATCTAGTAGGCAACTGATAAAGCAACATGATTTGACCTGATCACATCTTCGAACTGTTTTTTTTGGATTCCTTTTACAGTAAATCGTGAAACCGAGAAGAATCCTGCTTAAGTCTCAACGTTCAATTACTTTTCGAGCAGTATTTTCATATGATATGCAAAGATTGTTTTTTGGGGTTTGGGTTCAGAAAAGGTCAACCTCGAAAATCCTTAGCCACTCTGCAGAAAAACCGACCAAACTCAGCCCAGAAGCCCAAAAAATGCTGTATGGTTGCGGTATGGGACCTAGTGTCGGACCTAGATAATGAGTAAAGTTCATACTTTTAGAGGACTCGCCCCCACGCCACCAGCAAAATCCTCAGTCTGATCAGTTAGCAGTCCATCGTCCCTGCTTGGCACAGCACCCACTTGGTCAGCTTCGCTCCGTTTTATGTAGTTTATCAAATAAGTGTCCACGAACAGATTCCATGCTTGGCGTTCATCAACTGGTAGTTCTACAAGATAAAAAACCATATTCACCGAGCGGAAGTCGAACAAAATTGGCATGAAACCTAGAAAAACTGACTGACTTACTCTCAAATGTGTCTTTCATGACGCAGGCATTAGGTCCATGGAGCATGGCATAATAAATGGAGACGGCCAGTCGCATGACATGGCCGATATAGGGCGAAGCAAAACCCTCTGCCTTGTTGCTAAAAGTGAAAAACTAATTTTTTTCTCCAAATCAAACAAATTTCGACTCACGTAATATCCAAAGTGGCTTGATGCTGATCCACAATTATCTTCAAAATATGATGGGATTCCAAAATCTGAAACATAATTTTTTTAAAAACCCTGCATTAATGACATTTTGTGATCTAGTTATTTTTGTCAGCGTGAAAACACAGACAGTAAGCACTTATTCTACTAACCCACCCAGACTTGTAGAGCCTCGATTTTTTCGCTGTAGGTGCTGGAAGTCAAAAATTTAGCCCCCCCTCCCACCCCCACTGAAACATTGGTGTGCTAAATCTAAATATTACTTTCCTTTTTTTGTACTTCTGACATCGATTCTTGTGGACTTCGTCTTTCAAGGGAGGAGGATCCCAAGAAATGCTCATGGGGCAATCGGTCATAAAATTCACTCACTTGTTTCAATAATGGAGAAGCATAGAATAATAATTTAGGCGGGCATTGCTCACCAAAGTCGTCCACTTCACCCGTTGTTGCACATTCAGATCCACCCTCAGCCCCACAGCCGTCCTTGCCATCACTAGCCATCTGCCCGTATAGTGCACAAATGAAACAGTTGACTACATTAGTGTGCAGAAAATTATTCCATTTGTGCTTGAAAAATAGCTCCTGCAAAACAAATGACATCCTGATGTACTGTAATTAAAGAAACCTTTTTTTACACCATGCGCAAATAGTGAGATAATCGATCCTAGAGACAAAAATTAACGATTTTGTTTTCCCCATGGATTGGAGCACAAAATGACGGTCTTCTTCAGTGAATTATATAATATCTGATAATACGTACCAGGATTTCTACTAGTGCTTGTGTGGATGGAATGCTGCATCTTTATTTTTATTATATGTCACACACAGTATGTACTGTATATGTAGATATACTTTACTAGCTGAATCTCTATTTATTTCATGTGATATATATTAGATATGATGTGTATATCCATGAGGGCGCGGTAGCGTCCCCCATGTAGTACATGTGCCACACCAACAACGATATCTCAACAGCCTGATGTCATGAAGCGATGAAATTTCGTTTCTCAGTGTAACTTTACACTAGATTAAGTTCTACCCAAGGAATTTGCAAGATCTTTTTCCCTTCGGGCCCCACTCATACTAGGGGTGCGAGGGCGAAAAACCCGACCAGGTTTCTTGTTTTCGCTATAACTCGCGAACCATGCAGCCAAAACCGAAGAAATTTGGTGTGGACATAGAGAAAAACTAGTTAAGGAAGGCGCGTACCAAAAATCTTTTCGAAATCTTCACTGGTTATCCTTAAATATGGGCAGAAACGTGCCCGCGTCGTACATGTATGTTTGTATGTATGTATGTATGGACCCGATATAGATCACAACGCCGATCGGGAGCTGTGTGAGAGTGGAAGATCCAGCTATATGCTCAAACGACAGGGTAACATCACTGCTGGTGCCTTTTGGCATTGATTTTGACCAGTTATTGACCCAAATTGCTGTAGGGTGCTCAGAAGGGGGTCCACTCGGGTGGAATTATCATTTTTTGTACTTTTAGACCCTGTAAAAACCGTCTGGAGAGGCCTAGGGCAACTTTTTATGGCTCAATCGAGTCAGGATGGTGCGGGGAGCAATTCCTGACCACAAAATTTTATTTGTTGCAAAAGTTAGAAGTTTTGGTTTTTGTTGGGGGTCCATTTGAAAAGAAAAACTCAAAAAATTTGGGAATGCAGAAAAATTCTGCAGGATATGACAACGATACTAGAAAACTTTAAGAAAGGCGCGAAATTCAAATTAAAGAACTGAATTTAAAAAAGAGGTGGTTATACAGAAAAGGCGTAATATGAAGAGTGACTGAAAAATAAAAACCGGACGTTAGAGGGACTAGTTTGCGGAAGCTCGCATCTTCCCCTCATACTTTTGCGAGTTAGGCGCAAATCGGGGTCGCTGCATGAGCTTCAATAAACACAAAATGCAGTAGATACGAGGGAAAGCGAGTCTGAAATCCTGTACATGGAAATCATGTAAAAGAAGTGAAAGCATGGGACTCACAAGACTACGTAGTAGCATCGAACAACATTTTAATGGGGGAATAAAAATCAAGCCAAAAAATCATTTTTGACCGCCACAAAAGTTGTCATGTCTTAAAAAAGAGCGATTTGTTTTTAAAAAGCGTTCTTCCTTCGAATTGTTATTAAAGTACTTGGCAATTAAACGGCGAAAATTCAGGTTATAATTAAGGATAGAAGATGCACTGAAAACGAGGTTGAAATGTTATGCCGTGAATGGCAGCGTGGAAAGATTGACTAGAGATAATGCTGCAACATATTTTATAAAATTTGGTCATTTGAATACTGCTTGTCACTCACCATCAAATTTGACTTGGGCACATCATGTTCATGTTCATGATTTTCCACATCACCAAACGCTTGCGCGCACTCGAGGGTGAAGGGACACATTTCACACGAAACGATTCACCGGCCCAGCATGTTGGAAGTCAATTAAACTGCAATAAAAGGATCCTCATGACATACAAAACTAACCTAATGTTTGCTGAACTCAGTCTACAGTGCAACGTCTATTCTGAAGGAAAGCTTGTATTTCGCTGAAATACTAGTACTCAGATACGTGCCAACGAGTGCCTAAACTTGGCTAAGCCAGAGAAAGAGATTTAGTAAAAGACTCGTCATGGTTGTTGAGCGACAAAACAATGGCCACTGATTTTAATGTTTTGCGCATGCGTAAAAGCAAATTTTGTAGAATGGTTCTACTTGCACTCACGATTGCATGTGCTCGAACGCGGCCAGTCCTCGAAGGGCTATATTAGGCGGGTGGAGAGGAGTCAGGACTGAAAAAGGAGTGAAATCCCATAAGCACTTATAAATTCCATGCATTAGGTCAGAAGCGCCAGGCACGCAAAACATCCCAGTGTCTGAATCTCGTTGTGCCCCACTGCTGCTAGAAGGTCTCACGAAGCTGCAAATTCATCAAAATTCCAGCCTGAGTAGAAGATTGCGCAATTGAAAGAGAGACCTGTCCTGCAAGTATAATTACATTTTCCACAATGCAGTCCCTGAAATATCCATTATACAAGAGCTGCAGATGTGAGCATTTTCTAGCAGCCACCTTCCCCGAGCTGGTGACATAAATGAGGCTAGTTGTTACGGTTACTTGTCAACCCTGAAATCGCGAGTACATGTGACCAGCCAGAGCAAGGCAGGATTTCTTGATCACCTTTTGTCAGCCTTCACTGGCCTGCTCCGAAGGCGCATCAAACCACATGTACTACCTTTCATAGTTTCATATCATGAATTTTTTGGAAATACGACTGGGATATACTTACCTTCAGTTTTTCAAAAAATGTTAAAATCGATTTGCAGGAGATCTGTACTTTATATGAACCCGCACCTGCATTTAATTAATATTCACATTAAAGTGGTTCTTCTTCGCCTTTAATACTAGACGATTTAAAACCAATTGTCTATACACACGATATAAAAATAAATAAATATATCAATGTATATCTAATATGGAATTATGCACATCTACATATTTGCCGAATCTGGATACAGACTTCATGCTTATATATTGGGAGTTAGGATTATATGTATATCCTATGTATAATCTTGTATGTATAATGTATTTGATATATGCATGCACAGGAAATATTAGGTATTTTAGAAACTGATTTCGATTATTCAATAGAGTATTATTGTGTGTAATAGAAAAATTGGCAGGTTATATTATTCAAATACTTTATCGGTCAAAAATCATAAAATCAAGGTTGTTTATTGATGCAAGGCCCCAATCACTTTATCTGGAATTTTTAAAAATCTCAGATTGTGCGGGGTCACATTTTCTGGCTTGACTTGCCACCTAATATTCGAAATTCTCGAGGACATGACAAAATATAAGTGGGGCGTGTATATACTGTACATAAATTTATGGTGAAGTTGCACTGAATTTGATTTTGTCTGGTTTATTTGGTACCAGACTCTGAATTCAGTAAAACCACCAGCGGTGTGCTTTTTAGTAGAAAACATCAACTTACTATCAAATTTCTCATCAAATCTAACTTGGCAACTTCTTCGTGCACTTTTGGATGACCATTCGACAATAATTGAGCTAACAATTGTGTTAACGCTAAACGTGCCGAACCCAGCGGCGTATCAATTTTTCCCATCGGGAGTAATAATGGCTGCTAAAAATTACAAGACACATGTCGTTTTTAGCACAATTTTTTGCATACGGTACATACTTTCTTATTTAATTCCAATAATCGCTTCAACTGAGCTAGGCCAGTGATCAAACATTGCTCAGTCGTTCGATAAGTATCCGGTTCCCACATGACACCAGCCGGTCTATTGGCAGCGGCAATACGAGCGAAATCATCATCTTTGGCAGCCGCACATTTTTGCTCTGGATCATATTTTCCCAAATCATCGACCAAATTTAACGGGCTAAAGAAATCTGCTGGATATGTTTATACTTGGAATATTTTAACGTTTTTTAGAAATTTTTTTTAGCATTTCGTTCAGTGCAGGTAACAAAAAAATAAGCTTACTTTTTCGAGTTCAATAATGTCTGTAATAATATAATGAAAATGGCACAGCCGCTGGTAGTTACTGAATCGGAATATTTATATTGATCTTTTATGGCCAAGGTCCGGCAAAGTAAGTCGTCCAAAACTGGTCTCCTGAGTGACAAAATACTCAACTCACGATCAGATCAGACGAGATTTTATGAGAGATAAATCAAAAATCTTACGATTCTAAAGCAGCCACCAAAGGATCGATATAATCTTCCATTAACGGATTATCATCGCGAGCGAACTGATCTCGTCGTAAGGCTCGAATCAATTCGACCAATAGAAATGTTACATTTTGATGAGCTTCTTCTGGACGTGATGCATCAAGTTGGGATATCAGTTTTGGTATAAACGATCTTTCTCCTAGCCACTAAAGTTATAAGTGAGTCATATATAGTATGCTTTAATAGAATATGAACAATGAGCGCGGACTTGCAATGCTGCGCCTACAGCGTGCGACTTTTTCTACAGTGCATATATATCATATCTGCAGTAACATATATACGTTTTACATGGTTATAAATATATTCGTATTGAATATTTTCACACAGGCATATTATATATATATATATGTATATATATATATTTATGCTGTGCAGAAATGTATATAACATATATATATCACTCCACAAAATTTCCGAGCATCAACTAATAAGGTTCACGTTCATGTTTTACCAAATCACCAAACGCGCATGCGTACTCGAGGGTGAAGGGACACATTTTACACGAAATGATTTACCGGCCCGCGAGTCGAACACTCGCCCGTAACTGCGCACCTGGCGTGAGAGGCAGACGCCTAACCCACCAGGCCACGAGGCTGGTAGAAAATTTGGAACGCTTCACGAATTTGCGTGTCATTAGGTTTCATGTCAATGGAATATGCAAAAAATTAGAGGCTAGATCTGCTAAAAATGTGTATGGCAAAACAGATCACGAAATACACTGCGTTAAGTGACATGACGTACTGTAACTCGACAGACTTTTAGCCAAAATTTTTTATTGTCGACGGGAGTTTTATGGAATGATCTGACGGAAGATGTAGTGTTTTCTAAATTGGCACAGTTCCGTGAAAATATTTATAAAATGACTTTTTGAGTTCTTTTTTATTTTATTTGTTTTTATTCATATTTTCACTTATGTTCGCATATTTGGTGTCTGGGGTCCTTGAGTGCGCATCAGCGTTTGACTTCCAGTAAAAATGAATGAATGAATGAAAACAAGCAAATGCAACAATGCAGAACAAATATATGACATACCGAATGTACAACGTGTTTGGCTTAATAGACATTCCAAATGCTTGCGCATCAAACAAAAAAATATGAAATGCTGATACCGTATATCTAAAGTATACAGCATACTGTTTATGTAGTTTCGCATCTCAATTTTTTTATACACTATATATACGTTTTTAAAAAATATACATAAGTACGAAGTTACCCTTCTTTGTAACCATCAGAGCACAAGGAGAGTGACTTCTAAAATAACGTGATGTATATATATATATACATATTGTCAAGTGATGTGTATATATATATCTGCTCCATGTATATTCTTGTCCTCTGCATAGAAATGGAGCACAGATAAACCTCTAAACTATGTACCATATATATATATTTAGTTTATGTATACAGTATATACCTATATGTTTAGTTTATATATATGTATATATATATATATATATAAACTAAAGTTTAGGGTCCAACATTTTCGCTAAGTCAACTAAAATATGGCTGCTGAATCTGAATATCATAGTATTTTCCTACATGCCGCATGTTATATATATATTATATGCATCAAGTCATCCTAAGCCTGAAAACATGAGACAGAACCTACAGTAAATTAGAAACGCAAAACATTACCGTTTTTATAATCCGAGCCTGCTTATCATCATCGCCACCGCATGCCAGCCGGAATAACCCTTCAGCCAAAGCGGATATATCCAAATTCTCAATCAAGTTGTCCAAAAATGCTGGTTCCGCTTGCATATAAGCCAAAACCTTTAAAGTTTTCTGCATTTGTTTTTATTTTATCAACTTTAGTCAACCATTTTACATGATCGGCTTGTCTAGTTATGAGAAGACTGAAAACTTTATTGAAAAAGCTCGCCAATAGTGGATTTAACGTTTTCTTTTGATCATCGAAATTCGGGCGCACAAAATTTGCCAAAATATTAAAACATTGAGTACATTTGCCCAATGCGGTTGTCAGCACTTCAGACCCGGCGCTGAGTATTTCGCTTGCCAAATGGGAATATCTGAAAGAGTCTGACAGTCAGGTGTCGGGCAGTTGGGTGCAGCTTGACAGGAGATTCCCGTCAAAGGCTTCAGAAGAGCTCGCGGTCAGTGATCGACCAAAAAGGTCTGTCCGAACAGAATTTCAGTCAGTTATATGACTTAAAGACGAAATGCACTCTAGATTCGATGTGGGAATATTCAAAAAAAGAGTGCGACATTCAGATTTAGCACCCATATTTTAGTGGGTTGCAAAAATTTTGGACCTCCAGCACCCATGCAAAAAGGCTCAAAATTTTGATTTCCTAATGGTCCCCCTTGCAATGAAAAATTTCGACTTTTTTCTGTGGGCGCTGGAGCCCCATCATTTTCGCTACCCCAACTTAACTATGGGTGATGAATCTGCATATCAAACTACTTTTTAATATATCCAAGTCGATTCTAGAGTTTACTTCGTCTTAAAGAGGAAAAAATTCACTCGCGATTTTTGTGAGATCAAGATTACATAAAAATCAATTTTACAAACTTGTATTTTCTAGTTTCATCTTCGCAATATTCTGGCTCCGTCACGCAAAATTTTGTGAGTGCAATTAAATTTTCGTCTTTTGTTAAACTGCAAAAAAATATTAGTGGGCTAATTGCAATGGTTTGTAAAAATATGTGGGGACTTACAAATCGGTTAATCGTTTATTGCCGCATTTTAATTCTTGTAAAATATATTCATCGTCCATGACTTCCGTCAGTTTGATGTCCTGTTTGCAAATAAAAGGGGCAAATAAGGTTTTGTAAGTACTAGGTTGTGATTTGGTGGAAAACCACGAACTTGGGTTTTATATAAACTGATATTTTTTTTCTTTTTAAAGTCCTTTGGGCTACAAGATTATGCTAATTGACCGAATATGGGTACACAATCAACAAATCTGTGACCATATTCTTACAGGTTTATCTAGTATGGTAGCCAATGAGCTAGTTTGAAATGCCGCTTCGGTTCGCCAAAACATTTTCTGCGGGAGAAGAGCAAATCAGGAAAATATTTTCACGAGAATGTTTTTACTTTCACATGTCTCTCATGTTTCTTTTCCACCGCTTACAGTATTTCTAGAGCACATTTGCGCACACCCACATTTCATCTATCCGTATGACAAAATCCCGCCTCCGCGGCCCCCATCGCCAAGGCGTCGTGCCTTTTGGCGCCTTTCTTTGTGACCGCGCTTTTTTGGCGCCAGTCACTTTTTTTTTTATGAAGCTTTAATCAACTTTGTTTTTCGTGTCCCAGCGCAATGCTCTAGACAAGCTGGACTTTTCCGAATAAGCAAGAAAACATTACGCGGCTAACCCAATGACAATGGCCCAATTGGCCATCGCCTACGTGGCTTGGCGCCCAGCTGGAATCGCCTACTTGGGCAGCGCCTACTTGACCCAGCGTCCAGTTGGCGGCTCCCAGATGGCCATCGCCCAGTTGGGGTGTGCCAGATCTTCCCTGTCTGGTGCTGTGCATCGACATTACTGCGCTGAAGTGATTAGCTCATGCGTGTAGCATTTGTTCCTGATGTTAAACATGCTTATCCGATACTGATCCAATTGTTATCTGCTCACTTTTAGATCTGGTTGTGAGCCAGGTCTATGCAGCTAGAATCCTCTAGATCTGGCGAATGTTTTGCCCTAAAGCGGGCTAAACAGTGGATTTCTGGCGGACTGTTGTAAATCTAGATATAGGCCCATGAACAGCACAAATCCGCCTTATGTATTTTATAAGACGGTTGACGCAGCTGTCTTCGCGCGTTATGGTCTGATAAGCAATGACCGACAAGCCTGCGGCTTCTAGGAAACAGCTTAGTTTAACAATCCATATTGTGGATAAATCAAAAGACTGCAAGAGGGAGCAGGTCTCAATCGAAAACTTTCAGACCCCAGTGCATGTATGCTTATTTACAACCAGCATCAACTGAGCCGACCCTACAGCAGGCCTGAGTCCCGACCCTGATCCGAAAAAAGATTGATTGTGATGGCGTGTTTAACAGCGAGTCCCCACCTGCCTGCTTTGTTTCCTCGCTGCCATTCTGTATTGGACCACTCTGAATTACACACGACAGCGAAGGAGCGCCTAAAGCGGCATGCAAGCGTCAAATGAATGAGATTTAAAAGAAAAACGGAATTTCTCATAATACGTGTTTCACCTTATCATATTCCAGCAGATGCAGCACAACAAATTTTAATTGCTGATCCAGCAGTCAGATCGGATCAGGAGTGATCTACCCGTCGGACCAGTGGATCGGTGTTGTGACCATTGCCGCTAGGGGGCACCTGGAATTCTTGGGGTGTAGCTGATAAGATATCTGTCTCATGACATGCTCACACGTTTCAGGCTTTGCGAATCTGGAAGAATTTTCATGGACGGAACCTTCGATGTGGCGCCGAACAAGACAAGGAACACATACAAGGCATTGTTTCGGTAAGCTTGGAGCTTGGAGTAAGCAAATTGCGTTAGCCTACAGATTTTTTTCAGGATGTTAAAGGATAAGGCTGTCGAAATGGGTCATCAACTTGCGCCGTTTTTCATCACGTCAGATTTCGGAAGTGGATTGATTCCAGCCATTGCTGAGGAATTCCCAAACGCTCGCCATCTTGGGTGCTTCTCCCACTTTTGTCAATGTATCCATCGACAAGTGCAGCGTCTAGGTGAGCTACGAAATATCTGTAAGATTGCTGCATTGTACTGTAGGTTTGCCAGACCCGTACACAAATAACGAGAACGTTCGAATTCAAGTCCGTATGCTCATGGCGCTCGCTTTTCTCCCTGCACAACTGATTCGTCCAACTTTCGATGCATCACTGGATTAAGCCCCTCTTGCTATTCGCCCCTTTTTCACCTACTTCTCCGATCAATGGCTGAATGGAAACTTGCCAATGCCACTATGGAACATGTACGGGGTCTGTCGGCGAGCCAACAATGACCTGGAGGCTTGGCATAAGCGGTTCAGTTCAATTGTGGTGAAAAAACATCCAAATATTAATGAATTTGTTGAGGCCCTAGTCAAAGACTTTGATGCTAACGAAACTACCATCATCGCCGCCGCAGCTGGTCAAAATGTTGTTAGTCAAAACAAGAGATACGTTGCCATCGATCAAAGAATTGTGAGGCTTCAAGAGCGCTTCGATAATGGCGATATGACAGCTGTGGAGTTCATTCGTGGTGTTCCATATAATTTAGCGGGTCCCAAGGGCTTATAATTTTCGAATTTTTTTGTCGTAGCATAATCAATTTTAAACTGACAAGTTCTTGCTTATGTTGTATCGATTAATTGTATTGTATGTTTGATTGATTGTATCATGACAGTAAATTTTTAGTAACATTGATATACCGAAGCGCAAATATGGACGGCGAAACTAAGGCCAGCGCAAATAGGAAACGGCGCAAATACTGTAGAACACGGCGCATTTAGGGCTGGCGCAACTAAAACGGGCGCAATCAGGGACGGCGCAACTAGGCTACACCCTTCAACCCATCGGCAGAACCGTGGGGCAGGCCAGGCGCCCACCAGGGACTTCGATTAGCATACTCTCAGAGGGCCTCTGCGGTCGTCGTTTCCTTCGGTTTATATTGGAAAAGTCCAGTAGTTGACTCCAGGGCAGGTACTTGGTTTGTCTGCGGATTTGTCTGTGGGTAAGATCTAGGCCGGTTGAAACATCGTCGTGCTTTGTTGTGCTTCGTAAAGAATCCTCTGGTGTTGACCGAGTCTTCACTGCGCCATCGACAGTGGAACTGTTCGCCAGCGTAGGCATCTTAGGACCGGGTGCATTCGACCAGCAGCCAGGCTGGTGTATCATTGCACAGAGCAGTTGCATGCATCCTTGGGAGGCGCGGCAAACACGCGCGAAGGGTTTTTGAAGAATCGGGGTCTTAGTGATCGATACTTTGCGGGACAAGCCTTTCTACCAGGCTTGGGCTATCGAAGACCTTAATCCGCTCGCTTGTAAGATCAGCCCGAACCCGCCGGCACGAGAGCGAAGATCTGTCGCACTCAAACGAACAACATATCATTACTTTTTTGGTGACACTAGTGGGATCCTACAGTAAAGACAGTAAAGCAGGAAAGACTCAGGTAACACCTGAGGATCCTTTGCGGGGCACAACAAAGCACGACGATGTCTCAACCGTCCTAGATCTTACCCACAGACAAATCCGCAGACAAACTAAGTACTTGCCCTGGAGTCAACTCCTGAACTTTCCCAGTATGAACCGTAGAAAACGACGACCGCAGAGGCCCTTTGAGAGTGTGCTAATCGAAGTCCCTGGCTGGCGCCTGGCCTGCCCCACAGTTCTGCCAATTGGCTGGACAACACAAGGGGAGCTCCCCATAAATTCAGAAGAAAACAGATGGAACCAAATTGAGTGAAAACGAGCAATGGAGAGGCCTGATCTCTCCCTTGCTCTTACCGTTACCGGCCTCGTGGCCTGGTGGTTTAGGCCTCTGCCTCCCACGCAAGGCGCACAGTTACGGGCAAGTGTTCGACTGGCGAGCCGGTAAATCCTTTCGTGTAAAATAAGTCCCTTCACCCTCGAGTGCGAAAAAGCGTTTGGTGATGTGGAAAAACATGAACATGATCTACCGCCGGCCTGCCCTTATTCCACTCTGCTCCTCCTTATATACCGAGCCAACTACTCAAGCCACACCCCCGACCCGAGAGTTCCAGCCGCCCCCAAGCGGCGATGGTCACAGCATCGGTCGATGCGGCTGTAATTGGTGC
Organism: Mesodorylaimus sp. YZB2_4; assembly: GCA_030248295.1. NCBI lineage: Eukaryota > Metazoa > Nematoda > Enoplea > Dorylaimida > Dorylaimidae > Mesodorylaimus > Mesodorylaimus sp. YZB2_4. Next base: position 234,805 of record JASANH010001722.1, read on the forward strand.
CTCAGTGTTCTCTAATAGCATAACCATCTAGTGTTGGTTGGTTTAGTGTGCAAGCACGAGAACCCAACTGTTTGACGGCTCACATCGGAAAGAAATGACTTTTGGGGCTGGTTTGCTTGCTCCTTTTAGTAGAGTGCGCCTCACATATACTGTACAGTATGCGCCTGTAAGTCATACATACATTTTGAGGCAACTGCACGGGCTCCAAGTCGATGTGACTACACCACACACCATCACAACTGACAAAATCAGCCGTAAATTCGATGTATACTGTAAGTTAGCTAATTTTTAGCTTCGTCAGCTCGATGAGGCAGGCCTACCAATTACTCTGCCTTTCGCAACGTTCCAACTTGCGCCTTTGCACAAAATAATCTTTTCAAAAATATTGAAAACTTTATTCCAAGCTTTTGCGGTAGCTGCACACATTCGTGCATTTTGGATTTCTGCAGGATTTTCAAATGCATATCTCGGCTTGCAGAAGATGAAATAAAGATGCAGATATTTATTTGCGAAAAGATAAAGCGAGATACAGTTTTGGTAAGAATTGATATCGATATTCGTAACTATCTGAGAATATATGGATATTTATTACAACATATTTATCCCAATCAACATGTACATACACGCGTTTTAGCATTGTGTAACTGGTCTTGCGCCGCTTACTGCCCATGCCCAATGCTCCAACTATCATTCCATCAAAAAGGCGCCCCAAATATATTTCATCAAAAAAGTGGCAATGCCAAGTTTTTCACCAAAATTTTGCTTGAACCTTTACTGAATTGCCAATGTGTCAGAAATTACACTCCTTCTTCCTACATAAATGTAAATTGTCATCCAATTTTTCTTCCTACGCAGCAATTTTGTTACTCTCTCCCCCGAGGCCACGCCTACTTCAATGCCTACACTATATTTTCATTTTAGTCATAAAATAGATGCATTTTTGGGCAACAGAAGAATATTTGTCAAAACAAGAACTTTCCGACACGTTTTATGTCCACTTCCGTGCGCCGCCTTGTATTTAAAAGTTTCCAATAGCAGTGGGTGTCTCTGTATTCACTGTAACTCACGATCAAGCTTCGAATTCAGCAAAGACACTAATCAAAGTTTTATTAAACTGGTACGAAGCGACTGCTATCAATTTTATATTTCAAACTGGTGGTATATAAGAGGAGGAAAGGACGAAATGATACCCTTTTATTTTTCCGGTTCTCCAAGTGCAGTGTCGCCATGAGGCCATTCGTAATTCCATTAGTTTTCTTCTCTTTTGCTAAGTTTTCAAGTGAGCTGGCTTTTTTCAGGTTGGTTTCAGGTATTTTTTTAATTTCTTGATATTTCTTGCTAAGCGCGAACTATCGATTTTTGAATCTCAGTTAAAATTATGCGCAATCAATCAAAATTAAAAAATTCTAATGTTAAATTTAAATTAAATAAATTCATTAATAATTAATTTTAATTTAATATTGATTTAGTTAATTAAATGAATTAGACCAGATTTGATTTAAATTTCGTTTTTGGGCAACTCTGGCAGCCCAGTCGCAAAAACATTTTGAATAAAGTGTGCTCACGATTGACCCCAAATGTCTCTTCTGTACTAATGATATCAAATTCTCAAAAAAGCTCTATGAAGCTCTTTGAAGTTAACGTTCGTTCCGTTCCGTTAACGGTTTCGAGTATTCCCGCCAAAACAGTAAATTCAAATTTTTTTCGAGCAATTTACTGTACATTGTGGCTTCTCATGATGAGACGAAGATTTTAATGAAACTGCTTCCGGATCATTGCGGGATACACATTTTTTCCCTGATAGTAGTTGTGCGAAAAGTGCAGGATACTTTAATTTATATTAGACCCCACCCAGTCGACTGAACTGTATTTGCCGATAACAGGTTTGTCAAGCCTGCGAGCCTTTTAAGGCACGCAGGCTTAAAAGGAGGTCCAAAATGATTTCTCTGTCCAGGAATCGAACCTGGAAGTGCTTTTTTAAGGCATTGTAGAGGACTTTTTTAGGCACTCGGTTTTTTTCCGATGCACTGCACTAAGATGACACAAATTTACATCCACAGCAGGCTTTGTTGTCCCATCTTGTTTCTCTTTTTTTACACTCCCGCCTCTCCTTGTGATCACTTGTCAGATTTTCGAATGCTGTTGTCAACTTTTTCGACTTTGTGAATGCTAAACCACGACAGCGACTATGAATATTTTAGGTTGCCATCAAGGTCACAGTCATGGTCCAGGCGGTGCGAGACGACGAGCTTGTATCAGCGGTTCTGACCTGGTTACAACTCCGGCAGGTCCAAAACGGCTCGATCAAATACAAATTGGCGATCTGGTTGCTATCGGCAATGGCCAATTCGAACCAGTGGTTACATTCTTACATCGCGATACAAGTCGGAATGTGCCGGGTTATCGAATAACCACGTCAAAAAACACCACTCTGACTCTTTCCTATGAGCATCTGATTTTTATGGCACCATCAAAGCATGCCATAATGATGAAAAATGTCAAACTTGGTCAAAGAATTTTTCTTTTAAGAAAAGGAGTATTTTCAGAAGAGATTATTGTTGAAATTGAAAAAAGTGAACTGGAAGGTCGATACAGTCCACTGACAAAATCTGGTGTCCTGCTGGTCAACCAGATTCTGGTATCCTGCTATTCGCACGCTCATGATCACAATCTGATGCATCGTGTTGTCCAGTGGTTGCTTCCTTATTCACGCCTGGTCGACCTGTTCAAAACCCAGGATGATCTATTTGACAATCAGGAATGCATGCATTGGATTGGGGACACATTGTGGTATTTTTTTCGTCATTGGTTTATTGCTGATGATACAATTTTTTAAGCGAAAAATGCTTTGTTGAAAAAATATATTGTCTTGATTTATAATGGAAATCATGGTTTCGTCTTGATCTTATTATTTTTTAAAACAGAGCCCAGGCTGGACTAGATTATGTTTTTCAAACTATCACATTTTCCTATATTTGTGGATTAGATTTCCGTGAGTTTATTATTTTTTTGGAGTACAGTATTCGCAAGTGGTCATCTGTGAAAACTGCGTGAAAAAGCTAATATACTAGTTCATTGTGAGTCATCTGCAAAAAATTGTATTCCTCAAAAAATTGCTTCCTTTTCACATGACATATATTTTTGATCGCACTACAAATTTAAATTTCCCGCCAATTGCGTCCCGAAAAGAGGACTAACGATAAGAACAAGATTCGCTGAACTGTTCATGTACTCTAAGCTACGCTCAGTTGAACTTGATTTTAAAACTATCACAAAGTTTTCAAAAATTCAGCTTGAAGCTTTGAAACAACTAAAACTAGAAAAAAGAGAACGCTGAAGCAACAGTATGTAGTACAGAGAGTAGGGCGGTGTAACCTGAAGCAAGGTCTGGGCCTGGTGTAACCGCGGTCGTGGGCTAGCGGCTTAAGGCATCTACCTCTCACGCTGGGTGCGCACTCACAGGGGAGGGTTCGACTCCCGCCTCGGTAAAAAATGATTGTCAAATTATGAGTTCCCTAGCCCTCGATTGCGCTGTATGGTGCTTGGCTATGGATAAAGTATGACATGACCTGAGGTGGCATGATGTGATTTGTATTTCCTCTTCGCTTAGATCCGTATCCCCGCTTAAAAAATTGGAAATCGAATTCTTAGAGAAATTTGAATGGCACGCTTTCGCGCGCTTTTGCCTGTGATTAGCATGATAGCAGATTACTGTAATCGCAACTATTTTCTGTGAAATTAGTCGAGAACGGATAAAAAGTATTTTTGCATTAGTTTTTTCGAGATTTATGAACCTGAGCGACTTCTTATGCGTTGAATTTTAAAATGTCGCTTTTGCTGACTATATGTCAGATCAACAACATTGGGGCAATATGTTTATATTTCGCAAATTCTCGTAATTTGGTGCTCGAACTGGGAACGATTTGATGGCAAAAATTTTACGCCTCCTGTTAGAGGATAGAAGACAAAAAAAGAAGAGATGCGATGGTTTTTTACTGTCTGAAAAAGAATTTGAATAATCAGTGAAAGTTCCTGGAAACGCAAAGAACTAGAAGCAAATGTTTTTCTCAGCTAGAGCATGTTAGTATTTCTCCTGATTTGTTCGAAGCATCTCACAAAAATTCCGAACTAAAATATCAGAAAGCATCATTTAAAAGAATGAGCAGCTGGTTTTTTCGGGCCTAGAAGTTGGCACTGACTCATTTTTTGCAACGTTTTCAACGAGCGATCGCGATACTTTTTATCAATAATCAACAGATTATGCAGAAACAGCGAACTATTTAATGAGAACATAGCGGTTACAGTATGACTAGCTGCCTGAGCATCACAGTCAAAAGTGCGCGCAATCAACTGTTTCTCTGCAAATTCGACTTTCGCCTGGTCTGGGAGAACAGAGAAGTTTTCTTTCTCTTTCACGGAGACTAAATATCACATCATGCTCACCTTCTTTTAAGCTACCCTCCACCCCGGCGCCACATAGCTTTAGCGTTCTCTTTTTTTCCAATTTCAGCTCTTTCATCTTTCTGGACCTCCCCGAGCTTTATCCTTGGTACGAAGCCGTCAAAATATTTTCTACTGTCTACGTCATTCTTCACAATGGAAAAAATTCACGTGCATTTTCTGTTCAAATTTTTGCTCTATATCTTCCGAATGATTTACAGTTTGTAGCACATTGAGTTCTGAAACGAGCCTAAACCTATTGGCCGAGTGAAAAGACATAAACGGACGATGCACGATGCAATTGAGTCGTGGTGACAAAGCTGTCACGCACGCTCTTGCCAATCAAATCCGCCACAATCCTCTCCAGTCGTGTAAAACACCTTTTCTACCAACTGAGCTTCCTCCTTCTCCTCCTCCTCTCTCCGCTGACTCCATCATTCGCGATGCTTGCTCGACTCGTTCTCCCAGACTAAAACATATTCAAACGGGCCAACATCCGAATAGTGCTTTGCCGGTCGTTTAAAGAAAAAGGTTTTTTTTGTTTAACAGAAACGAACGTGAAAGTGAAAAAATCGAGGCAAACTAGGAAACGTTTTGGTTTTCCTAACTTATAAATTTCTGTCCAACTCTATTGGCAATTGTTGACGAATGCTTTTCTTACTCTTTCTTTCATCCGAAATCCATTTCCCACACTCTCCCCTACATCGCTCATTGGTATTGACGCTTCTGAGGCCACGTTTGGTCTTTGTGTTTCGACCCTAAGCCCCGACTCATAGAAACCACGGTTCGGTAATCCTGTTGATTCGGGCGTGGACGCTGACTAAGCAGCCAATAGGAGGCTCAGCTCGTTGCTAGCTAGCATTTTGGCTTGGCTGATCGTGAGTTCACTCTGTACCTAATTGACTCCCGCTATTGCTTCAGGGAATAGGCGGGCGTACTTTTTAAGTTTCCTTGCGAAACGGACACATCTCGGATTTTAAACAAACTCTGTCTTTGCGCCCTGCCTTTGAAATTTATGACTGTTTTTTAATAAACTAGTTGTCCAGTTAGACCAGCCAGAGTAGCAGGATGTAGTGCTGTGATTTAGTGATTTTTTTCACTGGCTTGTCCGAATGTTTTCTACCAGCAGCTATCAACTAAAGGAAAGTAATTTTAGCTCTGTTTCAGGCTTTCCCTCAATTAGCTAGAGGGTCCACAAAACTTTCTTCCCTCTGCCAGTCACTCCGATATCGTTAAGCCTGCCAGTAGATCTGGGCGGTTGCTGGTGTTGTGGGTTAGGTACAAGTGAAGAATATACCAGTCTAGCTTTATTATACCACCTTGCTTTGAGAGCACTTGCACATTATGTATAAGGTGTACAGTACAGCACGTTTGTGAACATCTATACATGATGAAAATACTTATAGAATACATGTATACAAATACATATGTGTAGAGATATATATATGTATATGCGGTATATATACACATATATATACGCATATGCATATGTGCATATGCATGTGTGTGTATAGAATATTGTATATGCAGTATATAGTAGCCATTTATATGCACACACACCTAACGTTATATGTTAACTATTAAACTAAAAAACCCTGTTAACTAAAAAAACCCAAACCTTTATGTCCTATCTCTTCTCTTCATCCTGCCGTTGTTCCCGCTATTGCATAGTCCGCTCTTTAGCCTCTTCTTATCGTCACTAAGTACAGACAGATAGGTCTGCTACCTTCTGCACAGTATAATCTTCGCTATTTATGTTTTAAAAGATAATAAAGAGTAGTTTGTGGGGGGCCAACTTTTTGTCCCTGATCGTTAGTCATTTTCAAAAGGTATTTTTGGGTCTTTTATATGTTAAACATATTTTTTAAGGCCGTTCTGCAGGTATATTTAGATGTAGGGTATACAGTATATAAGCGAATATTTGGTGTCTGCCGGTATGCATATATATTTGTGTAGGTATATTATATCTATGGGCATATATGTATATAAATTGTATGCGACCACCAAGTTTTTTCACATTATTCTAAACCTAACATTGGTAATAAGTCAAAACATTTCTCCCATTGAAAAGTTTAGGATACTGATCTTCTGCACTGCAAAAATTTGTATGATTTTTTTAATATATCGACGTAAGTAGTATACAAAGCTCAACTGACCCGCTTAAAATACGCAAGATATTCAGGTCTTCAATCCAATTTCTTAAACTACAAGTAAAAATTCAGTCTCTGTTGCCGATTATTTCAGTTTGTTCTACAGTGACCTCTCTCCGTGGTCATGTCCGTAAAGACAAAATGCACTGAATAATCGTTTATGACTCTGTCCGAATTTCAATTTTAACCAAAAGGGGGTAATTTTTCCATAATCATATATCTGACATATTTTTAATTCGTTTGGTGCCTTTTTTCGATTGTATGCTTTATTTCACCTGCTGGTTTTTCAACAAATTAAACACATCAGTGATTTCAATTCCCTAGAAAAATCTGTTTTACCTTGCTCAAGCCGCATCTCTCTTTTATTCTTGCCTGATCACATAAATATGATATGTCATGACATATTTTTTTAGAAAATCGTGGAGAAGATAAGCAAGTTTTAAAGCAATCCAATATTTTGTCTCGACTCCGTTTCCCATTAAGTGCAACTCGATTATTTTTTCACTAAAAGTCATCTATTTTTCAAGTCATTCAACAAGTGTTGGCAAGCAATCATTGCTTTTACGTTTATTTAACCTTGTCGGTTTCGGATTTCGAAAAAAAGAGGCTGGTTTGTTGAACGTATGCAGGAAAAAAGATCAGGGTAGAATGAAATCGCCAGTCCGAGTCACTTTTTCTTCAAGTTTAACATTTCCCGAAAATGACGGAGAAACTAATAACAACGGCCTTAGCGACGGAAATGCGGCAACCGTTTCAGTTTTACGGGCTCATCTTGACGACGGCTGTGAAGCGGGCGGAAGTGAACGAGCGCTAACCATCGATTCCGTACATCTACGCCCCACTTTTGTTGACTTGGTCGATAACAGCAGTGTGAAAAGTATTGACAGCACTGATTCAGCCAGTGGAAGCATGAATCCAATCAGTATTCGAGTCACGGCCGCCGAATGCAAGCCAAATGGCCGCGCAACAAGTAAGTCATCTTGTTGATTATCAGACCAGGCTAGGGCTCACATGCTGGACACATGATTCCCATGTCATAACCGCCCAACCTAATCAGATTTAAACATGGAACATGCTCAGTTGCTGATATCATATCTTTTTTTGAGAAATTCGTGTACTGTAGAGTTGTTGCAGCAGAAACAAAATTGCAGTCGTCATGGCATTAGTTTCTAGGCAAAAAAATGTGGAAAATTGCATTGTATTGTATACAATTGCAGAAAACTACATATTCAAAAATTTCGAGATATTCCCACACAGAATGAAGGACAAAGTGCACTGTTTTCACTGCTTCAATAAACATCGCGAGACAACTTGTTCTTTTTATTGCGCGCGAATTCTAAACGAAAGTTGCATGAAGACTTTTTGGACACTGTGTGGTCCACTGCTCCTAAATTCAGTGGGCATCAATTTTTTTTTGTAGAGATGCGTACTCTATGTTTGCTAAATTGTCTCTAAAGTACACCCATCTTCCGTCAGCTCGTTAAGTTCATCTTCTGACCTTCTCTTTTCGGCTTGAAACAACTACTGTAGGTTTCTCGAATCTTTTCCTCCATTTTTTATGAAGAAATCTGGTGTGCTATTTCAATTGCCCTTGAAAGCGGCTCTAGCGATTACTTTTCCTGATTAGTTGATTATTTTCACAATGGGGATTTAAAATTTGAGCGGAACCTCACCTTTTCGCTGAATGGAGTCAGGCATTTTTCATTATTCACTGTATTTATCCACCTGTTGCCCGATGAATTATATAATCTCTCAGTTATAATTTACAGGTCAGGGTCCATTGCGTAAGACCCCTTCTCGCACTGCTTTCTTGAAGCCTAGTTTTTAAACAGGGAACATACGCAAACAGAAAAAAAGTCCACAGTATTTGGACACAATATGTCGGCCACTGAAGTCATTTTTTATCCTTCTCAGGCTAACAATATCCTCTTTCAAATCATGTGGCAACCCTATTTTTGTTTCTGCCCATCACTTGCGCTCAAGAAGACAAAAACGCTGTGAAATTTTAATTTGCGCGCACATATGAGAGAACCTGAGAGTGGAGAGGTCGTTTGGCGTGAATTCAAATTTCACAGCATCTGATCTTCCTGAGCAATGGGGGGGGGGGGGGGGTGGTCAGTTGATTAATGTGTAACAGAAGAGCCCTCTGGTGTTTGTTTGGATGCTGTATTAAAAAGGTGAGATTGGTAGGATAAGGGTGTGGGTGAGCAGAAAGCATGTTGTGCAGTGATGTGTGCCTGGAGTTTGTAAAAGTGGTTCAATTACTGAGAAAAGCACTCAATGTATAACGAACCCTCTTTTAAAATCATCATCATCGTCGTCGTCGTCTGATTACCCAAGAGATACATGCTCTTGGAGGATGGAAGACTCAACGGGAGCTATGTATCCATAGGGGCGCCACGTGTGCCACACCAACAACGAATACATACACAGTACTTTTTTAGCAATTGAACCACTCTTAAAGTACACTTTCCACGCATACCTCATTGCACAGCATACTGTACTATCCACATGCGCACACCCCTCTCCTTCAAAGTCTCACTGATGTCCATCTCAAGATCAGGTTTTTGTCTCATATGACCGTTGTGCATGCAGCCCATCACGTCATCCCCTGTCCATAGCCAAACAATATTGCACTCGAGGGATGGTGAATAAATATTTGACTGTAGTAGTTTTGCCATGGCGGGAGTCGAACCCTCCGCTCCTAGATACGTGCCCAGCGTGAGAGACAGACGCCTCAACCCGCAAGGCCACGACTGAGTCGCCATTAGATAAGCATCCAAAACCCCAGAGGGCTCTCCCGTTACATATGAGTCGGTAAAATGTATGCACCACTTTTCACCAGCAGCCATTCTAGAATTAGTGGTATAAAGAAAATACAATGCATTCTCCTACATTTTATAACATTCTGCAGCATCCAATTAAACATCGTGGTTCATGCAGTTATTTTATGTAACTACCCGCCTGGCAGTAAGCAGTTAGTACAGCAGCAGAGGCGAGAAGGAAGTGACTTTTGAAAACTTTCTTAATCACCCTTTTTTAATGAAAAGTTTACTGCCTCCATTGTGGATATGGATATCCATATTCATCTAGATATAATCAATATCGATATCTTGTGACATATGGATATCAAAATCATATTCATATCTATATTTTTTGCCACATCATATCGACAGTAACTGTAGCCTATGGAGCCTTATATTTCATCTCCTCCGCATTATCCGCATCTTTTCAGTGCCAACTTTTCCATCGCGTCTATTCTCGAGAGTTCGATTCTATGGTAACGTCTCACATATCACGCAGCTAGCCCTGCCTAAATTTTCCGACAAAATGTCACTTGCACTCTATTCAAACTGTCCACATAAATTATGCACAACTTGCTCCCCTGCGTTTTACACTCTTCACATTGTCTTCACCAATTTTTCACTGCCTATCAATCGATATGCACTTATTGTCCAATTCATGCACACGCTCCATTTTTTGTAGATGACGACGTGAATGGGGATGTGTCGAGTGTGGGCACAGTGGAAGGTGGAGAGCATGCAAGTGGTGAATCGCATTTCCTCAATAATTTCAAATTATTAACAGTCCCAAACTCAGTTGGACGCGATTCACCAAGTATGGCAAGTATTAGCGAAGCTGAATCGTGTTATCAAGTCCAGCCTGGAGCTATTTATCCTAATCGGATCAACAGCCCCGATTCTGATGGCGAATATGGTAAGTAGGGGAATGCGTATGTGTTTTTTTAGGACTTGCTGAATGCAATGTGCCATTTTATCAAAAGTCAAGCTCTGCACAGCACAGTCGAGGGCTAAAAAACACATTTTTTACCCGGGCGGGAGTCGAACCCCTCTAAGGCGGTGGAACCTTATCTCTGAGGTGTCTTTACTCTTTTTTTTTCATCAAGCACTACATGCTGCAAGCACCAATGAGTCATGCATTCACTCTGTAACGTCCTCTAGTGACATTTTCAACTTTCCTCCTTCTTGTTCTCCTCCCTTAGAAAACCTAGCGCATATAAAAATTTAATGGCAGTGTCAGTATGACCAGAGAGACGGATACGATGTGTCGTCTCACAATTGAGCTGACTGATGAAGGATTCTTCATAAAAATTGCATTTTCTTACCGATTCTTTGAAAAGGTCACGGCGGTGTGGATCGAATGGGAGGTGCTGGCATGCATTGGCGGTGGCCATTTTGTAAATCGATCGAAAATGACACAGAAAAAGGTTTCTTAATTAGTCACTAGGCTCGTGGGATTTCGCATAAACGAGTCGCCACCTCGGAGCACTAGTGGCTTGAAGAGTTGAAGAATTGGATAAAAATTGTGCTAATCATTCTTTATTAGCTTTTGAAGAAAGACCGCGAGCTGGTTAGATCTCTGCTCTAAGATATATACTGATATGCACTGCGAAGAATGAAGGAAAATTGAATATTTAGTACGCTTAAAGGATTGAAACATTTTTTTAGTTGTGTTCATATGACTCTAATCAAAAGTCGCTGTTTCCATTTTCGTGGCATAAAAGAATCAGAAAACTGAATTTGCGGGCAAAGAGCAAAACTTAGTCTGTTGCTTAGCCATCGTTCATCCTTAAAGCCAGCAGAGCTTCTTTGGGTAACGGAGTGCACGCGCAGATGTTGGCCGTGGCGCGGGGAGCGGGACCCCAGCGCAGCAGAGGGGAAGGGTGCAGGGGGGGGGGGGGGCGGGTGTGGGGAGAGAGCATGGCAGCGAGTCACAAGCCAAGGCGAGATCAGCAGACATAGCTAGCGGGATCGTCTGATCTATTCTTGCTTCACCTTTTCATCAGATAATTTAATTTCCTGTCTGAAAAGCCTTTTAAAATGCCTGTTGCCTATTTTTGGTCTAATTTCCGTGGGGATGCATTTAATTGAAGGTTTATAAGGCGGGCGAAACCTTCTCTAAAAAGCCTCTAAGCTGTGCGATCGACACCAAACCATCTGAAGAGCCGAGCCTGAAACCATATTTTGCACATTCTAGTGCAAGCTCGAAGCCGAAACGAAACTAAACATGACTTCTTTTTCCAACGAATTTGGTCATTAATGTCACTTTTGAATGTCAGCTGTCATATTTGCACAGTCGTAAGTGCATGCGCAACCTTCTAATAACTTTAATTTTTGACTAAGTCATTCGCCCTTGTATAAAGACCGGTTATCCGACTCTTTATAATACGTTTTAGAAAAACCAGTTATGTGCTTCGTGGCACGAAAATCCTTTATGGTCATAATTTAGTGCCGTGAGAAAGCTACCTTTGAAAGTCTTTGTCTAACAGCAGGGCATCAAATTACTTTTCTTCACGTTGAGAGCCAGCAGCACGAAATAACACCCACATCGAGGAAGAGGAGCAGGGAAACAGAGGGTGCAGGTGTTGTCAGCACCTGACACACAGCAACTCTTGTAGGCTTCGCGTGTTTTGATGTTTCGATAGGAAGATATTTTGGTAGGCTTCCTGGTGGGAAGTGTTGTGCAGCAGCAATATAAGCGTAAAATGCTGAATCTAGCAGAAAGCAGCGTGGGATCGACTCTTGGAACTACAGTAATGTTACTAATGCAGGTGAAGGCACTCTGGACTAACAGCTAGCACACAGCTTCCTTTTCTGATCTTGGCACCATCAGGATTGTTCTCGGCACAAAAGAGCAAATATACAGAAGAAAGAGTCACCACGTCTCCATGTCGACCTGCATTCTAAGAATAGTTAAATATTGATGCCTCTAGAACGTACATGAGCATTGATTAACGCCATGTTGTCTAAGTGATAAGGGTGCGAAACGGACATTCAATATGCTCGATTAACTGTAGGAAGCATGTGGAAGTTTCCTTGGGGCAAAAGAAATCTCTAACGCGTGCATGGCCACGTCGCTCTGCTCCGCTCGCCTGATCTTCTTTGACACTATTTTTCTTGCTCCTTCCTACGGCTGGTCGTTTCGCGGCCATCTATGCACGAAGATAGGAAAACAGTTGGTTTTTTTTACTATCCTATAGCCCATCGGCTATTTCACTCCTCATTCGAGCTGTCTCATATTTGAGTAAGGAAAAGAGAAAACCCTAGTATTGAAAAAAGAAACCACGTCTTCTCCTCCTCTAGCAAGCCTACTGGCGGCTGAGGCATGAATTCGAGACGAGTCGAAGCTTTAAATTAATTGTTTCCTCCGACCTATCGTAGTTTTCTTTTTCGACTCGGTCTTTTCCCCACACGAACTCATTGCCTTCAATGTCGTCTGACACACGCACGTAGCCCAATTGGACAGAGTGAGCCCCTGCTCGTACCCCCCATCTCTCGCATCCCATTTGGTCGAGTCGACCACAGTCTTGGATCGAGAGATTTGAAAACGTTTTGGTTTGACTAAAATTTAATCACGCTCCCATTCCCTTTGCGAGTACAATTGAAGAAAACGAGCCGAGCGAGGGTGGTAACTGAATTTGCCCACTCTAATACAAACTTTGAACGTGTTGTTCGCGACTGGCTAAAACGTTTGCGTCGATCAAAAATTGTCGATTTATAGATCTTCTCTAAGCTTCAATGCTTCATCTCTTTCCATCGCTTCTTCACTTCACCTTGGCACGAAAGCATTTATGGTCGAGAATGTCGTCATTCGCCTTTTCCCTCATATCATCGTAGCCAAGGCGACCGTGCTCGGCCTCGCCTAATAGCTCACCCTCTTGATCTTATCATCATTTCATAACTAGAAAATCCGAGTTCGGAAGCGTCTTCGTTCGTTTATAAATGATCCTATTCAAATTTATATCGCATATTCTTTGATTTTAATAACTAAAATTTTCTATCATTTTATTTAAATTACCAACGATTATTAGTGGCCGAATTGAAAATTTTCCAACCCTGGCTTAGCTTTAAGAGAGTACGAAGAAAAGATCGCTTCAGCGGAGAGCACTGAAATTAGTCTCGGTGACGCGTTTGCGCACGTTCAGCGCCACTAACTGTCCTAATTTGTTTGACTAGTGGTCGTCACAACTTCGGAAGTTGGTTTGGACGAATTTTTTGAAAATCGACAAGGATTTTTATAATTCTGGCTCCAGCTCTATCGTCGCTAGACGTGAGTCTAATCTTCACGAGGTCATTTTTTGGCCTAACGCAGGTTATCGATTAGCAATCACGTGGTCACGGATTGCGTTTTGTGGATTTCCGATTTGTTTCATCCCTAGTTCACTCGGTCATTTTCCCAGAATTTTCGAGCATCAATCTGAAACACCGAAATCTTGTCGATTGGCGATCGATCAGTAAAATTTTTTCAATCAGACATCGATCGAAAAAATCGTCAGACTAATCGATTCGACTAAAAGCTATCGATAACTGATTTCACAAATATAACGTCAACTTTTTTTCTGAACTAAACTCTAATTCGCCGAGGAAGCGTCGCTTCCCCAAAATCAAATCGTGGACAGTTTCTGTTTCTGCGAAAAATTCAGTTGATCTCCGCTAAATTTTTGATCGCATAACCAATTTTTATCCAGAAAAATACGACTGCAAAGAAATCGATAATATTGTATTTTTCAAACCAGGAAAATTATGAGTTCATCACAAAAATCGAGTGCCGCAACTTCGCCAACATCGGCAGGAATAACAGCTTTAGTGGACACAAATGGGAAGATCCCATTGGAGCCCGTTCTTCAAATACGTTTCGACTCATCGTTACCTCAGATGAGTATTATCGGCGATATTTCTCATCGCTCATCGACAACGCAATTAATCAATCATGAATTTAATCATAAGAAAACGAGCGGCGATTTGGAATGCGAAGAAAATGGGAGTAGTCAAAGCGATGATAACGATGAAACTACAAAGTTACAGCAGGCGGGAAAACATAAAAGGAATACAAAATTATTAGCTGGACAATGTTCGAGTTCGAACTCACTCATTTCACCAAACAGTTTACTTGCGTCACCGAGTGGAGCAGGTGCCAATAAAACGCATTCTACAATCGCTCAACGTTTTTCTTTCGGATATCCAACAACAGCCGCTGAAAGAAGAGTTTTATTTTCATCAATGAGAATGAGACCGAAGAATTTAGCGAATTTGAATACATCGAATCAGCTATCGAATGGATCGGCTAGTGTAAAAACGGAGAGCGGCAGCGCTGAAAATTCTGGTTCCAACGCAACTACCAATATTGTGGTTGGATCTTCAACGAAATCAGTACCGCCAGCTGCTCTTATATCATCCGAATCTTGTCCAGATACTGTTTCCCCACCCAAACCTTCAGTCCCACTCACCACAGCGCAATCGCAGACCACATCGCCCCCGATATCTGTCCCGCCTACAACTGGTCAATATCGTCAGTGCCACACTCATTTCATTTTAAATCGTCGTCGTCGTCAGCAGATTGTTCAATCGGCCACAACCGCCTCGTCGCCATCCATCGCCATTTCCAATGGTCAAATAGGATTGTCGTCGATATTCGCCAGCGAATCGGCCATGGTCAACGCTGGTGCCGATATTAGTGATAGTGGTGGCGAAATGAGCACACCGCGCGGAGATTCCAGCGAGACTACGCCATCCACTAGTTTGACACCGACGCTGACTCGCAGTCCCGCTGCTCATCGCTACAACAAACAGTACAGCTTCGTTGGTTCGTGCGGATCGGCTAGCAACGTGCCATTGACAGGCGGAGCCACAATGCCTGCTTGTGCATTTAATTCGCACGCTTTAAAAAGTTTAGATTCCATGCAACGTTTTGGAGCCATTATTTACTCGTCCGTTGACGATAGTAGCGCCGGTGGGCCAACTTATGGCAATAGATACCAGTCGCAATGGGAAACAATGAATAACACATTCGATTTAGACAGCATTAATGAATTTGGAGATTTGGGAGGTAATGTCCACTTAATCCATAATTCACGCTTCGGGAATCCTGATCTAAAATCAGCTTTTACACCATTCATGCTTGCAATCATTGCGCGATGCAATGCAGGCAAAGCGCAAGAACTGGAGCCTGACTGTGAGTTGCAAAGTGAGGCTTTTCGGAATCTGTGTTTCATACACAGCCGTACAAATGTACTTCACGCGTTAGCTTGAATTTTTTGTGCTCGTCGTGCAAGACCATCTCTATTTACGAGGCGACAACGCCACATTGTTGAACTGCGTAAGATATGGTTTCGGTTAGCTTAACAGTGCACTTCTTGGGTTAGGGAACCCCTTCTTTGGCACTCTTTATTGAATCCTAGCAGAGCACTGTAGAAGTGAGAGACCACAGTTTTTGAAAGGTTTTAGCTTTGTTCCCGGTTTGAAAGCTTTCCTCTTGCAATTACTCACCTTCAAGGAACTAATATTTTTGGACGACCTTTCTTCGGTTGCCCTTCATTAGCTATTTTACGTCAGTCACTCTTAGAAAACAGGGTCTTGGCAGTTCGGCATAGATTTTTTATGAAAGAGGCAAATTGCGAAAAAAATAATTATCCTCAGCAGGGAATCCTCGCTGGTGTTTTTAAATTTTATTATCTTGATACTTTGTCACGCGAAAACATTCAACGAATTTTGCACCAAGCACTGCACCTAATTAAATAAATGCTTAATTGACACTGCTCTAGTCAGGGGTTTCGCGGAAATGTCGGGGTCTCACTGTAATATACTAACTTTGGGTCCTTACACTATTGCACGCCACCCTTCCCCTGTTTCTGTATGAAAGTTGTGGCAAAGAAAAAGATGGGTATGGGGTTGAATGTGGTTCAATGACCATTGCAAGAACACCATGTTTTGGGCTAGTAAGGCTAATCGTAAGCTTGGGTTAGATATGTGTCGAAAAGTGTAACTCTCCGTGTGTATTTCTCACCTGTTAAAAAATTTAGACTTCGTACAAAAACGCGTGTCAAAGTCCAACTTTTTTTAAAAGTGCGATGAAGCACACATCGTGATTAAAGATAGGTTTAATGCACGGCTAACAGAAAGACGGAAGCGCGAGCAAATGACGTTAAACACGTTATGTGACGTATTACGAGACCGATCCCGACCTAGCGATACCCTGATTGGGTGGATAGGCTTCATCGCATTCCACGTAGGTGTCAATTAGCCTGAGCAAAAACAGGACGTTAGCTGATAAGGGATAATTTTCGAAGCCCATCACTTCCATACACATGCTTGCAGGAAAAGAATTTCTAAGTACCACACTGGCTGTTCTTTAAGATGACCTTTCTTACGAACGTGATTAGCGCTGTCTCTTAAGATTTGATAAGGTGGGACCAAAACCCAGCTTATTCTGTTCAGAATTTTTGAATAAGTTGAATACTTATTCTTTTTTTGTATGCTAAGCACAGTTATCTAAAACTATTCATTTTCACCACGGTCTGAGTAAAAAGATGTCTGCTAAAAATTTTTTCAATGGAAGCTCTTGAAATGAGATTTTCATACAAATCTAGTAATTAATAGAAAATTTTTCAATTCTCGTTCTATCTGTTTTCTTCCGGAATGTACACGCGGCACTATGCAGGAGCGTGCAAGGCGTGTATATTCTCGAAGGAAACAGGCTATATAATAAAATGATAATTACAACCTTTTTCGAGCCCTGCGGTTATAATTTGAGGCTATCAAAGATTTTGAAAGCTGGCCGGAACATTCTTTCAATCATAAAACCCTTGAGGCATCGTTCTTGACTAAGATAAATTGAAATGAGATGAAGTCTTTACAAAATGAGAGTAAAGTGACAATGCGTGGGTTTGTCTCGTAGGAAAGCCTTGCTGATTATGCAGGATCCCGATTATGTTCTTTATGGAACAGAGTCAAAGAAAACCTAGTCAATACGGGTCTTATCCGACCTGTCCTACCCTACAGCACATACCATAGCCATACCTGGTCAGTATGGCGACGTTCTACTTTTAATTGACATACATTTTCACCCTCACTTTGATACGCATCCTACATCGGAGAAAAACTGTCGATAGCTGAATATATCTCATCCTAATCTGCATACTTTATCTAAATCCTTTATATTGGCCCGTTCATTTCGCCAAGGCAAACTCCATCTCGCTCTTCGTCATTCTACCAATAAATAAGCTCATCCGGCCGCCCTCGTTCCTTTTTCTTGTCACTGTGATTTATATGAGGCTTTATTCTTTACATATCCTTGAGGGATTTATTAGTCGAGCAACCCCTTGCTCCGATGCAATCTTGGCCCGACTGGATAGCTTTTATACGAAAATGTCCGCTTGTTCCTTTCAAAGCTTATGCTGAGTTCGTAGTTGGCTCTTTCCTTCTCGGACCCCTTCTGTGTAGCAGAACAATTATTTCGGTACAGTGTTGCCTTAAGTGAACGGAAAGACGTCAAAAAGCTTTTACTTTACGACTATTAGCCCTTCTTTAAATGTCTTTTATTTCCGTTCTGCTCACGGTTCCATAAACTCTTGCTACACCAAACTAAGTGAAAAATTATCACCTAGCCTTCTCGACCAATTTTACGCAGTCAGGTGCTGATTATTACACCAATTTTTCTTCACAATTCTTTCCTTCTAGCTTGGAATTAAAAAAAAAGTAGCTATAGCTTCTTGTCGGAAGCTTACGCCAACATTGGTATTGGAAAAAGTTTTTTCTGACTAAATAGAGACCAATGTTTTCGAATAAATGGGGTTTTCTACCATAATCGCCATAGTGTATTCGAGGTCCCCGGAAATGGCTGGTTTGGGAATAAGTGAGAGTAAAGGCAGTTCCGAGTCCAAAAGTTGATGGGGCCAAGTAATAGGCTAGATGCCTACGATCAATGCGAGTCAATTACTTTAGTCAGAAGAATGTTTTATTACTTTATAATGCGTGTCGCGGAAAAAGGAAGTCTGTGTAGAAAAATTTAAACGGACTTCTTTCGGGCACCACATCGAGAGTGGCCAAATCGACTCTTGCGCGGCTATTAAAATGGTGGCTTCGCGTGTAAAAAATTTCTTTTCCAAAACCATTACGCGCCCTATTTATTCGCTCTTTAAACTAACTGGATCAGATTTACGACTTTAATATCAGCCGCTGTTGTTATCTAAATTTGATCAAAATAATTTTCGGTATTATCATTGTGATTGTTTTAGTTTATAATGACATTTTTCAATTATGACACTATAATTTATTTCATCCCATTCAGCGCCAGAACTGTCCCTTGTCTCTCATACAATCATGCGTGTTCTATGCGGTTGTTGGTGGTGACGTGCGGCAACGATATTTGTCTCCAGTCCTCGTGCTAACAAGCATTATGGACCAACCACCGATGCCCACGGTAAGCGTTATAATTACGGACGACTACGGAGTTTCGACGCCGGTCTGCTTATTTGGCAACGATACGAGCGGTCTCCCAGGATGCTCGCCTCTAGGCCGGTCTCCTCGACGCCATCACCCTCGTAACCGATTCAATCACGAGCAGGCGACGCGTCGCTTCAGCGAATATGACGAGTATAGGAGCCTAACAACTGGTGATAAGAAAGATTTCAATAAAGAGGAAGAAGCTGGCACTAACGCCCCTTCTATTGGCTTTTATCGTTCTTCTTTGGTTGAAAAAGACGAAATAGAAAAACGAAGACTTCCGTCGACCAATAAAACGCTCTATGACAACCGAGAACTCGACATCGTCCTCAGCCTAACGAAGGACGAGACGCCGCCCCAGCGCCACCACCCACCAAACCAACACAACCGAGCTGCTGTTAACGGAACCGCTGTCACGATTCTTTGTCCAGATAGTACTTTTTCAAATTCATCGTCTTCATTTACGAGCCAACCATTTTCCTATTTCTATTCGTCAAGTCTCGGCTCAGGCTCGCTCACTCCGCATCAAGAGCGAGTATGGTCGACTGGCTGTGCTGAGAAAAAGACAAGGGAAAAAGACAGAGCTTATCAAGCGGACTCGAATCAAGTGGCTAGTTATTTTAATGGCATTAATGAAAAAGAAGTGCGTTCGAACCGCGGGCCTCTGACCTTGGTTAATTTCCCCGCGCAAGACCATCGATTCGAACATTTTCAAATCGACATAGCGGCAAAATCACCGAGGAGGCTTTTAGCAATTGCGCCTCGTTGTCGTAGACGTTCATCAGTGGACAGTCAAATTATGAGCATCCTAGATAATAATCACCCAGCTGATCACAACGGTGATAACGAGGACGATGGAGATGTTCCAAACGGCTTTGGACGACCCTTTTTGCGACGGCCCGATAGAATCAGCAATATTCGCCAACAAGATTTGAGTAGGAAACGATCACAAAGCTTGCAACATGGTAGCGATGACGAGGCGGCGTCAGTCGTGGCTAACTTATTACCTTCCGATGCCTATAGACAACATCACAGGCGATCGTCGATCAAGTCACCCAGCCACCATCAGATGACCAGCTCGTTTCTAAGTATGAACGAAGAAACACCTTCTTCAACCTCGTCCGCTTACTACGCATCACCCGGCGTCCCGATCGCTTTAGCCATTCCATCAAATTCACAGTCTACAAATATGAGGGCTGCTGTGCGACGTCGAAGTAGCGCTTTTATCACTCACACAATCATACAAAATCCAACTGCCACACTTCACGCCTCTGGGGCGTCGTGCCCGTGCGCCAGGGCTTTGGCTGCCGCCTCGGGCGCTCCTACTCCCTCTGCTAGTGGCCCGTGCACAAAAAGGTGCTGTGTGGCTCGGGTATCGATTGGTAGCTATTATGGAAGTACCGACTTTTTGACTTTGGACGATATTAATCGATTTAATGATTGGGAATGTGGACCTGATACACCACCTCACGACACGTCACCATGGACTTTCGGCGGTTAGATATTTTTTCCTTTTTTGACCATCTCGCGCTGCAGTTGGAGGGGTCGGCAGCAAAAAACCTAAACGGCTTTCAAAATTTTCAAGGCATTGAGGTTTTTTATATTTTTCCTTCGCTCACAGTACAAATTGATCCTCTCCCCATCCACTCCTACACTAACGATCTGGCAGCCCCATCGATTACCCTGCTTTTGCTTCTCTCATCTGGGTCCCCAATGAAATTTCCCCTCCTATTCTGTGACCTACTCCATCAAATTTCATGCTTTTTTAGGTTCCATTTAGCACTTCCTTTATGAAACGTGCAAGCACTCAGACACATGCAATGGGGCCAGCCTACTCGGTCAGTGCGAATATTAATTAGCATATTAATTTTTTAAAGTCTTCTACGGCCTCCGCGCTTTTCATACAAACCCCCTCTTTTTCTGACAAAAATTGTTGCGCGTAATTGAATAGATCGATTGAGAGAACAGAAGCAAGATGCAGTTTTTTAGCAAGAATTAAGAAGGCGACAAAAAATGTATCATTAGCAAAAGCTTTAATTATAAGAGAACATCTTTAGAACATCACATAAAAATTCTTGCGAGTCTTTTTTCGCTCCACATAAATTTCTCTTTGACCACTTAAAAATGGTTTAGTTTTCAGAGCAATCGTGCTGCTCATTGTTTCCTCTCGCCTTAACTATTTCTTGTTTTTCAAGTAGTTAGTATTATACAATTGTCTAAAAACAAACGTTGTCTTATTTTGTCTTCGCGAAGGAGGGGGCGGGTGGCGAAATGTTGAACCATCGCACTCATTTCCTATCTTTAATGCTCAATTTCTTGCACACACTTGATATTGATTCTGCCTGTTATATGTAGGCTATATTTTCATGGGTAGGGGTAAAACTTGCAGAAAACAGACGACTCCGTGAAAAGAGTGAAAGCTATACAATATTCTTGACAGACAAAGCACCAGTCAGGGCTCGAAAACCTCATTACAGTTGTGCCAAAAAATTACGTTACAGTAAGCATGTCTTCACTCATCGTGGGAGCAAAAAGTTACTCTCTGAAATCACACTTTTTTGTCATCAAATTTTCATGAAAAATGTATTTTTTCAGAGGAGTACGAAAATGTCACACTAATGTATGCTAAACATGAAAAAATACCAATGAAAGACTTCGGGTCAGAGATACGGGCAACGATGGATATTGATCATTTATTAAACAAAGCCGTCGTCCTTTTGGATTTACCCGAAACTAGTTTGGAAGAAATTTTTAACAAGTAAGGCTACGTTCTCCTCTCATTAGCTGCGCACATGTTGAGCAGAAGAGGCGCTCCCATTGGGACATAATTAGGGAGTAAGCGCCTCTGTGTCCTCTGTCGCCACTTGTCACGTTCGATTGAAAAACTTGTTTTGCCTGGATGGGTCGTCTCATTACGTGCCTGATGGATGGCTGATATGGGGCCCCCTGACCACCTCGGTGGCTAATTATGGACTATGCATAATATTAGCTTACAGTTTTAGCTCACATTTTGACTTGCCGTTTTTGCGAACAGCAGGGTTAAAATTCCAGATTTCGCTCGTTAGTGACTGCTGCAAAACGACATAAAAAATATATACATATATATATAACATTGATATACATATATATGTAACACACATATATAGCTATATACTGTTAATCACTTCAATCTCGCGGTTCTGGACTTTTGCAAAATTTTGCGGATACAAATTTTCGCGGTTTCTGGCTTGCCGTCAGTCATCAGTACTGGTTATGCGTATGATGAATCTCCCGCTGATACTCCAGACTGTGTAGGAATGTTCGATCTTTTCAAAGAACACAATCAGCTTCGTTATACCTGCTTTGCTGCACGTGGGAGCTCTAAACCTTGGATGCGTGTAAGGACCCGCCTGGGTGGTGTAGCGGTGAAAGGCGTGTGTCACAGTTTGCTTGGCAGAGCTGGAGACCATCAGCCTGGATTTAACTCTAGTCATTCGAGAACTTGGTCAAGTTCTCTCTGTGCCTGTTGGTGGGTGACTCTCTCTTTATCCATTCGATGTCCATGAACGAGGAGAGGTCTTATGGGGCGAGGGACTCTCGAGTCCAGACCCCTCATGGGACACGGGCTGGGTAGTTACCGCATGGGGTAGCCACTGACATCGCGGAGTAGAGATCAACACGCGCTCTTGCTATCCCGGATGGACCCTAGTTGATGGCAAGATGAGGTCAGCTAAGAAGCCCCAAGCCCGCGGGAAAAGGGACAAAAATCGAATCTCTCTGCAAGGCCAGGATGGGTCGAAAAAATTTGATGTGGAAGGAGCTGTGAACCAATACGCATAAGCATTCGGAAATGATTCTACTCACTGGTACTTGGAAGAAATTCAGAAGAAATAAAAAAACTGTAAGCAACTGCCAGAAGTGGATCTCAGGTTGTCAGGGATCAAACCATTGCTTGCTCAATGGGTTCTGAAGGCGTCAAAGACTCCCCAATCCATCAGAATCCATCGTGGATCCACCAAAATCCACGTGGATCCGTTCCTATCCAGTTGGATAGGTCCTGGTCAGGTAGGTTGAGACAGACTGTTGTCAGTAGTATTGTTCAAGATGCTCGTCAGTGCATCACTGTATTGATAATGTGACTCATGTCCGCACTCTTTGATGAGGTGGTTTTAAACGTACATGGAAACTGCTCCCGGTTGAAGTTCAACTTAATGTTTTGAGCAGGTGGTTGCAACCAAGGTAAAACTGAACCAATGCTCTGTCTGAAAATCCAGGTTTTCTACATAAAAATTTCCCGAAAGCAAATTTTCGCGGTCAAGGCCATTCGCGAAAACTGCCAAAGTAAAGTGATTTACAGTATATGATATATAATATAATACATAATACGAATGTATTATTACTATTCGGGTATATTCATATGTTTATATACGTTTGTATATCTATCTAACTACATACTACGTTATAATGCTATCTTATCCAAAGTATACCTTTCCGTTATCCTTGTTTGTTACCACGCCCCACTCACAATATACACGAATTAACCAGTAAATAGGGAAGGCGCTGATTCGTGATACGATATAAACATCAAGCTCTGCATATATGTAGATTTTTCACAGTATACAGGATCAGCTGGAAATCCGGTGTGACTCTATCGCAAATCCTCTTGATTTTATATGAGCATACTGAACCTGATATAATAGAGTCATAATACTGTACAATTAAATTTCTAGTCCCAAAAAAATAATTGCTGGGCGCATAATCTTAGCTTCCTATCCCATCCACGATTATGTTGAATAAAAAAAGACTAAACTCACTACAGCTCCTGCGTAGTGTCTGCTTGTTTCACCTTGGGTAATTGACTTCATTCATTTTTGTGCCTTAGGATCATACACGAGATGGATATTCAAGAACCGGAATTCACATCGGAACAAGTCAAAAACGCTCTTTTCACGCAAGATGCTGGAAATCAATGTATGACAATGATTTTATCCACTTTCTCATATAACTAGTAACTTGAAATGGAAGTGATCTTTGTTCTATTCTGTCTTATTTTCAGTTCATATTCTTTCGAGGACAGTGCAAAGTATTTGTACGACCAACCTTGGCGGTGGCACCTTCGATTATGATCAAACGTGGATATGTGCCTTGTAAGTGCACACGCCCCTGCATACGAGTACCTGAAGGGCACTTCCTTGGGCCGATAGGCTTTGCTGGCATGTCGAAGAAGCGAAATGCGAGAGTTAAAAATATTCAGAAAGGTCGAAAAAAATCTTTATTTTTCTTCTCCCTGGGTGGTCCGTCCAATTCCTCCAAGTATAAAAGATAGATAGACTTTTTCTAGTTGCAAATGAGTGAAGAATTGGGGCCAAATTCTTGTTTGCATCGTCATTTTATTAGACGATGAGAAAAGCCTTAAAAGTCTTGCCAAATCTAATAGGCTGAAGGAATTGATTTTTACTTACTGACTTTATGAATACAGAAAGGGAACATGGTAAAAGTAGGAGAAGAAACTCGTGCCAAAAGTGAAATACATTCAATAAGCTGAGTGGCTTGCGCAGATTTACCACTCGAAAAACTTACAAGCGTAGCTTATTGCCGTGCTTAGGGAAAAGTTCCAAGTTTTAAAAGAGGATTTTTTAGTTGTAAAACATGAATAAAATCAGGATTTACGCTTGAATAATTGTTCAGAATGCAATTAAGATTTGTTTTGATCAAAGCACACGCATGTTTAGGGTTATGCGCAGGGAAATCTATCGACATTTAAAAGAGGGAGTGTTCAAACACACATTTCAAGGAAGGCCAAGGTTTTAAAAAACATGAGCTACTTAGTTTATTACATGAGTACCGCAAAAAACGTGTAGGTTAAACGCATTGTTTACATCTATAAATTGTATCTGTATATGACATCTAAAAATATATTTGCAAATAAATGTGTATTCATTTATTTATTCACCATTGTATTATATCAGACAGAATATCGCATATATATACGAAGATATATTAATTTTTTTTAACATTGTATTGTATAAGACAGGCTACAGGTGTATATAAATGGCCTTTAAGTACAAACATATATTCATACTCAATGGCCATATATGCCATATTGCACCTATATGCATATAAGGCATATGCCAACGGAGACTTGTCGCATGAGAAAACAAGTGTTTTCTTCATCTTCTATTCAATTGTTGATTCGCATTGCCATTTCCACATATGCAGTACAGTGTACTCAGATCTACTTCTCTTTCGCACTCGCATGAATCTCACCTGCTGCTTCAGTGCTGCTAGCTTTGAACTGGTTTATTCCAGGTGCATGTTGCCCACGGTGTCTCATAGACATGTAGCCATCGCCCGACTCAGCCACCCAACCAACCTTGGCCGCACAATGCAAGACCTCCGATTTATCATAATCGTTATCGCTCCTTCAAGAGCTGTAAGCCCATATTCTGAAGATATCCACATTCGTGTATTCGGTTTGGCGTTTTTAGAAAGGCACAAAAACAGCATTGGAAACAGCGAGAACATTTGCTACATTATTCGCTGATTTGGATATTCGTCAGCGACTTGTCATGGCGCAAGGTGTCGACTCATTCCGGCACACAATGTTACAGGCGGCCAAAGAATTGGCAGTTGAGCAAAATCAATGGCGAGAAAGGAAATTCTCCTTACATTTAGCTGATGCTAAAGAACAACTGGTAAAAAAAGGATCTTTCAGCTAATGTTTTCTACATCATATTTTCAGGTGGGCCCCACCCGTTGGTATCTGGGGAGAGGTATACTGGAAGATGTGCGCAGGCGTGCACCACATTATCTTTCTGACTTTACTGATGGTGAGCATTCCAGCACTCTATTGTCTACATAATAATTATTTGTTACAATTTTGTATGACAGGTATTCGAGGACCCAAGACAATGCAGAAACTACTGAGTACAGTAGTCTTCCTCTATTTTGCTTGCCTTCTTCCCTCAATCGCTCTCGGAGTTTTGAACCACGACAACACAAAAGGCAAACTGGGTAAGTTACTTCAGCGATTTGTATATTTAACGTGGTGCAGTCGAATTTTGATTTCATATTTTCGCTTTTTGAATTCTTCACCAATCGGTTTATCAATATATATCCACAAATCACATTTACGTACTTATGCGATTGGAACATATAGCAAACGCACATTTGTACAGATATAGGACAGTTGCACAATTGTAGTTACGCATACACAGTAAAGTTCATTCATATATTCGCCCATATATAACATACCGATATGTAATCCAAAAACGGACTATATTGCATTTTTATATGTGCATATTAACATATTTATGTATATATCAAAAATGTATACCATATATATATATATATGTATATATATATAATATGTGTGATAAACATATTTCATAAATATATATATATGAACCATTTGTGTGCTTGTATAAATATTATTTATACTTGCATTTATACATATACACATATTTCATACATATATATGAAGTATGTGTATGCGTGTATGCGTGTATGTAAAAAAATTTGGAAATGTAACGTGTAATAATTTAGGAAATGTGAAACTCTGATATGCTCTTACTTTTCAGGTGTGAAAAAAGCGATATACGCTCAAGCAATCGGGGGCCTTTTCTTTGCTTTCTTCGGAGGTCAACCGATGATTATATTATTAACCACTGTACCCCTGGCAATTTATGTAAAAAGTATGATCCAAGTTTTGGAGCACTTTTCGAATTCTTCTAAGCCCCTCTTTTCGTTGCAGTAATATATCGAATATCGGAAGATTATAACTTGGATTTTTTCGCAATGTACGCCTGCGTTGGATTATGGTCACAATTCTTTCTCGTTCTGTACGCCAATACAGAGCTATCGAATATTATGCGTTTTGCAACACGGTCGACAGAGGAGATTTTCTCATTGTTCATATCCTTGGCGTTCATCGTTGAAGCATTCAAGGCTTTGCATTGGAGTAAGTGGAGCAGCCTCCTTTCAAGTTTCAGTAGATTTTGTGAAATTTGGCACATTTTGCATTCAAGGGAGCAGGGATGCAGTCATATATTTCAATGAATGCATAATATGCTGCAATAAAAACAAATCTATATGTATATATATATATATATATCTGTATTTATTTGTATATATTGTATATATAAAATATTTAGCTGTTATATATAGATATATTTTTTTTATAACGTACCGTAGACATATTGTGTGCGATAGCTGACATCCGTGAATTTATATATTTACACAATATACACTGTATATACATGCTCTATATGCGCAAAAAACCAGTAGATTTCTCCTCAAGTTGCAGTATATACTTGCATACCTGAATGCGTGTACATCTTAAAATCCTAAAATCTTAGATCTTAAAATGCTAAATACTGTATGTACATATTTGCTGTACGACACGCTCGACAAATTTTTAGGTTTCGAGACTTGCTATAAATCCAACGAAGATTATGTTCTTGAATGTAATAAGTCGTGTCAAAGTCGTTTAATGGCCCGCAACAACAGCAGCGGCTTGTATTTACCATCGAATTTGACTTTTTCGAACGCGTCCATAAATTCAACAATCAGTGGGTACCTGCAAGATTCTGGATCCTATGACGGAGAGGAGTGCCATAGGGAGAACAGCATATTATATATTTTACTGATGGCCGGAACCCTCTGGCTAGGTTTATTCTTATATAACTTCCGAAAAACGTGGGTTAATTCTTTTAATTTGAAATATTGGTCTATGAGCTTGAGCTTTTTCAGCCCGTATCTTACACGAGCCAAGAGAGAGATTCTGGCTGACTATGCAATGCCAGTAGCAGTCATCGCCATGTCGTGCACTGGAGCGTATTGTTTTCAAGATATAAAAGGTAATATATAAACTTTTTCTATCATATACGCGTATATGAAAAAAATTGATGACCTTTACTTGTTTCAGTCGAGAGATTCGAGTACAACGCAACAGCTCCAGTCGGAGTGATAGCTGAAATATGGAAGCTCGAACCGACAGCTGTGTTTGCCAGCATGGGTTTGGGATTTTGTTTATCGTTTCTGTTCTTTATTGACCAAAATTTGACATCGGCCATAGTCAATAATCAGCAGAATAAGTGAGTCTAACTAATTAAGTGAGTAAATGAATTATCTTCATTCATTAATTTATGAAGATTGCGGAAAGGATCAGCTACGCATTTTGACTTATTTGTGGTGGCTATATTAAATATGTTCTTATCCCTATTGGGTTTACCATGGATGCACGCAGCCTTGCCTCATTCACCATTACATCTTCGCGCATTAGCTGATGTCGAAGAACGTGCTTCCCAAGGACACGTTTTGGAAGTGTAAGTAGATTTTTTATGGTTGCATATATAAGCGCAGCACTGAATATCTGGAAAATACTGACATCAGAAAGTTTGATCATCTGATATATGTATATATATATGTGTAGTAGCACGGGTTCATCACAGGCGCATGCATATAGCAGCTTTTCCATACATACACACTCATCACCATTTGTTTTGATTTCAGGATCACATATGTCAGAGAAACGCGGGTAGCTGCAATTATAGCAAATGCTCTGATCTTACTCTCGGCATTATTCATGCTACCAGTCCCACTGAATTTTATTCCGCGCTCAGTACTAGACGGCTTATTCCTGTATATGGCTGTCACCTCTGTGCACGGAAACGAGATGTTCGAACGGGTTCTCTTATTACTGACTGAACAGGTGCTATATTAATATATCCTTCGCAAAAATCAGGCGCATAACTCATGTTTTTCAGGCTGCATATCCGCCTACGCATTATATTCGACGAGTACCGCAGCGAAAAATTCATTTGTTTACTTGTTGTCAGATTATTCAATTAGTTTTATTATGTACCGTTGGTTTTTTTCCGTGGCCATATATTGAAATGGTGTTCCCCATCGTTGTGTTCTTCTTCTTGCCAATCAGGTAATAACTAAAATATTTCTTTTAGTTATTCAAAGAGAATTTTAAAAAAAGTTTTTCAATGAATCAGATATTTTAATCACTTGATATATGCTGCATAGTTATATTGATAGAGTCAATATATAACATATTCAGCATATTAATTCATTCAACATAATCGTATAGTTAATATTTGAATATATCTTATAAAGTCAACATATTGATATATTTAATACATCAATATATTTGGTGAATAAAAATTCCAATATAAATAATTTCCAAATATATCAAAAATCCAACGTATATTATTATATTGTTGAAATATATCGAAAATATGGGAGTTCAAAAACAGATATATATATATGTACATATATACAGTATATATAATATAATATACTGTAATGTATTAATCAAGCAGGCAAACTTTTCTGTCGAAGTAAGTAGAGCCCATCTTTGATGACATGTGCTGTATTTTTCAGACACGTACTTATACCTCGCATGATCGACTACAAGTACCTGGATGCCCTCGATGGACGCCACTAACAACCACAAACCTGAACCCTGACCATTTCAAAGACACAAGAAGGGCACTGTCCCTACAGCTACTGGCATCTGTCAAGAGTGCTATCCTGAGCCATTCATAGCCAGCACAAAGGTTTAGAAGTGAAGTTCTCAAATGAAAGTATGGTTTCAATTAATGCGTCCTATAAGCGTCATTGGCTACAGAGCAATAGAAAATATTTTCATGATACCCCACCTAAAAAAATTTCGGTCATACTTCTGTGTTAGATAGATGTAACTGATTGTAAAAATGTTTGTGCCCCTAGCAATACTACGATACGCTGTGGTGCAACGATGGTCTGTAATTTTTTTGTCGTGTCAACAATTATTGGTGTTCTGATTAAAAAAATTGTTGAAAATCTTTTTCATGGCTTGGTTGTGCAGTGTATCTGATAATGAGACAATAAATATTTTTAGTCGTGTCTTTCACTCGAAACATCTTTTTTGCATGACTCAAGCAAAACAACCTGAAACTAATTTGCATTAGCAGCTGTCTTACTCTAAAATTTTCGAACAATCACACATGCCAACACACATGCCGAAAATGTCTACAAGGCAATTATCTCGAAATTAAATGAGTTCGAGTGCATTTGAAGCATCTAAAATGCTCTGTGGGAACGGAAAGAACGTTTCCCACATTTGTACATGCTTGCGATGGATTCTGTTACGCCAAAAATGCACCAAAAAATTAGAGATTACCATAGATGTTTGTTTAATGGAAACAGATTCGTTTTTTGTGACGCAAATGTTTCCAATGTATTTGCTCGTTTGTGTCAGAGCGCTGCACCCGCTTTCTAAAACTCCTGATCTAGGCAGTAAAGCTGGCTTTGCAAAGGAAGGGTTCCTAGTGATAACTAACACTTTGCTAAGCCTGCTCAATTTCTCTGTCAGTGCAGCAGCTCCACGAAGGCCTACCTACAAAGCGGTGGGCTCAAAGTAGCCATGGCAACAGTCTAAACTCACCATTCGATGTGACAATTGTCCTAAAGCTGTGCTTTCTCTCCAGTCGCGGACCATGAGTCGATCACGACAATCAAATATTATCAATTTTAGTACTAAAGCCTTATTAGGCAGTGAAAACACTCCAGCTCCTATTCGACCACTGACCACTGTCCAGCCAGAAAACACGCGTCCGTTTGCTGCTGCTGCCAACGTCCAAGCATATTTGGCGAATCTACAAGCCAAGGTCAGAGGTGCCGAAAAGAAAGAGTCTGCGTCGTCATCGTCAAATGGAAGTGAAGTTTTGAAAAAGCGTAGCCGATCGAATGACCCTGGCAGATCTGCCAGTGTTGGTGTTGCCAGAAACAAGAGCTCTTCTGAGGAAACAGCGACAGAGGACTCGATTCAAGATGAATCAACTAGTTTCAGCTCGAAGAACGTCGAAAAGGAGCGTAGTTCTGGGGTACCGCTAAAGAAGGAGCAGGATCCGGAATCTGAAGGAGACTATGACTCCATCAGTAAGTGACTCATGGCATGTCATGACTTATCGCAAACACTGTCTTTTTCTGTCAGAATGCCGATGAGCTAGTGGAAAACATTTTTCAGGATGCTCCGGGTTCAGAGTTCCTAAGTTTTTTTGCACTTCCAGAAAAAACAATACCAGCAGGAAAAATGCTACAAACGCAGAAAAATTGTAACCTCCAAAATGTTGCATATCTAGAAGAAAAGCGCTGAAATTAAAAAACTCAGCGTGAAATTGACTCGTACATAGAAGCCGTAGGTAGCAACCAGCAAAAGGAGAATCAAATATTCCTACATAAAAACTCATGTCAGCAGGAAAAAGTAACCTTTTTCGCTACGTTAGTTTAGAATTAGAGCGAAAAATCAAAAAAGAACAAAGAAAAATGTTTTCTGGTTGAAATTTAGATTAACGCAGGGGGTGTGATTATTTCAGGCACCATTTTCAATGTCAGAAATCTATCCGAAATCGCTTCCGAATCATCTGTGCACAGCATCTCACCAGCTCAGGAAGCCGTCTCGCTCCAAAAATCTCAAATATCTGGTCGCCAGATATCTGGGAATCAAGTTCACGAAAGTTCAAGTGAGCAACGTTTTCTGCGGCTTTAATTACCCTGATTAATACAGTAATTATTTTGCAGCTTCAAGTGAAAACATTTGCAGTTTTGGTTCCTTAGATGTGCCAACAGAAATCGAAATCCCAAAATCGAGCTCCCCAATCAAAACTTTGAGCAAAAACACTTCGAAAGACGGCAGTACCATCAACCTGAGTTTGGATGAATATCAAACACCAATCGCGTCTGTCATCGAGGCCAGCTCAGGCTCAGTCAAAAAAGTCGACAGTCAACATAGTGAAGGCACTGAAAGCGAAACTGAGCGGGGTTATGAATCTGATTTTGAAGATATTGAATCAGAAGAAGACCAGGAATCAGTGAAAACTGACGAAAAAAGCGATCAGCAAGGTGCTAGCCTGACGACTTCAAGTTATGAGCCTAAAATAACTGAAGTAAAACCAGCTAAAGCGAAAACAGAAATTCAACGCCTTGATAGGGCTGTGCAAAAACCGTTTACATCTTCGGTAGCGCGAGGAATCCAGACTGATGCTTATCCGCCAGCAATATTGTCAGTGGCTGAATATTTTCATGGTGACTGGCATCGAGGAACTGCTGCCACATCTTCCTCTCATCCAGTATACGATGCGACTGTGGCTCTTGGAAATTTAAAGCATAGTAAGTGAAACATTTAATTAAAATCTGCTTTTTTCGCCGGTAAAAAATTTATATCTGGGACTCATGTTTACCAGGCGGGTGAAATCAAGAGGAAGCAGTCTCTTGACGATCGAAGAGTAGCAAGACTATAGCAGCCAGAAACCACCCACTGCACAGAACCAGCTATAGTGGCACGGGGGCAACTTCGAGGAAGATGAGGTGGCCCCCAAAAAAAATAAGGGCTGGCACACATCGTTTTGCCAAGATCCGTATCCCTGTCATCAAAACTGCGAAAATCGAATTTTCCGACAAAGTTGAATTGCACGCACTTCGCGCGTTTTCGTTTTTGATGCGCAGGCAGCACTTCATACTGTAGCCGGAACGATTTTCAGTAAAATTTGTAAAAAAAACGAGGTGGCAACTATTTTTCCAAAAACACTGAAAACAATTGATTTTGACGAAAAAACAGCGGTTACAGTATGACCTCTGCCTGCGCATCGAAGTCGAAAACGCGAAGTGCGTGTAATTAGATTTACATGTGCGTGCAAAAATCGGTTTTCGTATTTTTAAAAAACGGGGATACAGATCTGAGCAAAACGAAGTTTGCCAACCTTATTTTACAGGGTGGCACATATCACAGCATATTCACTCTCTTCAAGGCCACTCCTCCATTCGTGCTACGACACTCTAGAATCGATGTTGGAATATCGAAAAAAGTGTGATTGAGATTAGCGCTCACGCTCCTTGCGGGTAGCCCAAACTTTTTGTCTTGGTCCAATCCATCGTTCTGCTAACTCAAGGACGGCGCACAACTTTTAAATCCTCAACAATTCTGGTCAAATTTTGTGCTGCAAAACGATACAATGTTCGGCATGGATCGATGAAACTGGAGACAGTAGGGAAGCTTTTAAAAAAGCAATCTTTTTAATGATTTAGCCACAAATCGCTCGGTGCGCACATTACGTTGCCGGAAACTGTATCGTTTCACAATGAAAAATATGACTGGAAATTAGCGGGAATTTAAAAGTAGTGCGCCGTCTTCGAGTTATTGGAACGATCAAAGCCGAACTTCTTATTCGTGTCTTATACTGTTGTCTTGCAGCTGTCCATCCGACCGCTGTTCAAAATCGATTGATCGTCTCAGTACTAGAAGCTCATTTGCATTGCATTCGAACATTCGCTGAAAACCAAAAGGCCATTTATGATCATTGGAATGATATTCTAAACGAACACAAGAATCTGCGAGCTAAAACCGGATATCACAAAAAGAAACAACAATAATGTTAATCGTTTGAATTTCAGCTGCTTTTTGAATTGTACAGTAGCCCGGATAGGATTACTGCACAAAATGTGAGTTCCTTCGCATCCGTGACGAGTTTAGTCAACACCATGCGTGCTCTGTTTCAAAAACAACTATGCACATCACTTTACTTCTGAGAATATCACAAAGTAACGTCATAATTTGCGCGCGAAATTCAAATGCGCTGTCTTTTTGGTAGACAAAGCATCAATAAAAAAATTAATGGAGAAATGTCTTTCTGAGATGCTTGCTACTCTGAAGCGCATTTTCTTTAGAGAGTTTAGGCCACCAATGGCGCGAAATTTGGAAACCTGGTATTATTATCTACTTCTGGCGCGAAACTTAAAATCCTGAATAATCTATGATATTATTCCATTATTTCGTGTGTGTGTCTTCATGTTAGTCCCCGCTTTCTGGCAGACAATGGACTCGCGTTACACACGGGAGCGGGCAGTTCAAATTTGAACATGCTTTCTGGCATTCAGTAATTTATCATGTTCGGGAACACATTGAAAGTGTCGTGACTAAATTTTTTTAACACAATTATCAGGACTAACCACAGGGTCAGAGTGTCGTCGTACCACATTTGAAGTGATAGAAAGTGTACCGTATCTCAACTTCATCCTGATGTATTCAAACTGGTTGAGTAAGATGGAAGCAAGTTATTCATATTTAGCAAAGCGATCAATTAGCGATCGAAGTGATCAGTGGGTGATTAAAGATCAATGGGTGGAGAAAGCGATCCGAGTGGTTTGTAAAGTGATCAATGAGTGAGGGATCAGTGAGTGATCAGAGTGATCAATGATTGATCAGTGAGTGATCAGAGTGATCAATGATTGATCAGTGAGTGATCAGAGTGATCAATGATTGATCAGTGAGTGATCAGAGTGATCAATGATTGATCAGTGAGTGATCAGTATTTGATCAGTGAGTGATCAGAATGATCAGGAAGTGATTGAAGTTATCAAAGTCATTAATGAGTCATCGAATTGATCAGTGAGGATGAAAGCGGACAGAAGACCAGATTTAGATCTTTTAGATTCATTGAAATTAATATGGGAATATGTGTGCCGAATTCAGATATCGTTGCGTGTGATGTAAAAGCAAATGCATGAAAGGCAGTGCTTTATTCAGGCTATTCCGAGTCATGCAACTAGGACAAAATTGGGGCAGTTGAGGTCAACGACGAGGCCATGAAACAGATGATGTACCCAACAGAATTCTTGAATTCACTTAACCTCACAGGCTCGCCCCTCTCGAATGAGCCTGAAAAAGGGGGCCATCAGGAATACTGATCAGGAACCTGTGTTTTGCGGGCGGGCTTTGCAATGGAACGCGTCTGATCATCATTGCCACTCATAATCAGCCAAGGGTTCTGGGTAAATATGGCCAGGTGTGTATCGTCGTACTGTCCTTTTTATTCCTAGAATCCGTCTAAACACGGAAGACGATGCAAGTCTATCTTCCAATCCTTGTCAGCAACAGCTCCCGGTCAAACTGGCCGACGCTATGACCATATCCAAGGCCCAGGGGCAGACGTAGGACGAAGTCGGTCTTTTTCTGAGGCGTCCAGTTTTTACTCATGGGAAGCTGTGCCATGCAACGGAAGGTTGGCAATGAAACCATGGCTTATAACATCGTCTTCAACACAGAAATGTCAGAAAGTAACACAGCATCTATGGATAAATTGAATTTGTGTTTTCATACCTGCTACTGTCTAAGTTTGAATGGCACTTCTGATTGGAATGTCTACTACTGTTTTTTAAGTTTGGTTGGGTTTTTTTAAGGAGAATCATGTTGTTAACGGGTGCTGAACATGTCAAATAGAAAACTGTAAGTGACTTTAACAAGGCGAATAAATTCAATAAGCCCGCAATAAAAAATTCAAAAAACCAAAAGTGCCCGCCGCTGAGTGGGGAGCAAATGTGTGAGCTGCCGCTGAAAGGGAAAAGTAACTTCAAATTGAAGCAGTTCTTGCAAGGAATGGTCATTACATTGTTACTACAAACAGTCGCCTAGGCATGATGTCAGAGTCATTTTGCATCAATTCTTAAGAAACTTAAAAGCGAGCAACTAGAAAATGCGAGCTGAGCGAGCCATTTTCTAGTTATTGGATATTTCTAGCCTAAAATTTAAAACAATGGCGCTTGCCATAGACTTGTCATATGTCATGATAATAGCAGCACAAAAACACAAGCAAAACTAGAATACATCACATGTGTAAGCCACAGTGGCACACTGTACTATTTTTGGAGAAAAATCTTTACCATCAATCGTTTCAACTTCTCCTTGGAATAGTCACCAAAATTTCGAAATAACTTACGACTCAAAAAAGTTGTGGTATCCTCCAATTTACGCGACATAGTTTTTTTGTTCAATCTCCACGCATCGCTCCTGTTTCTCCAAAAAATATTTCACCAAAAATACGATGAGTTGTGCGACTGTCATCAAAGTGCCTCCGACAAATAATCCCAACGTGCCGTCAACATTGCTAATAAACCTTATGAAACTGTAAGTATTCATTCCAGTAACAGTTTATATACCCTCTTCAAACACCGAGTAGTGATCGATAAATACTTCAATAAATGATGCTTGATTGATATTATTTTTCACATATTTTGTCAAAGTCGACTTTAACCCGACACCGTTTAAGCCGGCACTGTAGTACGAGGGTTAAGCTTTCTTTTTGCCATTGCAATGTTACTTGATAAATTGTACGATTGCATTGCTGCGGAGATTTTTGTGAGCAAAAATCTCTCTCCGCAGTTGTTAATTGAACATTGATAAGAGTGAAAGAAATATTCGAAAAACCAATGTAATGACAATAATCAGTAGGATCAAGAAATCTAACATTTTTAGCTGGTTTCAACCAAAAAACTTCACAGTTGAAACAAGATTTATAAACTTCGTTTTGACAGCAGTTTTGGTTGCGGTCCAAGTCAAATCAGCCGAGCCAAATGTGTAAGAAAAACATATTCCGTCCCAGAACACTTCTTCTGCCAGTGCCTCATTTTTACCAGTCACATAGACGGCATTGGTCAGATTGGAAAATTTATTCAAATTATAAACAATTGGCAAGTCGATAGCTAAAGCGCTGTAGAAAGATGAAAGTGAGGAAAAGTTATGCGAGTAAAAGTAATCCAAAAATTCGAAACGAGATTTTGTGATGTTATTGGTTTCAATTCCGTTCATTTCCTGAAAATAACCTAGCGAATATTCCAAGGCGCTGGGAGTTATGCCTAGGGATAGTGCTTTCTCTGTGTCAATCCACGAGACAGGACAGATAAGAATTAGTGGGTAATGATAGACACCAGAAAGACGCAGCTTGACCTGGAGTCAGTAAGAAAATCAAATTTCTTGGAAATTTTTTAATGCGAGCAAACCTTAGAGCAGGTTTGACAGTGTATCGCTTTATTTCGAGGTGGTGTTCTTAAATACTTGCATGAGTCAAGAGCGCTCAAGACAGCAAAAAGTCCAGGTCATTAGCCGTAGCATGAACGTTGCCTGGCCTTGCACATACTGCATATAACCGTCGACTAGGAACGATATTTTAATTGGAAGGTGTTTAGATACATGTACAAAGTAATGTGCATTGATAATGTTCCTTATTAATTTAAATGTTTCTCAAACTAACGATATTAGGGTGAATTTGAAAAAAAAATTGACAAAGATTGATTTCGTACGAATCTACATATGCACTTTCATATAAAGAGAAATTTATTATGTTTTTATATATAGATATATATTCGTGAAGATATTTAAGTATATTTAGATACATGTATAAATGTGTGCATATAAAAAAATATATATATACTACACACACATATATACAGTATATATATGTGTGTGAAAAATATAAACAGTATATTGATTTATGTATGTACTTTTTAGTGCCGCATATGTATACACAGTGTAATGCTTTTCCAATCACCGCACGGGTTGAGAGCATTCCAGACAACAAGAAGTCCATGTCACTGCAACTGTAGCATGAACATTGCCTGACACTGTGTTTCATATATCTGTCGGCTGGACAAAACAGATTATATATATATAATATATATATATATATATGTATATGTGTGTGTATGAAATATATATATACATGTATATATGTATATATGTACATATATATGAATGTGTGTATTTATTGTTTATACAGGATATACATATATACAAACGTATACATAATAATACCCACTACGAAAAGGGTATTATTATATTGGGAAAACGCTCTGGGTACTTATGAGACACACAGTCAACGTGGAGTACATTGGATCATGTCATATAATACCACATCCTCCTGTAGGTTGTCTGCGTGCAATGGAGGGTGTGTGTGCTTTTTTAAAGGGTAGCTGCAGTGTTACATTTTACTGTGGGTGGACCCTGTTATCCCTGTGGTCCAAGAGCAACTATAAACAAACACAGAGGAGTCCGCTTAATCGCTCTCCAGAGGTCGGTTTCACAGTCACCTGGAAATTTCAGCTTGATAATGCCTTCTGTTTTATATCTGCTTGACGATGAAACAATCTACAGTGCATGCAGTGCAATCGGCATTCCAAAATGCAGACTACCAATGCGCGCTGCATAGTCTTAAGGAATGACCATTTTCTGCTATCACCTCAGGCCACGTTCACTGTCTGGTAGAGTCAAGTCACAATGATGCAGGTAGGATAAGGCATAGGTCAGGACATGTCCCAGGTGACTGAAACCGACCTCTAGAGCTCAGCTGAGGGGACTCCTATGTGTTTGTTTATAGCAGCTCTTGGACCCCAGGGACAACAAGGTCCACCCACAGTAAAATGTGACACTGCAGCTATGAGTTGTGTAGTTATGCGTGTGCACCAAAGCTGCTGTTTGACACTACGGCGGGAACCCGCCAGGCGGGGATACCTGGCTACTATTCTTGCCTGCGGTCGGGAAACAAATCCGTTTGACCATATCTTCGAAGAAAGTGACAATTTTTTTATGCAGCAATCGCAAGTGTCACGTGGACTCGCAACGTGAGAATGTGACGTTACATCCCGTCTAAAATTCTAACCATACGGTGCAGTATTTCTCACCCGCTGAAATCACTAGCCTTACGCCACAAATTCCAGGCTAACTCAGCAGATGTCTTTAGGTGCACGTACTAGTACGAAATAGCGCTCAGCCTTTTAAAAACTGGTGAAGTATTCATACAGAAACCCCACGCAGTCGACACCAGAGGGGTGTATAGCGTCTCCATGATAATTGAGGTTGCTAATTCTCATAGGCCCAAGTAATATTTCATATTTCAATCAGCGTCAAGTGATATTTCGAGTTGAAAAATGCTACTTCTTTAAAAGGCAGGTAACCCAACTGATGCACATTTGGAAACAGTCAGATGTGTTTGACAGTGCGCAAAGAAGAAGCAGTGTGTGCTGTGTTTCTCTGCACGCACCCCGCGTGTACAGTATCTCGCTTTGATTGTACACTGCAAATGTTCCGTGAGAGGATAGAGGGTCACAAAAAATGCGCAAGATGTCGCACGATGCTATTTGCTTGATGCCAGATAATGGAAGTTATTACACGAGTGAGATATACGCACAACAAAAAATGTCTGCTAGCAGCGCGAATTTTCGGCCAAATGGATCGCAACGTCAAACTATTCATCTGACGGTAAAAAACTCGCTAGACATGGCTGCTACTAATCAAGAAAGTTTATTGGAATTAGTAAATGAAAAAATCGGTCGCGCTAAAGATTTGTTAAAAATCTGTGATTCTTTGATTGAGAAACGAGTTGAGGGAGCTGGAAAATTGAAGCGAAAGGTCCAATCGGAATCGGAATTTTTGTATCAGGTAAGCCTCAATAAATCATGTGTTACTTCTGCACTTCAGGCCCATGATTCTAAGTCTACAAGAATCTAAACCACTCAGCATACCTGTATCAATTCCTTAGACGAATCTCAGACTCCGATTCGCGTGGCCAACCGAATAATGGCTTCTTTTGTAAACATTTCTGATTGTACAGGCAAGTTGAAGTGTACTCAGACTGGGCCTTTGGCCCTCTTTTACTTCCCCCCCACCAACTTTTTGTGTTGTTTGTTCCGTTAGCCGTGCACTTTCCCGCTCGTAGCAGACATCTCCGCAAATTTTCGCAAGAGCATTGCGCCGGCTTCACATCATATCCAGGTTCTAGCGGTACTTTAATGAGGACTGTTCATTGTACCATTTTGCCTGTGCTGT
Source organism: Mesodorylaimus sp. YZB2_4 (assembly GCA_030248295.1). Classification (NCBI taxonomy): domain Eukaryota; kingdom Metazoa; phylum Nematoda; class Enoplea; order Dorylaimida; family Dorylaimidae; genus Mesodorylaimus; species Mesodorylaimus sp. YZB2_4. Next base: position 274,260 of record JASANH010001722.1, read on the forward strand.
TCCATGACTTTTTTGGTACTGTTCTGAACAGTATAAGGGACTGACCAAATCAGGTCAGCGACTAATCTGTCGACGAAAGTGACAGATCAGTCGCTCTCCTGGGCTGGCCAGATCTATGGATCACTGGACCTTTTATGCTTCTTCTGTAAGTACATATTTTCAAGGCACTTATGAATTCTACTGCAGCTGAAACAACGCCCGCACAATCTACGACCTAACCATGTGATTAGTACGAATTTGACTCACCTGAGCGCACTTTTGGACGCAGCTATGCATCAGGCGAATGTGGTAGCTGTGCTGGCACCATTCGAAAGAATGGACGAGAAAAGGACAAGTTTGTTGGTGGATGTGGTTGCAGATGGCGGGTCGACTTGGGTGAAAGTCATAGCTCGCAGTGCGCGTGGTCTTCATTTCACTTGGGCAGGTAAGTTCGGAACTTTTTGAACCTAATCGATCATGCAGGATTCGAACAAGGATTGAAAACTGTTAAGTCGGGGAATTCGAGTACTGTCTTAAGAATCGAGGAAAATCTAGGGAATTAGGAGCTTTGGAGCCAAAATCATGGGAAAATGAGTTAGGCTTCATTTTAAGGTTTTAAATTTTGAATCCTTCTTTTTCTGAGCATGTTACTATTCTGGAGCAAATTAAACTTTCATCTGATCGATCATATTTTACAAAACCTTTCGCCCAAGACTAGGTAACCATGCATTTAATCAGTACAGCAGCTGACATTGTCTACGATAGTGCAAAAATAATCTAGGAAAAGTCAAAGTTCTGTCTGGAAAACCTTGAAATCAGGGAAAACCTTCTTTCCCCGCCTTGTATGAACCTCGCCCTGAAATAGTCTTGATGTTCTTCCTTGTTCTCGCCGAAAAAATGTCACATTTTCCGACCCTGTTCTAAATGAGTGCCGAAGACTGTTTATACTGGTAGCTGATCGTAGGTGATACTGAACTACCAAGCAGCAAGTAGAACTGCTTTGATCGCCGATAACAAAATATCGTTTGATCTTCCTTTTTTTAAAAAAACACGCTAAAACACAACCCAAATTTTAGGCGAAGCTGGATATCAGGAACGAGGTATTCTCGATCAAGCTAGTGATTACTGCGAAACTGCTCGAAAAAATCCGCACATGTATAAATCGCCCAAAATCGTCTTCCTGTTCAGCGCTGGCGTGACCCAACCGATTGCGGATGATCTAAAACGAAAGTTCCAGATCGAATCGCAAGGTGAAATCGTGGCTGTGGATCCGTGTTGGGGACTGGTCGAGGACGAGGACAGCGAGGACGATGAATACGATGGCAACGATGAAGACATTGTAGAATGGGACGATGAACTAGGCAAAAGTGAAAAGACGGTGAGTTCAACGAAAGGGGAGATGCGAGTAAAAGAATCATTAATCCGAGCCAGTAGGGAGACATCAGCTCTTTTAGCCGCATGCGCATCCATGGTTTTCTCTAGCTGCTTTTGGTCTCCCACATTGTCGGACACCCTCGGTATATCTACACTGCAAATAGCCCAGAGTTCATGACTAGGGATAAGACAGGCAGGCTCAGGAGGATAGTCATGACTTCATCATGGATCTCTGTCGGCTTTGTTCTTCCGCATCAGATATCGAATTACAGCTCCTTGCTCAATTTCCAAATTTCCAGGCATTCTTCATGTCAAAGAAATTTTTGAACTAAGCGACTGACCTGTCACACAGACTGTATGCATTAAACCCACCATTCAGCCATAAAAATGGACGCTCTACCCAACAGTGCAGTTTCCTTTACACTGCACAAGCGCACTCGCCAACTCATTTCCTCCTGAGCCTGCCTGTCTTATCCATAGTCACGTACTCTTTGTCTATTTGCTGTGTACAGTAGATGTACCGCGGGTGTCCAACAATAAGTTGGCCTCATGATCATGCGCGAGTGCAGTGTGAAGTGAAGTGCACCGTTGGCTTGAGCGTCCATTTTTATGGTTCCTTACAGTTTTCAGTGTGTTCAGTCTGTGTGACTGACATCAGTCACACGGACATCAGTCACAAAAGTGGGCTGACCAAAAGTACTTCACAGTCATAAGCATGGATTCTCTACCCGATGGCATGCTTCAGTTAACACTGCGCCAGCGCGTTCTTAAAAACTGGCTTGAATCGCTGGGTGCGCCACCTTCGTTGCAGCGTAGGGCGTATGGTGCCAGAACCTCGCTGTCAGTTCACGATGCCAGATGCCTGCGGGTAGTATGGTCACTGCAGAACCAGTGGAGGCAGGAGCAACCTCCTGAGATGAAGAGGCCTTCTTCATTGGAAGAGTGACGAGTCTTAGCTCCTTCTGGCTGCAGGCTGAAAATAGCGAATGCTTGTAAGCGAGAATTCTTGACCTCTTTTGGCTTGAACATCCTCAGGTGAACAAAAGTCCTAGACTTCCTTGGGCCTAGTCGAAGGCTTTGTCTCACTGACTTTGATCTATGTAAGTCGTTCCTACGGCTGCTCAAGGCCGTCCCGCTGGTGAGACAGTCCCCCAAGTAAGCTGCAAGTGGGATGGGGTGTAGGCCAGTTGAGCCGTTCCTGATTGCGCCGTTTCTAGTAGCGCTGAGCTATTTGCGCTGTTTTGGTTTGCGCCATGTCCTAATTTCGCCGACCCCGAATTGCGCTTCTTTCTGTTGCGCCGCTTTTTGATTGAGTTTGATTTGATAGAGTGGTATAGCAGTTTGTGGTAGTTGCCTGTGTTTACTCGCACATCATCTAACCTTGTAATAATCCTGATGAAAGTAAAGCTTTCGGCCGGTTATGATCAGGTCTCTACTAGACGCGATGCTAAAAAAGCTGCATTTCTGCAACGAAATTTTTGATAGGTTCTTGAGCAAGCCATCAAAATTCGAGCTCATAATTCGTGATCAGTGCTCATACCCACAGTATGAGCACTGATCACGAATCGTTGCGGCCTAGAGCCAGCATTGACCGATCCGAGGGGTTGATCGGTTCCCGATCCGATCCGACCGCTGGATCGGCCGGATCGGCAACTGAAATTTTACGCTCTGTATCTGCCGAAGAATGATAAGGTGTGGCATACTATGATGAGAAAATTCCGTTTTTTCTCTCAAAATAGCATTCAGTCCCACTTAAGGCTCTGCTGCTTTCTCCTCCCTGCGTCCTTTAGAGTGGACTGACAGAGTGACAGCGAGGAAACAGAGCAGGTTGGTGAGGACGCAGTGCCAAGTACTGGTGCGTCATCCCCATCAATCTAAATTCTTTTGGAGCGGATTGGCCGAGTCGGATCGGCATCCAGACCTAGGGTTGGATCGTTCGATGCCGGGCCCAGAGAGGTTTCAATCCAACCTGAGAAATCAGCGCAATTAGTGACAAGCGCAACTCAAAGCGGCGCAATTATGAATTGGCGCAACACAAAACGGCGCAATCAGGAAACGGCGCTAGTGAAACGGCGCAATCCGAACGGCGCAACTCGTAAGCGGCGCAACTGGGTATTTCCCGTGGGATGCTACCCTTTTGGATCATTCCTGGCGGTCAGAGATCGATACTGTCCCCTGGTTTGGGAGCGTCAACCACTCCAGTTAATGTTTCATCGGTAGTATACGTACATAGTCGCGAGGCTTGCCTTCCTACTGTCAGAGTTTTTGCCTGTAAGACTTCTGTCTTTCATCTTCCTTGGTGCGCTGTTTACACTTTTGGTTAGGGAGTTTCTCAAGTAAGCTGCAATTGAGATGCCAACCTTTTGAGTTTTTTTAAAAAACAATCTATAACATAGTTTCCGCTGTCATAGCTTGGCGTCATCGCTCGCTTCTGTAAAGAAAAACATGTGACCTAAAGCCTCCAGGTATCGTACTAAAAAGTTATGGTCTGCGTTGCTGGTATTTTCAACTCAATGGCTTGGATTAACGCTGAGTGACGCTAACTCGACACCTCCTGTGGAATTTACCATATGTACAGTAGCTGATGCAGGTGACTCATTGTGAAATGATAGATTTGATTATGCCTACTTACATTTTTGGCGTGAATTAATCCATCGGCTTGGTGTTTCAGTCTGTTATGCCCAGGCTGTCTATCCAGAATGTGTTATGAGGCCATTGGTTCCCACAGTATCTCACCAATGGTTTTACATACGTTGACATTTTTTATTCGAAGTCTGTCCTTCGCAAATATTTAAGTAAGATCTACTAAAACTTATTTGATCTGATCTGATTTATTCCCCAGCGAAACCCAGTTGCGCACAAAAATGCGGGGCACATGAACTTCCCATCTCTTTTTTGCCAACCTTGTTAGTGGGTGAGAACACAAATGAATCAGACACCCTGCACTCTCTTCACTCAACCTTCCTCTTTCCAGACTAGCCATTTCGATAAATCACCATCAGCCGACAATTTATCCGCCCTAAACTTACCTGAGACATCCACCATCGACAAGGAAATTCCCATCAACCTGGACGTAACAGCCCTAATCGCCTACGTTTCATCACTGACCAATGGCCTTGGCGCTCAGTTTCGATTCAAGGAACCCCTGTTGGACGAACAAGCCTGCTGGGAACGGCAGCGACCAGCATTACCTCGACTAAAAACTTTTATGGACCTGGAAGCTGGCCGGCGTCTAATTTGCTGCACAACTGCATACGACTCGTTTATGGAAATCCTGAACACAGTTGGGGGCACAGAAGAAAAAGAGCGGGCGCAATCGTTACTGAAACGTGTAAAAATAGTTGATGATCAATTATCGGAACGAACTGCCAAGCTGCAATTGGGTGGAAAGATAAAGGATCGATCAAAGGTAACATGGCAGCACATGTTTCATGTTCTGAACCTGTATTTTTCCCACCTAAAAGAATGTGGATTTTTGCCAGCATAAGACAGAGAGACCAAGTGGTGTATGCAATAGTAGATAGGACGATAATGCAGTTTAAAAAGATCATTCTTGACCCATGTGTAAAATATAGTTTCGGACTCGGCGGAATTTGCAACCCATAGATTACACTTTATTTTAGATAGTTTTCGGAAGCGGTGATTTTTATCAAGCTGTTACACTCACAGCAAATCGCGGATTTGTGCACGCAGCTGCTAATCAAGTACGTTTAATAAAATTGCAATTTTTCCAATAGATGCAGCCAATTTGATTTTATTCAGGGGGTTCGCATGGCCGTGCTTTTTCATGAATCTAGAGCATTATCCGAGCAGAAGCAACAACATGCGGTGCCTTTGATTGAGTGATTAGCGACAACTTGCTGGATATTTGTTGCTTTGGAGTCAATTTTTTGCATGAAAACAAGGAAAATTATTATTTATTTTTCATTCATCAGAAAATTATTGTGTCATGTGAAATGTGCCCTTCACCCTCGAGTTCGCACATACCTGTGTTATCGTGTGGTAAGTTATGAGCATGAACAGTTCCGGCAAGAATCACATCTAACTGCGTTTGTGCAGCCACGGTGTTTTGGCATCCGTCTCGCTTTATCGCTTTGGATCGAGTTGCTGGGCTCATCCTGGGTTCAATTCCCGGTGAATGAGGCCGGCTTGCGAACCACAAACCCTCGCTAAGCCTGCACGCCAGGCCTTGGTGTGGGTGACTCATTTAGTACTGTCGAGATGCTCTGATCCTTCGCTGTGGTTTTCATAGTTAATGGCTGCAAATTCCTCTATTCTATTATGAAACGACTTCAGTAATGTTTCCAACAGAGTATCAAATCAGTCGCTTTGTGTCGAATTTCTAAAAAATAATCTGAATAACTAAGCATAACGAGCAAAAATCTCGCCGTAAGTCGGTGGGGCACCTACCAACACTATGGCAGGCCGTAGCATTTGCTTTGTCAGCTAGCTCATCCAGCATGAATGGGAAGATGGAAGCCAAACAAAAAGACAGAGTTAGATCCAACACCAACAGGGTTCACAACCTCTCGCCATCATCGAACGAACGGTAACAAGTCCAGGATGTTCTCGTGTGGGGACACACGCAGGGACGCCGCTGTGTGCTGCTCGCATTCATGGGTATAAACAGCGTCATAGCTGGAAGGAGGCCGAAACTGTTTGTAACCGCAACGAGATCAGGTGCTTGGGCGTGCGACTCTCGTACTGGCATGGCAGCTAGCTGACAGCAAATTCTACAGCCTGTCAATAGTGTTGGCAGGAGTCCCAGTGTATGACGGCAAGATTGCTCGTTGGTAATCGGTTGGACACCTGCCAACACTATTGGCAGGCAGTAGGATTTGCTCTGTCAGCTAGCTGCTATGCCAATACGAGAGTCGCACGACCAAGACCCTGATTTCGTTGCAGTCACAAACAGTCCTGGTCCCCTTTCGGCTATGACGCTGTTTATACCCATAAAGCACACAGCAGCGTCCCTGTGTGTGTCTCCACAAGAGAACATCCTGGATTAGAAACCATTCCTCCGATGATGGCGAGAGGTTATGAACCCTGTCGGTGTTGGAATGACTCTGTCTTCTTGTTTGGCTTCCTTCTCTCTACTCATGCTGGATGAAATAGCTGACAGAGCAAATCCTATGGCCTGCCAACAGTGTTGGTGGGAGTCGCACCAATCAGGGCGAGATTTTCGCTCCTTATTCTGAGTTTGTCAGATTATTTTGTAGGAATTCAACAAAAACGGACTGATTGATTCCCTGTTGGAAACATTACTGAAGTCGTCCCACAAGAGAATAGAGGAGTTCACAGCCATCAACGATGAAAACCACGGCGAAGGATATCGTGCTTGTCTCAACTGCACCCCCAAGACGAATATTGCCTGACTGAGAGATGGATTTCTCGGTTTTCGGATTGTCTTCCCACATAGCCCTGATCTCATTGTTAAGTTTGACTACTGGCTAGCTACAGGCGGAACGGGGCTCCTCCGCCGAAGCTGCATCTTACTGAATATTAGATATGTCACATTAGAGTACAAAAACAAACACGAGTTCTCTTCCAAAGAAAGTCTGTGTCACTTTAAGTCCACACTAATTGCCTGTGGAGTTATTGGTGACTTCCAATTTGCAAATAAAAAGACGCGAACCCTGATTTATTATGACTTAGAAAAACAGGTCCACACGTCACAGAGCACGATAGCACCTAATGGCCAGGAGCGGCTGGTGAGAGGTCTTGCTAAACCTGTGGCATTGATTTTGATTTTCAAGAAGCAATGTACCCTAACTTTGCATCCTATCCCTCTCTAGTTTGTCTGGGTTATGTTTCGTTGGCTTCGCTAGACATAGTTTCGATCCTGCTGAGGTAATCTATTAGGCGGCATAAAAACTGTTTTGGGGGCAGTATCCTTTTGCACGCTTCGTATGCCAGTACGAAGAGCGAGTGATGGCTTCTACAAAGCTCGCTGCAAAGCAGAAAGTTTGTTCAGGTTAGATTCAAGGACACAGTCTTTGCAGGGCGTGTCAAACAGACCATTTCAGAGGCTTCAGACAGTGCAAAATTTAAATTTCCCGCTTCAAGCGGCTTATTTTACGTAACGGAAAGCCCATGACTTAAACTTGTGCGCAGAAGCATTGACAGAAATTTTCTGCCCACAGTTTTTCCTGATTTATGGCTTTAATTGGTGTTTATTAAAAAAACACGTATGGAAATGTTATTTTCTTTAAAAAAGCTTTCAAAAGCAGGACGCGCACAAGCTTTGAAGCGAAGGACTTTTCATCGTAAGCGGCTTGCAGCGGGAGACTCAAATTTTTCATTAGGTTTGTGAAATGGTCTCTAGTCGTCTTTGATGCAGTAAAATCCATACTCACTAGTTTGTACCCGACTTACTCCCATAACTCATGCATATGCATAGAAGATTCCCTTCGCAAATTTTGTCGGGAAAACTACACACGCCAAGTTCTAACAGAAAAAATGACTTAATCTAAAAGACTGGGCTCTTGTCATTCTTTTGGAACAAGCTACATATTATTTTCAAACTGACCAAATGTTATAATCTCCTTTCTGATGGATTTTCAGAAAAAGAACCGAGCTCACCATTATTAGGTTACCGAATCAGATCTCATTTTTCTTTTTCTCGATTTTTAGACTCCAAATGGCCATGTTTCTAGACTTTACAAACATTATTACATTTTGGGAACCTACGGTCAGGAAATTTGAAAAATTGCTGTGTCCCGTCGACCTCATCCCGTACACCCTCGAAGTATCAATAAAAGATGAGTGAAGACTTCTCGTAGCTGACTTAGGCCTTTCATCCGTTCTCCTTATTAGCTTCTTTCTTAAAATAATCCGAAGCTTTATGCCAAATTCTTGCATCTTCACAGAGTACGTCTTCTGCACTTCTTTTGACCTGATCCTTTTTATAACATGTTCGCTCGACAGATTGCAGTGGCCGAGGTGCTACGATATGTCACCAGCAGGAGGGAGTTTGCGGCGTCAGGCGAGTACGCAGGATTTGCGCATGGAAAAATCTGCTGCTGTAGGGCTCCTGAGGATTGGGCTGGAAATTTTCAAAACAACTTTTAACGTCAAATTATCTTTGCACGGTCAATGAGCATTTCTTGGCGGGTGTTTGACTCGCGGCTGGATAAATCATTTCTTGTGCATTGCCCCTTCACCCTCGACTACGCGTTTGGTGATGCGATAAAATAGGGACAGAGCTTATTTTTCATGCCACTAAGGGCTTCTTCAAGATCTTGAAGGTTCAAGAAGAATTTTTATTGGAGCCTGTCACACTTTTTTCGCATCTATATTCATTGCGTAGAAACTCCCCTGAATCCATTCTTGTCAAGACTTATTTCTGCGCGTCGATGTCTCTGAACCTTAAACAGGGTCGTAATTGAAAGGTTTTGGGGTATTTTGTCGCTGCTTGGAAAGGCATTCACTGAAGACGCTATTCAGTGGCCATCTTTTGCGAGTAATGGCGCTTTCTGTCGCCATTTTTGTTACTTTCCAAAGAAATTTAGACCTAGCTTAAATTATGATTAAAATCGAACTATAGATTTCTTGGGTCCCATGAAGCTCTTACTTTTTTGCCGAGGTTCGCCAGAATCCCGACTTGTTTTCGCGGCCGCATTTTATGCAGTGGTGCGTTTTTCCATGAGCAGCTGATAGGTAACGTTGAAGTTCTGCTTGACTCTGCAGGCTGTGACCCGATGTTGTCCCTGCCTTGAACCCGTAATGACATCCGGCCAGCGTGAGAAGGTTCCAGCCATTTCGACACAGAGTTTCCTTTTTTTACTCGTTCAGGATCATTGGGCAAATCAGTTGCAAGGACAACAGCTGGCTTTGAAACAGCATTCGACGATCCACCTGAAAACGGACTTGATCCAAGGCCAGTGCAAGGAGAACAACGCTTTATCCAACTGAGGCACTGGCTTTTCCGTAAGTTTTCTGTTAATTTTGATTTTTAGAGAGGCCGTCGTGCTGAGTCGAGGTAATTTTTGAATCTGATGAGCACAGAGTGAATTATCGCGTAAACAGAGCATTCGAATTTATGAATGCGCAGCTCCATACTCAGTAGACACGGCGAAGGGCATGAGCAACCGTGCCAATAAACCGTATTTTTGATGATCTTCGTAAATCACAATTTTGCTTATCCAACGTTACTGTCCCCTAGCCTAGGTGTTGCTTTTTCTCATGCTAACATCAATCTCTATAATTCTGCTGACAAGTACTGGTAAACCAAAATTAGTTATCATGCGCATGGCAGATGCATAGCCTTAACAGAACAACTCTGAGTGTGTAAACAAGTTGACATATATGGTTCGATAAACCGACGTAGTTTTCATGTTTGATCATCCTCCCCCTACTGTATCTCCTCGTTAGGGCGTCCCCCCCCCCGAAATAGTATATCTTCGTATTTGACGGCCCCCAACTGCAAGACTCCCTCGGCAACACATTGTTTGTCTCGTTAGCGAAATCCAATTTAAATCCTCGCCATGAAAGTGCCTTCATATTGCATTTTCGACCCTTCCCCCCCCCCCCCCCCCAACCATGGATCATTTCCGCAATTTTATGCATCGAACTAAGGGAACTGTTCATATATGATTTAAAATTTCTATCGATTCCATTTATGTTAATGTTAGTCAAGCACCGCAGGCCACCGAAAAAAGCATTGCATAATGTTTCAGCAGGCGACGGAACAAAGTCAGCATTGATTGCTGCGGTGGTCAGATATGGTATTGTCGGACAGTCCTCCAATCGTACCGCCACTCCTGATCGTGCTCGTCATTATGAGCATGGCGTACAAACTATTTCACAGACCGCGTACTGCGCAAAATTTGAATTCCTCGCTGCTAGTCGCTTATGACAGTGTTACACGATAAGTTCCCCCTTTAAGCCGTTGCGCTTGCTTTATCGTGCCAATTTTATATTTCGTTGACCTATTTCTCGGTTCGTTTTTCCAATTCATGGTCAAGAGTTCTGTATTTTTGGAGAAAAAAAGTTTTCAAGGAGCTCATATAAGATCGTACGCAAGCGGTTCGTAGCGGGAAATTAAAATTTAGCATCGTACGGAGGCTGTGAAATGGTTTATCTGTAGGCTGAACCACAGATCGACCTCGGATAATTGTAACCGCTCTGGATGCCAAAACGAGTTGCAATCATCCGATTTTGTAATAATGAGGGGTTGAGAACAGAAGTTTCCTTTGACAAGCACTTTGGATTTTTTTTTTAGCTTCCACAAATGGATATGGAATCAGTGAGGCATTTTCAGTTTTATCATTCGTTGATTGGCTGATATTGGCTTAGTGAGAACCGAAAAATCTTTTCAGCGCTTACTGCTTAAAATAGCCAGCAATGCTGCTTCGAAAATTACAAAGATCATCTAGGCAGCACATGCCATACTTGGCTTATCCATACTGATTCTTGATTTGCTTCGAGGCCAATGCGCTTTATAGCGTTGGGGTCAGTACGGAAATACGTGAAGTACCTTGTGGTCATGCTTTACCTTATTTGTCGTGCCTTGAATTGGACGGCTTAAACAGCTGTCTCTCTTATGTTTGCCTGCCCCGCCCTTTATCCTTATGCCAAACCGAAATTCAAGTGAAGATACCGCGGGAAAAATAAAATTGGCGCGTGCATTAGCCGCAGTAACATGGTGCCCCGGATAATTGCTCCGAGGTGCAATTATCCGAGGCTGGGATACATGTAAAACATGGACAAATCAGTCGGGAAATGGGGACTTGCCGCAATTATCCCGAAGTCGATTGTATTTTGCTTTGAGTGATGCAGGCAGACAAATGCACCGGGTTCCAGACAGGAATATTTACCTGCTTGTCTAACAGAAGTTCTGCCATGTGCTGTACTGCGGCCTGTTGCCGTTTACAGTAGGGTCATGTATACATATATACACCACCTCAAAGTGTGCCCGCCAGGCTGTACCCAGCCCACCAACCAAGCGTGGATATGTTAGGGTTGTCGACTTTTCTTGAAAAATTGGTTCAAGAATTTTCACCCGTCAAGTTCTATTCTGAATTCACTAAGTCTTTTGACCTACTTCTAATGGAAATAGACCAATTCTATTTTTAACTGACCAAAAGCGGAAACCTCCTTTCTCATGGATTTTCAGCTGAAATCAAATCGAAGCCAGCAGTAAGCGTCCACTTTCTTTGATTGTTGCTTTCTGCTTCTCTTGTTTTCCATTTTCAGGACCCGAAAGACCATTATCTAGGTTCAACAAACATTGGTCACCAGCTTAGCCGTCGTTCTCCTTCATTCTGTTTGATATTCACGCGCAAACCATCAATAAGGCATGACGTGGTTGTGTCCTTTCGAGACTTCGACTTAGCTCATCCTTTTTCCTCACAAGCTTTCTTCTTGGGCGGGTATGAACCATTTATGACGTACTCTTGAAGCTTTTATTGCATCTATTCCAGAATGGAATGTTTTCATAAACGTTAGCTGGATAGATCGCAGTCGCGGAGGCGGTGATCTTGCCAGGAGGGGATTCCTGTTGACGAGTACAACGTTATTAAGGGCTTGTTTTTGTCGTCACGAAGGGCTTCTTCAGGTACGGTAGGTCTGAGAATGCGCTATATTTTCCTGTGCACCCATATAGCTTGCAAGAACCCCTCGAATCTTCTGCCGTCTAGAGTTGTATGCATGCTAGTGTCTGAAGTCCCGATGGAAACCTTTTCTGGTCATTTTGTCACAGTACGTGCAAAAAGCGATGCACTCTGTAATTTAGCCAAACCACTTTTCGAACGAGTCAGGGCGCTGTCGATTTCCACTTAATCTTCTGTCGTCTAGACTAAATTTTATGCATGCCAATGCCTGTAAGGTCGAATGTGGTCGCGATGGAAAGGTTTTCTCGTCATTTTGCCCCAATACGTGCAAAAAGCCGCGTGACGTGATTTAGCTTTCGAACGACTGAGAGTGCTCGATTGCCATTTCTGCTGCGTTTATTTCTGTAAGGTTCTCTGCTCCCGTCCTTCTCTGGGTTTTCGCCATCTGCGCGTTTAGTGGCTTCCTCTTCGGCTTTGTCCAGTGTGATGTCGAAGTTTCTAGTCAAAAGACCTGCAGAAATCAGAATAAAATTCAAGAGATCCCACGATGGTCTTGCCAACCCAAATATAATCAAATTAATGGGTTTTCTGATCGACATAACGCTTGGCTAATGTTTAGAAAATCTCTGTTTAGAAAGTCTGAAAATCTGGGTCTTGTTTGATCAGGATTTCAAAAATCCAGCGAATAACATGAACTCTTTTCATTTTTAGCCTGCTTTTTGGCTGTTTCAATCATTTTCTCCCAAGAAATCCAGTGACACACTTTCGGACAGCGACAGTATGCCAAACTTCCACTGCCAGGCACCGTTGCAGTTTTCCTTCCCCGGAACCTCATTTATTTTCTAATCACCCACATATCACCGATGATGTAGTGCGTGCGTCGATGTCCGTGATCCTCCAGGAGTAGGAATTTGTGAGCGCGGGCGGGAAATATGAAATGGATGCCCTCTCAAAAGGTCGAATCAATACCTGGGGGGACACTTAACCTGGATCAGACTTCGAAACGTCAACAACTAATTCATTAAAAGCTACAGCGAAAAGTGAAATTTGCTCCGCGGCTCGTCACAGGCTCCTGCCTTATACAGCAGGAATGAATTGGGAAGCTGTACTATGTAACCTTCTTTGTATCATTTTCATAAAATGATTTTGTGTTTGTCTGTTAGCCGTGCCTAACCCAAGCATTGGATTCATTCCGCTTGGCCAACTACATAGTTACCGGTATTCTGCTGTAGCCATCGAATTGTGACAGTACTTTACACAGTGGCATTCATGTGATGAAAAGAGACAACGCGTGTGTCTGTGTGCACGGCCAACCTAAAAACCATTCACCAAGCCACATTCTGCTCACATTTTATTTGTGGTTTTTAGCGCATATCAAATTTATTTCCGTCCAGTATCAATCTTCAGAGCTTGTCCAAAAGGCCGTAATCATTTCCTCGTTCCCGTGTTTGCGTTTCTCGCTTCGCTTAGGGCTCATTTTGTCGTAATGAGAGTTAAAGTGCGCTTCCGTGAAGTCTGGCAAGTCCGGACAAAATGCTCATAATCCCTGTTGGCCGCGGCGGCTCGTCCTTTTTAGTCGATAGAAATAGGCCGTTTACGCCCCTATTCGCGTGTTGTTTAATAAATTTGTACAAGTTGGGTTTTCCAGATTGTCCATGAGGGAAATTCATGTTTGACTTTATGTGCACCGGTTCATGTTTGACTTGAGATGCAGCGCGTGAAATTCGAAAATATCATGCAGGGCGCAGTGATTTTGGATGCTGTTTAAGAAATTCGAACTTTTATCTCCAACTTCGGATGTGCACTGTAGAGTGCACTTCGTCTTTAAGGACTGAACATGTGTTTGCCTTTGTTCCGAAGCATGGAACCCTGCATAAAAATGAGATCCGAGAAGAGAAAACTCGGAGTTGACTTTGTAAACTTCAGTTTTCTAACCGCCCGATTTAGGCTTTTCCAGGTTCTAGCTGCTCTAGTGCATTTTCCCCTGCAGGTGACCGCCATGTGACCCCGCGAAATTCTCGCGTGTACTTTGTTTCCTGTGATCACAAACCAGAAACAGCACTATTTTTTGAAAGTCCAAATACACCTCAGATTGTCCATGTTCGATTTTGTGATGAACTACTGAGGATAAGCGGCATTTCCAACCCGAAATTTTATTTTGACGGGGATAATCGACAGAGTGAGACAAAGATGACTTCTATTTTTCTTTGCCCCTCATCTACTGTATGTTCAGCTGATCGTGAGCGCATCTGGAAACCAGCTGGATCCGTCCGGACTGTGGTGGGTCGATGAATTTGGGTCTTTATGTCAGTCAGAGTCAGGGATCTGGTTTTTGTCAAAAAGATTTGCTAATCGATTTTTACCTCGTTATCGCCTTAGTACCAGGATTGTAAGGCCAGTTCATGCAAAGGGAACGGAAATCTGTCGTTTGTCCGTGCCAACTGCAAATATTCTCACTAATTAATTAGCAGCCGAAGTTATGTTTGGCTCGTTAGCAAAATCCAATTTAATGAGCATCCAGACCTCCCTAGAAAACGGCTTTTTATAGCTTCCCTTTTCCGAGCCCCCAACCTGCAATTTTCTGCTGCTATTCGAGCAATTTGTTGAGAACTCATTAATTCAATCTTGTTTTTATGCGTCGAAACAAGGGGTCGGCTGACTCGTATTAGAAAACCCTCTAAATTTTTTCTCTTTCAGGAGACTTCAAGCCTAGAAACTGAGAAAGCGCTGATGTGCGTACTGTACAGTAGGGTGGCCTCGAAACAATCATGTCTGAGACACAGCATGGTCAAAATATTCATGTGTATATATATATATACATATATAAAAGTTATTCATATATATATATATAACTGTACATGTACAGTCTTCACCGTATATAATACCAATATACATACAGTATATTGTAAAAATATCCTATAACCTTTATAATTATGCATACATACTTTGGGACCCAAAATAAGTTTACATGATTATAAAGGCCGAGGAGGAGGAAGAGAAGGTATTCTGGCTATCCCTGAAGACATCTTATCAGAAAAGATTTAAAAAATGCTTCACGCGGCACGAATTGCATCGAACAATGTTTTGCCCTTCACTATATTTTTGGCTCACTTGTAGGCCGGGTACTACTAGGCATGTGGTAAAGTAGCTGAAGAATTTCCTGGTTCTTGTGTCCTCCGCTATTTACTTAGATTTCCTAAAAAAGCTTTTTCCAAGAACCCCGTCTTGACTTTTTCAACCCTTCCGTGCACCGTTGCCCCCATGCCCGTGTCTTAGGCTTCCTCCTCCAAAAATTCATAGAATGTCTTACTCCTTCAATAAACGCCCGGCCGGGAGCTTTCTGTTCCTCTTTCCTCTACTGAAGAATGCCAATTTGGATTTGGAGCGTGAATGTTCGTCGATTCCTCTTTAATGATATTTTTGAATAAAGCCTTATACACATCGTCTTTGACGTGCATCTCTGCACTAATAGGACTTTTAAAAGAAAAAATTAGTGGAAGCCAATGAATGTATGAGGCTCGTGCATAGCGCGGATTAAATGTATTGCCTGTTTTTCAATTCCTTCATGGGTTCTCGGTTCTAATCTGCTCAATCCATATAAAAGTCATTATCTGTGCCTGTCTTTCTAAAAAATTGGGCGCTTGCTAGGTTCGGCCTTTGGGTGGTTTAATGAGTTAATCGGGTTTCAGTCTGTGCCACATATTATTTCTCTGAACTTTTACGTTTTACCAATAGAGTAGTTTTCCTGCAGGAATAGTTTATGTATATATATATACATATATATTTTTTCCGTACTGTACTTGTGCTGGAAAAATCTATGCAGGGTACAGTAGTTACAGTACATATATCCAAAAATGTGGGAATGATACATATATTTTTAAGTTTCCTCCCGTATAGCTATCTTTGGAAATAAATATTTGAGCTATCCAGAATGTTATATTTATGTATATTGCAACAAAAATACATATAGATATGTATATACTGTATATATATGTCAATATATTATAAGAAATTATATATATATATATATATATATATATATATATATATATGTATATATAATATTCTGGCTGACTCGAATATCTATTATACTGTAAATATTGTATCAAGCGTAAATTTTTGATCGGAACCTGCAACTAAAATTATTTTTAAAAAATTTACCGGAGAGACCAATACTCATTGAGAAATATTCTATTAAAATCTAACTTTTTTGTTTTGCTCGCATATTAGCCCGCACAGGAAACTCAAATTTAAAAACTGTATCAATCTACTAATTGTTATTCAACCTTGTTTCCTTTCGTTACAGACTTATTCCAAATATAAGAAAATGTTCAACTTTTCTAATCTGAGTTTCATCGAGCCTTTTGAAGATCCGACAGAAGTGGCAGCGGAGGCCTACAAGCAAATCAGTTGTTTTATCGCCTGGTCAACATTATCAGCCTGTTTACTCGGAATTTTCTCCAATATTCTATCCATGATCGTATTTTCAATGCCTTCAATGAGACGAACTCCAATTAACTTACTCTTATTAGGCATGAGTGCCATTGATTTTATTCTGTGTCTTCTGGCACTTTTCGTATTCGTGGTGCCAGAATTATACGGTTGTTATCGATCATCATTTTTATTATTCATTTCCTCATACTCTTTTGCATATATCTATCCATTAACATCGACTGCACAAACTGCCAGTATTTGGCTTTTCCTAGTTGTGACCTACGAAAGATGGAATGCCGTGTGTCACATGAATGGACGAGGCTACAGTCGAACTTCAACAATTGGTCATAGGAATGGGAATAATGGATATCTGGCACGTCATCGAAGACACGCTATATATGCTGTAATAAGTGTAATAATTTTATCTCTAGGTTACAATTTTATACGATTTTTTGAGTATAAAGTAATTCAAGTTTATGATAAAGAAAACGACATAACTTTATTAACAGTTGATACAGTTTTGAAAAATCCTGATCGAAATTATTATTATTCTTTATATTTATACTCTTATTATGTGGTTTTATATTTGCTAAGTCATTTCGCTGGTCCTGTCATCACTTTGATTTTGGTGAATGGCATGATCCTAAGGACAATATATTTGGCCAGGAGAAGAAGAAGCTTATTATTGACGAAGAAGGAGAAAAAAGAACATCGAACATCGCTAATGATGGCAATTGTCATAGCCATGTTCGTGATATGTCACACTCCACTATTCGTTCTAAATGTTATCGAATCCATCGATGCGAGCTGGTTTTATGGCGAAAATGTGGTTTTGGCCTACGCTTTAAACGATATTTGTAATTTTCTAATCGTCGCTAACGCGGCCACTACAGCACTGATATATTATTTTTTCAATCGATCCTATTACGAGGTGTGCTCGAACTTGTGCTCAAGCTGGCCGCGTATGACGCGGAGGCGAAACAAAGGCGACGTCGAAGCAAAGTTCGAGCTGGTCGGTGCTGGAACTGTCACGGCACGGGTGTAGGACGCGGGTGGTGTGAAATGACGTGTTTGTACAGCATAAATATATTGCATGCTTATAATGTTTTATAATACTGCGCACAAGCGGGGTTTTTATCAGCCACTGACGAGGCTATTAAATATACTCATGCTCACGATATGTCTATCATCCATCCTGAATACAACGCTGAGTGTATCAACAGGCGCGGTGGCTGCCTGTTTAGCCCAGCCGCACAGACGCGCAATGTTAAGCGGGCAACTTTGATCATTCATAACTCGACAAGAAATCTACAAAAATGCACAAAATTTTGGGGTTGAGCTATGTTTGCCATGGCTAATAATCGTGCAAAATTTTGTTGGAAAGGGTTGAGCCGTTCTGATCCAAAATACACGTTTTGCTGTTCCAGAGATGACGACAGAAGGACGACGACGAAGTACTTCAGTCCTGTCCACAGCAATAACCACTAAAGCTACGGACAAAAGAGTTGGTTTTTCTGAAAGCTCTCATGGCGCGAAGTATTCTTTTGAGGGTGTGATTTTAAGATTTGCGCTAATTAATTTTTTGTGCTCGAAAAACTGGATTTTAACGCATACAACCAGCAGGCGGCGTATTTTTATTAGCCGTGCGGCGCGTACTGTAAGTGCTGTTTCTCTTAGCTACAGTTGCCCTTCGTTAAAACTTACTGGCCGAGACGAGTGTTCTGTTCTGTTTAGTTTGGTTGAATTTTTCGCTTCAGTTTGGTAGATTAGTTGGCTTGCTTTTAATGTTCTGATTTCTAAGCCCTAAATTTTTGAAAAATCTACCTGCGATCTGTTGTACATTTTCTGTGGCAAAGAATATTTGCTGCGTAATTTAAGCTGTTCGCCACCGGTGGTAACATTAATTAATTGGTAATTTTAATTCGTAACAGTAATATTAATTACGGCACCGCCACAAACGGCAGTGGAGTGCTTACAATTGAAAACCGCCATGCCTAAAACAGCCTCATTAGTTTGCTGTTTAGTCCAGCCACTCTGGAACTTATGCGCAGTAGCCTACAGCTACAGTGACAACGTGGCAGAACGTGGCAACCTTCAATGTACAAAATTTGCGTTAGCTCAGGAGGACTAGACGACAAATTTCTTCTCTATTCTCAATTCCTATCCCAAATTAAGGCGCGAAAAAGTACCATTATTTCTTTAGAAAATCTGTTATCAGACAACAAAAAGGTTAGCCCAGCCACCTTACTCAAACCAAATGCGAGGAAAACGACGTTGGCTGGGCTCCCTCGGCGGCGTTTGTAGAAAAATCGTGATCAAACAGAATTGCTACTGTCACTAAAAAAGTGTAACAGGGGCGTCCCCTACCTCAGCCACTTCATTCAGGCAATAGAGAGATGGAAACACAAGGGACGATGGTCGTACTTGTGCTGAGGCTTGTACGCCTAAAGCTATTAGCATGCTGGCTCCACAGAAGCTCAACTTTCTGTAACTTCTTGTCACTGAGTAGGTGCTACACATGCAGTACTCATGCGGTCACGGCAGATGCAATTTAACTGTATGCAGCAAGTCCTCACTGTTCCCCAAGTTCGAGGTAACAGGAGGGGATCGTATTCCAAAACTTTCAAACTTCTGTACTCACTCCAAAATACGAATAAGTGTATCCATGTGGGTACTGGCCTTTCGTTAAAAACAGAAAGAATAGAATCCTGCAGGAATAAGTGATAAAAGATTTCTTGTAGAAATAAAATATAGCACAAGCAGAATATTTAGATCTTAAAGGAAATAAGTCGGGCTGTTTGAACAAGTTTTGTGGCCGCCAAAGTCGATAAGTTAGTGTACCTGCCCCGTGTTTTCACGGCTAAACCCGTATTGTTCTCTGCCTCTGCATGTCCATAACCAATAAGGCGCAGCGGGCATGATGTGATGCCTGCATTATGAATGCCCGCTTAAATCTTATACCACGTCTAACAAAAGCGGTAGGCAAGGCTACATGCTAAATAAAACGTTCAGCATGCAGCAGACAGGTAATAGTGAAGTTCTAAAATACAGTTCGGTACAGTATGAAATCTGTGCGGTTTGCTCAGAAAAGTCCAAAAAATTTGTTAGAGAAGAGAATCGAACCCATATGTTGTATGAGTACATATGTTTCCACACCCACCGCGTTTATCACCCACACGACACCTACACTTTACTCTCTTTCCGCTATGATAGCTGTTATTTCTACATGCATAATCAAGGGGCTCTCGCAGAGATAATGGTGATCATTGCGGCAATTTCAATCTGGTGAATAACCGATTTGCGTTTAGCGACCTTTGCAATGACGATATGACACTTCTGTTTGGCTCTTGGAGCTTAACAAGAACCTGGCTCTTTTATTAGTATTTATTATTATCTGGCCCACCCCTTCTTCTTATAACCTGATGGATGACATGTGCTCGAGTGCTCTGAAACGAATGCGCAAAAAGCAGTGGAATGTGAAGTCTATTACACTCTCTCATGTTATCTGGGGTTGTCTCATCACGGAATCAGCGTTCGTTCATCGGACTCAAGTCAAGTGTGAAGGCTGATTCCTGTTTTTTGGTCGAAGTAAGATTTTATTTATCTATGCGTCTGCGCCAAGCAATCCGCGTAGATGGAGGCAAGTGACCGGCTAGGAAAAGAACATATGGCTCAGTATGTTTCCAAAGCCAAAAAGTTCAATCGTTGGTGGATTCGAAGCTTGGTCCAGGCGCGCAGCCAGCGAGAGGGGGGCCATGGCCCGAGGTTAAAAGTCCAGACATATAAAAAAATGGAGCGTGATTGTAGAGCAATTAATGTGAGTATAGGCGAAGGCATAGAAAGGCAGTAAAGAGCCATGCTGTATTTTTAGGCTTGTATCATGGCCGGCAAAATATTGCCTTGCGTGGTAATCGCGATGCTGGAGCAAGCATCGGTTTTATCTTCTGAGAAAGTGTACAGGGATCAGTTGTCAAGCATCGATGAAGTACTGGGCAAATATGATGTTTGGAGGGAAAGTTTTTCGACAGCAGATCCGGGTCAGCTTCCAAAAACAGCTGCGGAGGCTTTCCTTGCTTGTGACGAGGACTACTTTCCAAATATTAAGCTTCTGCTTGACTCAAGGTAAACATCTAAAGAAGGAGGAATCTGCTAAAGAAGGAATTTAGGCTTAGGGTGCAGCATTTATATTTGCGTGAAACTATGACAACGACTTTTCCACATTGTAGATCTTTGCCACGTTGCCAGTCACGTCAGCTACAGGTTTTTCGACAATGAGACGATTAAAAACGTTAAAGGTCAACGATGACAGAAAGCAGGCTGAGCCCCCTAGCTTTAATGAAAATTCATCGAGAAATCACAGTAAGCCCAGAAGAGCTCGTGAACCGATTTTTATGGAGTCCGCCGCTTCTACTTACGACTGAATGAGCCAGAGATAGTATTCTGTAGTCAGCTATATGGATTTTTCGTCCAATGCAGTTTTCTTTTAGGTTACCGTGGTATATAGCTAGGGCTTGAAAGCGTGTCTTGTAAGAGCGATTCTTCAAAAATTTCGCCTCCCCGCCGGAGGCTTTGAAAGCTCTTTTCAAGGGCTACAAGATAGGCTATTACTGATCAGCGCAGGTGATCAACAGCTGAAATGATCGATCATTATTAGCTGGAATTGCTAAAATGGGGCGCAGTTATCAGCCATGTGCACAATAAGTGATCTGCAGTGCGAAAATTGGGGGTTGTTTTTTGATTTTCTGACCATGGCTATTATTTCGGGGAAAAAATTGGGAAATCTGGCTTTTATAATTCCCCCATAATCGATTATGTGCCTGATCATAGTTAATCACTGATGTTTTTTTTAATATCTCATGAACGATTACAGCTTGACTATTTTGAAAAAACGGGTAGATTTCTTCAAACGAAGCT
This sequence comes from Mesodorylaimus sp. YZB2_4, assembly GCA_030248295.1. Classification (NCBI taxonomy): domain Eukaryota; kingdom Metazoa; phylum Nematoda; class Enoplea; order Dorylaimida; family Dorylaimidae; genus Mesodorylaimus; species Mesodorylaimus sp. YZB2_4. The sequence goes on from JASANH010001722.1 coordinate 295,514, forward strand.
GTCATTTCTGCATTTTAAAAATTGTTCTAGACCAAAAGCTAGGAGAGTTAGTGACCCTAAAGAAAAGTGACCCTTTTTGATCTTTAAGGTGTTATATCTCCATACATAGGCATTTTAGACAAATTTTACTTCCGCCAAGACAATCAGTTTCGTAAGTACTTTCGGAAGAGCACATGCAAAAAGGGGGTCAAGGAAGTCGACTGGCCAACCCCGGGTCTCTCAGAAACCGTCTCTCAATTCCTTATACTGTGCGCCTACCTTTCGCTGAAGGAAAGCACAAAGACGCCACAAGATCTCATCTTGTGCAGACTCTCGAGGAGTATAGGCCTGCCTCTGTTCGTTAACCCTTGGAGTTCGAGCCCCCTCACCCTCTGTTACCACGATAGACTTCTAACTGCCATGTTTCAAATGGTAAGGGCAAAAAAGTTTGTTGATTGAGAAGAAATGCCCAAAGTTGGTAGGGAAGCTCTCACTATCAAAACGGCACATTTATGCAACAAAATCAATGATAATTACTTTCACATATTTTGAAAGGCGAGTTCACAGACTGCCGATTAACTTGATTGGAAGAGAACATTCTTTTTCATTAAATATCTAATTACAGCTCATAATTGAATATTCATGTTTCTAGGAATACTTCATGACAAACAATCTTTTGAAGAATGCGACATACTGCACCACCACAATGACTGTACACACAAAAAAGTACAAAATTCACTTCATTTTACATTGCACCCGCGCATTGTAAAAACGCCACCTCATTGTTGGACACATTATTATTTACCCCGCATTCTCATCTTCTAGTATTCCTTAGTACTTACTTCATTAGTAATTCATATACTAACCATAGTATTTCTTACAAATTTATCAAAAGACAGGTGCACGCATTTACAGCGCGTAAATGCGATCTCACCAAAGCTATCTCTACATATCGATTAATAATCGTATCACCTGCATAAAATGTCACTGCTGGAAAAGGCACCCCAAACGAATGCATTCCGATTAAGAATAAATTGTGATCACTTCCCTCCCAGAACCACGAACAAGAAGGATTCTTTGCAAATCCTGCGTCAATGCTTCCAAATACTGCATGTAGTTGGGGAAATACTCTTTCGCACTGGGTGGTCGTGGTAAATTCAGGATAACCAATCGACTGTTTCTTGATTTCTCTTTGATCACTTGGTTCAACGTCAAAGCCGTGTGCATTTTTCTCGCCGTTTTCTTCCGCAACTCTTCTTCGGGTGAAGACTTTTGTGATACTAAGATGGGTTGAGCTTGACCTTTCGAAGGATTTGTGATTAGGAAGCGACCAGTCACTAAGGCGGGAGATGATGTCGATTTGCTCAGGCTGTCGGTTTCTTCATCCAAAGATTGCGGTTCTGTGCCAAGTACTGGCAATGAGCTAACATCAATCGGTGTTTCTAACTTATCTTGGTCCGATGGCGCTCCAGATGATTCTGAAAATCTAAATTTTATTTTAAAGAAACACTGATTATAATATTTACCTTGCGCGCTGCTAGTCGCCAAATCGAATTCGCTTTGCAAAGATTCATCGTTATCCGGCTCGAATGCGGGGTTTTTATGACCTTGTAGCAGCGAATGCAGTCGATTCGAAGATTGATTAGGTATGACACCAAAACTAGCCGTCGAAGGTGCAATTGAAAACTTCACTCGATTTTCCTTCGCACTAAAAGATGGTGTTCGTTTTATATCAACATCCGAGTTTTTTTTTGCGTGGACTTTTTCAGCTGATGCGATGCTTGAACAGCTGTCTTCATCCTCGTATTCTTCATTGTCCTCGTCCGCTTCTTCTTCATCGTCGTCATCATCGGATGCAAAGAAATTTTTCAAGAGATTTCCAGCAGCTGAATTTTGTTTGAAATAATCCTCAACACTGGCGCCGTAACGAGCTGCATCGGCCAATATTTGTGGCTAAACGTAAAATTTAACGTTTCCTACAGATGCTAGATACCCTGGGGTGGGGGGGGGGGGGTAAGTCCAACTGGAATCAACACTTTTTTGCTAACCCATCACAGCCATTACATGAAGTCAAGATGGTCACAAATGACGATGGGATTGGTCAGCCATGATGTCGCTTGCCAGTGGCTTCATGCTCCCCGTGGTGTGTACAGCAAGGAGAGAATTACCTCGTGCAGGAGTGCCTTCCGGTTCAAATGCATGGACGAAGCCAGTCGAATGCGTTCGGCGATCATCAGCGTCCTTTCGTTGGTGTAAGCATAGACTGCACTGTCGGGCAGGGTGACCACTTCCACTGAACAATCGATACGTAATTGATAAATCCACTTTTGCAAGTTCTCTTTTATTTTTTGAGCTGAAAATGATAAACATGGTTTTATCAAGTCAACGTTTGCACAGAAAGTTAAAAATAGAGTAGCTCTAGGAGAAGTAAGTTAAAACTGCGCATAGTTTGAAGGAGAAAATCATCAGTGCAAGAAGGAAAGCCGCATGACTCGAGCCAAGGAGTTTCACTGAGCTTTTTGTTGGACACTTGTTACAGTTTTAAAAGAAATGACAGGACAGGGATTTTCATGGAAACCCAATGTGAATTTAAGAGGAGCACATCAATTACCATTATCTTCCATTTGAGCCACAGCGAAGACGCGCATTTTGCAACCTCGCCACACTCGATGTTGCCTGAGAAGAAAAGGTAGCAAAATCAGGAGTCCACCATCGTGCATAATCCACCAAACGTCGATGGTGCCAGTAAGTTGATCCCGGATTTCAGGAAATGTTTCCAAACCTTTCGGTAGCAGCAAACACATTTCTGCTGACACAGCAATTCTGAGGGCATCTGCAAGCATGCGAGAATTATACCAGAGAATAAACTGTGCCATGCGTGTATTTTACCATAAAATGCAGTATTTTGCCGCCAATTGCAAGGCCAAGCCAACATTAAGGTATTCGGACGCAACGCCCCCATGCCTACGCATTGGATGACCGAGGCCAGGTTGCTCGAAATATTCTCAGTGAGCACAACTTCCACGAAACCTTTGACTTTTGCAGATTTCATCATGTGTCTGATTTTCTAAAATAATTATGTAAAGTTTTTTCTGGAATCTGCTACCATTGTGACTCTTACTGATCGTAAGATTGCTTGTCGTTCACGATCGTCATGATCGCTAATATCGCCTTTTATCAACGACGCTGCCATGGTTAGACCTTGGCCTGCCTTTAATTGCGCGGATAAATTCAATAAATGCTGCCCAATATTTTTCCCCTCAGTTTCTTCTGGCTTGAGTAGTACAAGGATTTGTGGCCTAAAAATCAAAGAAAACCGTTAAAAACTGAAAATCAAAGCAAAAAAGTACGCCAAAAAACAAAGTAGGTCGAGCTCCTTCCGCGATTGTCACAACTTGGAAATCACAAATTGTCTGCTATCAAGCGCGAAAAAAGCTGACGCGGTTATTAGCAAAGAAATAAGAATTCCACTGCAAGTTAAACAGCATTTGTGCTTACCTCCAATTTTTCGGATGCGTAACCTTGCCTTCCGTTTTCAGTAAGCTGTACTGCGCAGTGCTCAGCGCTAAGCCTCGCATGCCGTCGCCCCATTCTTTTTTCGCTCTAAATCAGCAAGAATTAATGAAATACACATTTTATGTTTGAAATCTCTTCCATCAACTTACCCTTTATACTCGATACACTTGTACAATACCACGCACAGTACGATAACCACAATGGCATAATACCAATACGTGGCGAACATGATGAACAAGCAGAGAAGAGCGCCCAGCAACGAGAGACTCCAGTGATAATATCTGAAACGTGGCCTCCAATTTGGCGCTCGCAGAACAGTTTGCAAAGTGCATGAGATATTAGCGAAACAATAGGACATGAGAAAGAAGAAATCGACAACTGGAGCGATGTAATCGATTGATCCGATCAGCACAGCGCATTCTGCGATCAAGGTGGTTATCAGAAGTGCTTTAAATGGTTCTCCGCGTTTAGTTAGGGATCGGAAAACGCCAAGAAATGGGATCAGATCGTCCTTTGCAATTGCTTGGAGAAGGCGAGGAGCACCTGCAACCCAAATGTATTACAGATTTTCAAGCATGCATTAGGACCTTACGTTGTGAGTCCGCAAACTGCCTGATGGATGGAACATTCAGGGACACTGCGCCAAAATTGCATGTGTCCCCCCCACTGTTGATTTGGATATCCATATCCATATTTATATCTAATCGATATCGATATCTTTTAAGAAGTCGATATATCGAAATCGTATCTATATCCTTTGTGGATATATATATCTATAGTATATCTATATTATATCTTTTCTCATGGAAGATATCGATAGTTAGCCACCCCCCCCCCCCGCCTCATAGTCTCACCCACCTTCCTTTCTAATCATTGAGCTCACTTCGCAAAGGCATTTCAATCCAGCGCTAACAACGCATGAGTCCACCACATGTGCAATCATTCACTATTTTATCAAAATCAGCCTGACTTACTGCAAAGGCATTGCAACCCAGCACCAATGCAAGCCAAGAAAGATCCCACGAGCAACACCCATTCATTAGGCCACGCCAGCTGGGCCACCAACATCGACCCATGAATGCTGCTGCCAAACCTTAAAAAGAAATGCAAAAACATAATTTCAAGTCAGGCATTATCCAATCCGCTTACTTGTCTCTCAATAATTCCCCTCTCACTGCACCACCATAGCAGATGACCAGACCCAAATAGATCAGCGATGTGGTCAACTGAGCGGCCAGAGTTCCGATTGGAATTGATCTTTGCGGGTCTTTCAGATCACCTAAAAAGGGAATCTCTACGGGTGCTATTTCCTGCCCTCCTGGCGGTCTTACCTGACATGTTAGCACCAGTCATGATTCCAGTGACAGATGGGAAGAAAATGGCTAATAGGACAAACCAACTGGTGGTCATGTCTTGTGTGACCTCGACGGTTGGATCGCCTTTATATCCAATACTTGACTCCTCCTTTCGCATGTACGTGGACCAAATATTCTCTGTGATGCCACCTATTCTGTATATGATCAGACAGAAGACACAGTAGCACTCTCTCACCATGAATCACACCACTGGAAAAGCCAGGGATACCCGCCACATATCGGACCTCGTTTTCAGAAAAGTGGGGATCACAAGTTCCATTGTCATAGCAATAATGCTGCCACAGTCCACTGAACATAGTCCTGTTACATTCGGGTGTCCCATTTCGAAAGTATGCCTCTGGTTTGATCAGTCGATCACCAAGTAAGCATATCCTGCAATAAATTGGCTTGCTTGAAAAAGTTGCAAAAAATTTTTGTTAGCCGAGCATTTCACATTCCCGATATTCCTTGATTTGCTTGCTATGCAGCATAATTAACTGAAAACCAGTCCTTTTAGTTCATAAAACTGATCTGTTTAGGACACCCCCTGCTTAATACATGTACAGTGTTAGAAAACCGGCAAGACTAACATAAAAATACAAATACAAATTTAAAAACACCAAGTGTGAGAGTGGGCGAAAGCAAGCACGGCTAACAGAAAACCCCATCCAGTTTAACCAGGTGAGTAAAAGCGCATGACTAGATTTGACTGTGATGGATTAGTACAACGTAGAACTCGTTAACATGATGCAAATCCGGGTTTGAGACGATGGTGGCTGAGCACATCCATCATTAATGACTGATGTACCAGTACTGTTCGAGTGCGCGTTGCACAAAATGTCAATCCCACTTACATTGGACCAGAGTCAGGATGAGCAGTAAAAGCACCGACGAACACGGCCAAAATTGACAAAAGTACTGCCACTAATGAAATAGGACCAAAAAGTTGAACTAATCGGACACCACCAGCGCAAACAAAAAAAATAATCAGCAGGAAAGCGGTGCCGTAAATGCGAAAATTATTGAACATAGCGTGCTCATCGTGAATTGGTCCAAATTGAGGAAGACCGGGTGCCATATAAACCTGGAAAAATTATACTATTTTTAAGTCTTCGTGACCAGCGTTGCACTAACGTTAATTACAATAATTGAATTTTTCTTAACAAATAAAAGTTTCACATTGACAATTGATTTTTTTATTGGTAACCTGAGCCATGTAGCGTGTACATAATTGTTTTTTTATAGATAATATTTCAAGCTTGATGCTGAAATTGACTCAAACGGCAACGTAGTATCAAACATCCAACAAAGTTTAAAAAAAATTAAAACTTACGCTGAAACTTCCAAATATTTTTTTTAGTTTTTTTGATGTTTTGTTGTGTTGCTTAATATTCCTAGCAATAGATCAGGTAGGTACTGCATAAGCAAAGCACTGCTCATAGGACCCTGCAACAGCTGTTTTTTAGCCTAAGTCGCGGCCTAGCGGGCGTTTGCCTCTCACGCTATGTGCGCACTTAGAGGGGAGGGTTCGACTCCCGCCTGGGTGAAACATTTTTGTCAGATGTGCTCCTTAGCCTTTCAGTGCGCTTATGCTTTGCCATGGATAAAGTATGACACATGTCAATGAGGTTACAAACCGGAGTCTGCGCGAAAGGATATAAATAGCAGATTCGAAACAAACATGCTGTGGAATTGTTTCTAAACTTTTATCTGGGGGTTTGAAATTTTCGGCGATATATCATGTCACTTTCAACCATTATAGAGCTTCTGACACCCATGCACCCGAATTTTTGCCACACAGCCACGCTCTGTCAAAATCAACTAGTTGAACTTGGGTTTCTTGACATTTACACATGGGACTAGTTTCATGGCGAGGCCACTTCAAACCTGCGTCCTTTCGACATTTATCGGGAAGGACCCCAGTTGAAACTCGTGAAAAAAGCTACTTACAAGAAGCATTTCGACACCACCAACCAAGTACATGGCTGTTGCCACTGTATTAGCCAAATAGTAAAGGATTCCGATAGCACCTCCGAATTCGGGCCCCATATTTCGTGAAATCATAAAGTATGTGCCGCCACTTTCAATTTTTCCATTCGTGGCAATGGCCGAGATTGAAATGGATGTCAAAAAAGTCTGCGTGGTACAAGAATTCAGGGCTAGTACAAGAAATGGAAGGCCAGGAACTTACGCAAAGGCAACACAGCAAGACCATCAGGACTGATTCAGTGACACCAGCGACACCGACAATCCACAGTAGACGCAAGAACATTTGAACACCCAATATGTGCTGGATACTCGGCAAATACACTCCGAGTAGGGCACCAAGTTTCGTCTGAAAAATAAGATAATTTGTTTTAATCTGGATAGATCTTCGCAGTTTTTCTGTTAGCCGTGCCAGTCATTGTACTTTGCTCGGGGTCATCTAAGGAATTTCTCAGCACTTATCAGAATTTCAATAAATTCTGCATCCTGTCTTTCATCCTGAGATGGAATGGCAAGAATCAAGCACCCTAGGATTCCGCGGCTAACAGAAAAAAACGAAAACACTGGCAACAGGCGCTACATAAAAATAAAACTTTGCAAGCTGAAAATGCTTGTTTGTCAAACACTGATTGGTGATATTGTCCTACCAACAGTGGAGAACATCCTGGTGAGGTGATGTGCTTCGGTTCTGCTGTAAAGCACGCAGGGAAGATGATATTTGGGGTGCCCTATGTATAACTGCATAAAATGCGCTACCCGCACTAAGGTATGATGTGTGGCATGTGACAGCCATAGGCATCACTAGTATGTGATGGTCATAGAATGGATTCTTCTACTGTACTATGCGGCACAGCGAAAAAAGCTTTGGTCCGGTACTCTCGTTCAGTTAGGCCTTTGTTTTGACTGAGACAAAAAATGAACTATTTCCAACCTACTTTGCGCCCATGCGCACTGGTGTCTTCGCCCTCCCAAACTCCGCCCAACGTTCTCAAATAGGCTGGCAAATAAGGCATGTTCGCCTCCTCGTCTTCGTACAACAACGCCATTCCACCTTTCCCTTTTTCTTTGTTTTGACTTTCTATATCGACAGTCGCGGCATCTTGCTTTGCCTTGCCAGCTTTCTCCGACAGTATCACAACTTCAGGTTTCCGAGCAAATTCTTCACGAGCTGCTGTTTCGAGCCTGTGAAACAAACGTGGCAATGGTTTGTGTTCTCATGTTAGCCGTGCGCTTGACCACACTCATCCAACAGTGTCTGCTCATTTTCAAGAAGAGAAGACTAGATTTCGAGTTCCGACTGATTTCATTGGCATCATCCAAAAATTACGGTAGATCCCACGGCTAACAGAAAAACGCGAGCCCGAATCTCTCAGCAAATGAGCTTTAACTGTTTTTCATTATGTGAAGCAGAGGGTAATCATGAATGTCATTACACACGTGGGCGTGCAGGGGGGGGGGGGGGGATTAGGGGTCATAAAACACAGTCAGACATAGATACAGTAATCCCTGTATAAAAGCGCAAGTCACTTACCCAGCGAACTTTTTTCTAAGTTCATCATTTTCGGCCTGAAGTCGAGCAATAGTATCCTTTTCATCGGGAGTCATGTCTTTCGCACCATCCATGACTGAACACAATGACAATATGGTCCTTTATTCCAATGTTCGTTAGGTAAGTGATGCGAAAACAAAACGTAGAGCAGTTACGCGATGGTTATCTACCGAATACCTGTTTCCACGTCAACATCACCTTTTATAGACAAGGCTGTTTGTCTCGATTCGAATGCCTGTCCACCTCGAGTTCATCCACAGCGCAAGCAGCCTCGGGCAAGAACGGGTTTGGTCAAAAATATTCTGCACTAAATTTGTACACGGCTGTTTAAACTAGCCAAACTTTTCGCACGCTCTCCTTTACTACACCTAACCTAAAGAGTAAATGTCAAAATCATCAGTCAAATGTCAGTGTACATATCAAATCTGCTGGCAACAAGAGTCGGAAAGTAAAGGATGTTTGATGAATTTTCGAGAAACTATCAACACTACATACAAAATCTCCCCCCACCCCCCGGGGCACAGATGACGAAATCTTCATGCGCAGCAACAAAATGTACGCTATGATTAGAATGTGAGAAAATCCGCCCCTGATCAGAGGTAATAGAATAATAAGTTTGCGGACTAAGATTGACGAGCTCTGGACCAGAATTAAGGTTTGGATTGCTGGGCTAGGGCTCCATAGACCAGAATTTTAAAAACACAGATTTCTTTTAAGGCGCCGGTTTTTATCACAATGTGTCAGTTACACACTGCATATCCACCCCGGAAAGTGGGGTGTCGGGGGAGGGGGGGGGGGTGAGACGGGGAGAGCAGACACTTGTGCAACATTTCTAGCCCAAAACATGGGAATTTTGAATTTCAGATTCTAAAACCATGCTGGACTTAGCATGGTGCAGAAAACTTGACAAATGATATGTAAGATTTATAAACCGAACTTAATAAGAAGTAGGAGAATTACTCTGGACAATGCTACTTTGACGCTGGAACTTGCGCACAAGATGCTAAATTTAAAAAACAATTGCCTAGATCACCTGATTGTCAGGAAAGACCTCACTTTTTAAGCACAGCTATTGTGCGATACAGCCTAACCAAACTGCGGTGTACTATTCTACAACTAACAATAATATGTACAGTATACGATAGCCATTATATGCACAAATTTATCACTTACATCTCACGGAAGGGCTGGCACCCCTAACTGATTCCACGCGCCTTATACCTCATTATGGGGCCCCATTTACCTGGCTTGCAATTTTACCGATTATAATCAATGCACTTCCATATTCTGTGCAATCCTGCTTTTATACATAACTTTCGATGTATAACTTCATATGATGTCTTATATATACATGCATAAATATGGCTTAATTCGTGTATGTATGATATATATATATGTATATCATGTGCACAAGATATACATGTATGGGTGCATATCATACATATATATGTATATATATATATATATACCGAATATGTATAAATGTATAAGAAAATAGTAAAACTTTATGCTAATTAATAAACACAAATACCGCACAAAGGCTATCGGCCCACAGACGGGAGTATGTAACTAAAATATGGCAGTATATCCTTAAATTCAAGAAATTCTAGATGGTCAAATTCGCATAAAAGCTCAGTCGCCCGCTTATCTTACAAAGAACGTGGCTTCTGCTGCACTTGCGATCAGGGGAGCGATCGTCAAATATATACCCGCATGATATGTAAAAAATTCGGCTTTCTTTTTCGCAAAAAAAGAGCACTCTGTTTCAAAGTTGAAACCTCTTTCTGCGGTTAGGGCTGCTACACCTACGCTGCAGGCGAAAAAACCAGTAGCGCTAAATTGAAAAAGAATTGCGGAACAAAAACGATACTGCAAGAAACGGTAAAAACCTGAAATAAATATCGCTTAAGGCTTGACAAATGAGAATTGCAGAATTGTGTTTCCAAAAAGTGTCCTGGAAGCTCGACTCCCGAAATAATTGCTCAACGCTTATTGAAACCACGAGGCTGACACATCGACTCGGAATCCTAGCTATTCGGTTTAATTCGCTGCGCTCCTTGCAGAGTGACTTTTTGAGATAGGCAACTGACTTTGTTTTGTAAAACCTCTGACCGGTATTTTTTTGCTACAACCACATCGGTATGCGAGTTGAAGAAGGTCTCGTGTGGTTTGACGCAGTCGTGGCATCATTCTTCCAGCAAGATTCCTTTACGACCAAGGACTTGATGCACCTGGGTGCCTACTGAAGACATATATATACATATATAGTTCCATTTTTAGGAATCATGATTTCTGAATCGATCTGTCATATCGATCCTAATCGATAAGTGATCGGGCAAATCACTCACCGATCAGTTTTAAAAGCTGCTACCTCTCGTTGATATTTATCGAAAAATTTCAAGCCTAAAATTTCATCGAGCCGACTTATGAGCATAGGAGGCCGCAGTTTTGCAAAAGGGATAGGCAACTGAAGGAATCAGGGTACAAAAGTTATTTGTTACGTGTTTCCTCTTAGACAACTTGAGTGGAAGTGGGTTAAGAGAGCGTTTCTCAGAGACTCGACCCAGGGCTAACCAGTCAAATTTTTTGACCCCATCTTTCACGTGTTGTATCGAAAGTACTGAAAAACTGATTGTCTTGGCGAAGTGAAATTCTTTCAAAATGCCAATATGTGGAAATAAAGCACATTAGAGAAAAAAAGTCACTTTTGGTCGAAAAATCATAACTTTCTTACTTTTATGTCTGAAGCGATTTTAAAAATACATAAATGACCTCTTCATCCTAAGGAATCCAAAACTTTCTAATAATTACTCTACAGTTGTTATAACTGCTCATGAGATAGTTAACATAAACCGTCCGCGATCAGCCGTGATCAGGCACATAATCGATGAAGGGCAAATTGTCAAAACCGTACAACCTTGTCTTTTATGCTGTGGACTCCACCTGAATACCCGCGGATTTCAGATGGAATTGGTCATTCCCGCACACCTACAAGGGCGTAGATACGTCGTGGCTGATTTCTTGATGATCTTTTACCCCCCCCCCCCCCGCACCCCTAGTTTGCGAGCACTGATCACAGGATGCACCAGTGAGCAAACGTACATGGATTCTGATCAAAATTTTCAGATTGATCAAAAAAGCTTTGTCCAAAGCGGAGCGTGCGTGCAATACTGATAAACTATGGAGAGCAAAACAGGCAAAGCTATCAAAGGCCTCGCTTGATGCAGGAACTCTAAAAATGAAGTGGCAACAAAACCTGGAACGAGAAAAGGTGTGACCAATTGTGCAACCAGAATGTCACGAGCTCAATGTCGCACAGTAGTATTCTGTCAGTTGTGGTTGAGGTCAACTTTTCCAATTGCACTTGCGAAAGCGATGATGGCGAGGAGTTTCGTAAAAAAAAGCCGTGAGTGATGATCTTTTGATCTGTATGTGGTTCCGAAAGCAAGTAATAAAGCCTATATACCAAGGTTTTTCATGAATAAAGGGCTTGTTTTTAAACCAATTTTTCGCGGTTATCCATTGGAATTGGAGACCTCGAGTTGGAATTTAGTAGTTCCCAGCGATGGAGAGACGAATGATCCGAAAAGGTTTTTTAAATTGCTACTGCTAAAAATATTTAAATTTGCCGCTCATTCTGAATAGAAACTTTGAAAAGACTGTATAACGTCTGCTCGAGCCACAATCAATCTATGCTCAGTGATCAGAGCATGCTCATTGCCACTATGCAGCCTTCTAGGAGACGGCGACAGATACAGCCAATATGTAGACCCTGCCGAGTAACCACGTTTCTTTCTGTGTTTTCCGCATATCGGAAAAGATATTAACATGACCAGTTCACATGACCAGATGTCCAGATTCATGCATTTTTATGGTACATTACACAAAAGCGTGGCGGTGTGAAGCGAAATTGAGTAAAAAGGAGCCCCTAATCCGATGTGTTTGGCGTGAAAATTTTTAAAATATCTCTCAAACTGACCAGATGCCCCTGTTCTTCCAGTCCGGCTGTAGTATCGATTGGCCAGCGGGCGAGACTAGTGTAAGGAGATCCTACATACAATCGGTTTCTAACGATGCGAGCCTGTAAAGTCGATAATATAGCAGTCTGTGCAAACCGTAAGCACAAAATAAGAGAGTGCAGCGCCAGCTAGCAAACATGACACAATCTACTCAAAGTTCCAAAACAAAATCAGCGGCAGATTTACATATTTTCATCAGTGCAAATTCAAAAACGTATTTTGGATCATTTATCTCGCCCTGGACGGCAGCTACAAATTCCAACTTGGGGTCGCTACTTCCAAACGGTTACCGCGCAAATTGACTTAAGAAACAGGTTCTTTCCTTTTGAAAAACCCGGTATTATGTAACTGAGAATAATGCGAAAATTTTAATTGTAATTCTGCGCGCAATTCTGCAATATCTAGTGATACTGGTATTTGCTTCTTCGAGGCACATGATTTGAACCCCGTGGCTTACGTTTGAAACCTGGAAATGCCGTTGGAAATGCTGCCTCAGGCTCAACAGGCAGTGAATCCAAGGCATTTTCTTCCTAAATTGGCCACCTTTTTCAGCTTTGTTTTAATCGCTTCATGATATTCGAAATTTCTGCTAGAGTTCCTGCATCAACTAATGTCCCTGAAAGATTGTCTGACTGTTGGAAGGAGATACTTAAGGGTGTTCGGCCAGGAATTAAGCAATGGGACGGAAAAATGTTGCACGTATTTTCGTTGCGAGACCCAGAGAGTGCCCTTACGCAAAAGGGGTCGCTGTAAGTGTGCTCGGCTGGTCCATTCGCCCTATACCAACACATTGCAATGATCTTCTATGCCCCTTCCACCTGTCTATTGTTTGTCTTGCAATGCCGAAAATCAATAAGGCGCAGCGCTGATGCCTGTCATTGGATGCTTTGCTCAAATCTCAAAGTCTAGCCTTTCAATGCACATAAAAAGTTCGTGTAAGCTCAAGCTGCCTGCTGATCACAAATTGCGACTGCAGCAGGGATGCGCCATCGGTGAAAGCACAAAATGATTAGTAGAAGCATGTCTTGACAAAAGTACAAGGCTTTAGGCACTGTAGAGCTTCGGAACAAAAAGAGCCGCAAAAGCAAAGTGTCTGATGAGGGTAGAACCCGCAACTAGCTAGTTCTCAGCGCATCGCCTTGAACCCCATGAGCCACAGCGCTCGTTCCGCGACAAGTGGGCTGATGCTGTCTAAGGTGAATGGATTTCTACTGACTGTGTTTTTGGTGTTTTCTCTCAACATAATTGGCGTTCAAATTGTTATGCGAACAAGCCAACTACGCTATGAGAAAACCCCCGTAAAACGTTTTACGGGGTTTTGACTGGCAATGAGAGGTACCTCTCCTTGCCAGTCAAAAGCCAGCCAGATCCGGGTCAGCTTCCAAAAACAGCTGCGGAGGCTTTCCTTGCTTGTGACGAGGACTACTTTCCAAATATTAAGCTTCTGCTTGACTCAAGGTAAACATAAAGATCTGCTGAAGAATGAATTTAGGCTTAGGGTGCAGCATTTATATTTGAGTGAAACTCTGACAACGACTTTTCCACATTGTAGATCTTTGCCACGTTGCCAGTCACGTCAGCTACAGCTGAACGGAGTTTTTCGAAAATGAGACGATTAAAAACGTTTGAGGTCAACAATGACAGAAAGCAGGCTAAGCCCCCTAGCTTTAATTAAAATTCATCGGGAAATCACAGTAAGCCCAAAAGAACTTGTGAACCGATTCTCCATGAAGCCCCGCCGCTTCTACTTACGACTGTATGAGCCGGAGATAGTATTCTGTAGTCAGCTATATAGATTGTTGAGGGTACCAAGGCATATGGCGCAGGCTTGAAAACGTGTCTTGTAAGAGCGATTACTCAAAAATTTTGCCTCTGGCGGGGAGGGGGGCACATTCCCCTCCACGCACCCCTCCCCCTGGTACGCCCGCCTGGAGCGCTTCGCGCTGCCAAACATATCAATTCAAATGGATGGTGAAATATCTTGCTTGCCCCCCTCACTAACCAGCCAACCCTGGCGGCGCGCCTGGACACTGTCCCACCGATTTTATCCCCAAGGCCATTCACTGCCATGCTTCAGGCGCGCACGCAGAACTTTGCGGTCGTTGGGTGCCGGCAGAAAAATTTGCATAAATATGCTAATTTAGTAGCCCGCGCAAGGTCCAGTTCATGGATAATGAATATTGGCCGTAATGCTACCCGTTGTACGCGCCATTGAGGTTCATCTCCGCCCCGCCGGAGGCGAACAATTTCAATCTTGCTCTACGAAAACACATCAATGTATTAGCCGGACATGCAACCGAATGCATGGCCGCGATTGTGAAAAGTTTATAAAGATAGCTTTACTTTAGTTTTCAGGGTCGTAGGGTGCCCGAGCCCCCAAGCTCCCCCCTGCGTACGCGCCTGATGCTCGATGACTCAAATTGACAAATGACCATTTCCAATTCAGGTTGTTTGAACAATTCGCATTGGGTTCCAATGCAAGAGGCCACTGGTATTCTGACTGTCTGAGTTACTCGAATTTATCAAATTGTCTATCTGTCGCTGTTTTTGTCATTGCTCTGCTTCCTGTACGCTACAGTAGGGTGTTAGTGTTATGGCATTTCTATCACTGCTTTGCATCTGCCTGTTTCCAGAAGACCTACTTATTGACTGGATGACTACGCACAAAAAATGTGCTCAGGTCTAACCCGCTGCAGCGCATTCATGTTTGTTTGCTTGTTGTTTCACCACATCACTAAACGCTTATGCTTATTCGAGGGTGAAAGGGCACATTTTACACCAAATGATATAACGGCCCGCGAGTCGAACACTCGCCCGTAACTGCGCACCTGGCGTGAGATGCAGACGCCTAACTCATCAGGGCAGGATTTTTTCCAGCTTTTACATGAACATTATGAAACATCAGGGGAAAGGGTTTCATCTTTTCCCGCGCTGTTAAAAAATAAGAATGCTATCTATACGTATTTCCCTTCCAGCCTTACGCATCTCCTCGATAGTTAGTTGTTTGCAAAGTTTGCTGTTTTCTTTTTCGGTCACCTATTTCTGCATTCTGTGATCGATAATCCCAAATTTTGAACTGTGCTTGCGGAAAATGCGGTTTTCTGCCCATGAAAATATGGAACCTACCAAAGTCCACTAAAATGGGAACGCCTTCAGTATACTCCACCACTTATGAATTCCATTAGCTCCACCCCGTCGCTCCTTTTCTAAAAGGTCGTGCGTTACACCCGGTGCCATTTCCGCTTGGCACTATTACCTGTTTTGCTGTGAACTGCTGTAGAAAATTTTGCTGATGTCTGTGTGTTTTTGTGTCCGTACTATCAACAATGCACAAAATTTATCACCAATATCATCTCTATAGGTGCAATAAAAATTTTTGACGCACCTCCAAGACAAGGCCGCTTTCTCCATTGCACACGCAATTTCAAAGTCCAGTTTATCTAAACCTCAGGGCAAAATGGAAAATTCTTTCATGAACAAAACAGAAAACTAGTATAAATGCCATTTCTCACTATAAAAGGTGACATTCGCAAGGACAAGGCAGCCGAACGAGCGAATCAAGTTGATGAAGAAACGAACTTGGAAAATGCTTTTTACTTATATTTTCTCAACTCTGTTGGCCATCAATGCAATTTCGGCTGCACCAACCGAAATTTCGTGCCCAGGCGGGTCCAGGGATGGTGAAAAAGTAGAGAAAGGCTCGATTTGGTACGAATGCAAAAATGGTCAATTATTGGCCGGAGGTTGCATTGTTGAAAATGGTGATCGAATAAAATTACAAGAAACTTTTGATTTGGGAAATATTCGCTCTCAATGCCAACCCTCAGGCACGAATGGTGAGCCCACTCTGGTGCCCATATTATGCCTACACAACAATCTCGAGCACCACCCCGATGACTTGTGGGACGATTTCAATTACGTCTACACGTGCAAGAAGCAAGGCAATACACTCAAAGTGCAAGCTATCGGGTGTATTCGCCTGAAACAAAAGTTGGATATCGGTGAGAGAATGGTCTCCAATGACGTGGTCTACGAATGTCAAAAAGATCCTGCGTCTGATCTGCCCAAATTCGTGTCTTGGGGTTGTGCTGGCAAAGATGGTAGTCAACATAAAGCTGGTGAAAATTTCGATGTTGGCCAATATTGGTACACGTGCGAGAAAAAATATGATGTCGTCACTTTGACCTTATCTGGTTGCGTCAGTGGGCAAAAACGATTTATGGATGGTGATCGAATTTTTAGGGATAACGTGGTTGTCGAATGTCAAGCTCAAAATGGTGGCGGTAATTTGAAAGTGGTCGGATGTCTGCAAGAAGACCCTTCGAGTGGTCGAAAAATTGAAAGACGTGTAGGATGCACGTGGGCCGAAGGTGAATACCCGTACCAGGTCACCATGACTTGTGCTCCAGATCAAGAACACACGACTGCCGTGGCCACACCGTTGCACTGCGATTACAGAATGCCCGACAGTGGGACCACGTACAGTGTCGGAATCGGGTGCTATCGCATATTCGAGAGTGTAGCTGTGGGATGTTCGAAAGACCCAAGCACTGGCAAAGTGACATCGGTGCCACTGAAATTGGACGAGAAAGGACATGATGTTCAGTCGCCACCAAGTGATTTAAAGTTTTGCTGAAACATAATATAATGATCCACAGATATTTTTAACGTTTTTTTTTCTAGAATTCTCAGAAGATAATGTGGTGTAGGTGCAATTTGAGCGTGTAGAAATTTTATCATGCTTTTAATGCAATATTTGAATTTAAGCCCCATAAAATTTATTCGCTTTTCCGCACAAATTTTTCAAGGCACTGCACGTATCAAATTAATTGCTAAGAATAACAGACATAACCCAGTTCATGATAGTTTACGCGTGGGCGACCCCTTTTGCTGTTTAGTGACCCACTTCATTTCGAGTCTGTCGCTCCGCGGCCACACCCTAGTCTGTCTGGATAGTTTCCTGAGTAGATGCACTCTTGCTGGAGAGATCACTTCCGTGACACAATCCATTTGCGCCTTGATCCATGCGGGAGCCTACAAATAGAGAGTGCTAGTTTCTTGAAAGATGTGTAGGATGCACGTGGACTGAAGGTGAATACCCGTGCCAAGTCACTATGACCGTTGCACTGCGATTACAGAATGCCCGACAGTGGGACCACGTACAGTGTCGGAATCGGGTGCTATCGCATATTCGAGAAAGTGGCCGTGGGATGTTCGAAAGACCCAAGCACTGGCAAAGTGAAATCGGTGCCACTGAAATTGGACGAGAAAGGACATGATGTTGAGTCGCCACCAAGTGATTTAAAGTTTTGCTGAAACAAAATTATGATCCACAGAATGTTTTGAACGTTTTTTTTTCTAAAATACTAATACTATAATTAGAGAGTCTGTAGAAATTTTAAGCTGCTTCTTATGCAATATTTAAATCCAAACCTCAAAACATATTCGCTTTTCCTTACAAATTTCAAGGCACTGCACGAAGCAGATAATTTGATAAGAATTAAAAGACAGCGATTTTCTGTTATGCACAGAAAAGGGAGGGAAACCTAGAAAAGAGTTACCACTAATGTTTCCAAGGCATCAATGGTTAAATTTTGGTTCTTTTTCAAACCAAAAGCGGTGAGCAGCCGACTTGCTTTTGTGACACCTGCCGTCTTCACTGGTCTTTTTTAAACACCAAACAGAACTCATTAACTTGGATTCGTTAGCAGCCCCGAATCTGAACGGTCTTAAAATAATACTGTGTGGGAAATAGTGGATCAGGATGAGTTGTGCGTAGAACCCTGTTCATGCTAGTTCACGCGTGCGCTAACTTTTTGCTTGTCCGTGACACTTCGTTTCCAGTCTATCGCTCCGCAGCTTAACCCCAGTCTGTTTGAATAATAAGTCCCTGCGGAAATGCACTCCTGCTGGAGAGATCACTCCCATGATGCAACCTATTTGTGCCTTGATCCATGCGGTAGCTTCTGAATAGAGACTGCTTGTTTCCTTGATTAGATAGGCGAGTAACATTCACGATCAAAGGGACTTGTCAATCGGCATGCATCACTGCAGTGCAAGTTTTCGTTTTGCGACAGCATACATAGCGCTAACTGGTTGAACAGATTTATGAGGGGTCTTTCCTTGCTTCTGACACGTCTTTGAAGGAATCTGCGATAAAAGCCCTTCATACAAAATTCCAGTTCCAGTAAGATTACCTTCAGCTATTGCGAAATTCCAAGAATACGGGAGGAGAAGTTGGTGGGGAATAAATTGTCTCACAATTTCTTGCCCGCTGTTCATCGTTTTTAGAAACAAAAAACCGTCAGAGTGTAAATTTAAAAACCAAGACGAGCAAACGACTGTATGTCATTTTGGTCATTTTGATTAATGCGTCAAATAACTTGTTATCGCTTACTGTTATCGCATAGTTCCCTATTCTTATGCAGAAAGCTGCAGTGGCGTCTGCATCTGTCCTTTCTTGATCCAAAAATACTAAAACTGTCGAAACTAAGTACATCCCCACCTGACCCCAACCTCTCCCCCAAATGCTCACGTCACACATCAGTGTTAGAAATGACCTCAAGGTCAAGGTCAGAATTCTGTGAAAACCCCGATTAACCGACCCTTGGTCAAAGTCAGGGTCAAGGTCAAAAAATTTTTTGAAGGGACGGTCAAGGTCAGGGTCAGGTCAGAATTTCTTGCACCGGGTCAGATCATTCTGACAGCGAAAGAAAGTAAATTTAGTAAAATGTTGGTAAAAACATTTCAAGCTCAAATGGTAAAATGTCTTAAGCCAACCTTTTTAGTAATGAAGCAAGATGAGACCTGTCTTGTGACGTGCCTAAATCTACGGATAAGGCACCCCTGGAACAGCTGTTATTAAGCGTGCGAAATTGGTGTCTCAGCGTTGTCCCAAGTTGCTGTCTAATAGTGCCCTCAATTCGTACTGTGAAAAATTCAGATCGCGCTGTGAAACTGGCCCCTGCTGATTGCGAGTCTTGTGTCATTGCATTTATCGTACTCGTCCAGTCCCCTACCAGCCCAGCTGCATGGACTACTGGGTGCCAGCGTAATGTGCGCCTGCGAATGCCGTCCATCCGTGGCCTAGCCATCCCTATCTCTTCCCATTCATTCATATTGAAACTTGGCGTCATGGGAGCGAAGTATTCTGGCTGTTCCAGCCTGGTAAGGCGGCTTTTCTCGAATCACGGCGAAAATAGATCGATCATGCAGCAGGCAGTTTGAGCAGGAATTGACGTCTAACGAATGAGATTCATCTTAGATTTTTAATGGGTGTCAGCTTTTCTAGTTTTCCAGAAACTGTGAAACCAGCTTTGCATATCTTTTTGAGCTTAATAAAAATTCAGTTTTTTGGACTGCCCGTGAAATTTCACATGGTGCCAGAAAATTGTCAGCTGTAGTAAAAATTCCTTGATAAAATTGCAAACACAGAGAAGCTTTGTTGCTGGTGCCAGTTAAGCAAAATTTTTTTTCTGATCAATGTCAAAGTCAGAGCCAGAGCCAGAAAATTTACAGTTCCTCGCAGGTCAACGGTCACGTCAGAGGGGTCGGTCAAGGTCAGGGTCAGGTCAGAATATTTTTTGAGGGGTCGGTCAAGGTCAGGGTCAGGTCAGAATATTTTTTGAGGGGTCGGTCAAGGTCAGGGTCAGGTCAGAGAATGGAAAACCCAGGTCATTGGAACACTATTACACATATCCTCCGTACGAATGTCCTGCTAATGTGGGCAGAAGCAATAGGGCATGAGACATTTTAAGGCATACGCATATATTTATCACAAACAATCACATTGTGACTGATGCATTAAAAAAGGCACGCTCTCTGATTTATCCAAAGATATTACTGGCCCATACGTGAGCCTGCTTGATCACATCTCCTGC
Organism: Mesodorylaimus sp. YZB2_4; assembly: GCA_030248295.1. Classification (NCBI taxonomy): domain Eukaryota; kingdom Metazoa; phylum Nematoda; class Enoplea; order Dorylaimida; family Dorylaimidae; genus Mesodorylaimus; species Mesodorylaimus sp. YZB2_4. The sequence goes on from JASANH010001722.1 coordinate 315,798, forward strand.
GAAGCTGTGCAGCTTTTCCCCAACGACACCAAAAATTCTTTCCCTGACCGCCTGGATGAAACTTCGTAACTTCAGGACTGGCACTGTCGAGGAAGCCATTAAAATCGAATCCTTTGTTTTCTAGGAAATGGTCGAACAATTGTTTGGCCACTTCCATTTCCTTGCTGAAAGTGATCAAAACGTACTGCGAGACTTCGTCATTGGAATCGGGCACATTTTTGTAGGCGTTGACGCATTCTTCGACGGCAATAGCCCCCCCCCCCCCACCACCACCCCTAAACGCTTACGTTATACCCACCGTTACGCTACGGGAGTACGGTATGTATACTTTGCTCTCGAGTGCGCTGTATAGTGCTTGGCTAGGGATGAAGTACAGTATGATATGACATGATGTGACCCGGCGACGGCCTCACTAAATCGCCGTCCAAAATCAGTTCCCGCTCTGAGAACGGGCTCACTAATCTGCCGGGCTCATCAATCTGCCGTTCTTAGCCGGAACAGAACTGCGGCATCCTGGTCCACACGCAATTTGGAGACCAGCGCCTCAATCAACTGAGCCATCGCCGCTCCCCAAATACAATCGCTGAGTATTAGGACAAGCGGTCCCTTGCTCATGTGGAGGCGGTAGAGGATAAGATAGATCTGCGAATAGCTGCAATCAGGGGTCGTGCAGTTCGAGTTTTACTTAGAGCACATGGAGTCTGTTTAGGGGCCATCAAAAAAAAGGTCGACCGCACAAAATCTCGATTTTTTGACCCCCCTGACCGCATGCCGACCACTTATCGCAAACCCCCCTCAAAAATGGTCGACCACTGTAGTTAGACCCCCATCCCCTTCCAAACGCACTTTTGTGAAATGTTCCGTCTTATGCTCTCTAGAGCTCGACAAGATGCCATCTCCTTCGAAGACAAATCGTTTTTGATTTATGGAGCGAATCTCCATTTTGTAAAAACCTCCACAAACTTTTCCCACAACTTTTCTTCATCTTTTGTAAAAGTTTTGCGGGTTGGGCCGCGCCGGCTCAGTTCTCTACGGGACTTCTAATCATATTAGCTGGCAAGCAGTCGTGATATGATAAGCGCGGCTGTGAGGGATAGGTTGGGATCCCGATCCTGATCCTGACATTGAGGCATCGGGATTCTGCTAATAATTATAATATGCATAAGCATGGCATGTGCACTCTGATCCATCATATCTGCCATGAAGCAGTAGCGATGAAAAGGCAACAGCAACATCGGCTCAAATCGATAATGATAGCAACACTGATTTTACTTAGCCAAGGCTGACCTTGTTGGGCGCGTATCGAAACTGCGAATGTACCGTATTTCCTCGAAATCCTCCCCCCTCTGGTTATTCTCCCCTGTCTAGACCCAAATTGAACTTTATTCTCCCCCTCTGGAAATCCTCTCCCTTCTGTTATTCTCCCACGTCTGGGACCCATTTGAAAAAATTTCTCCCGCGGGGAGAATTTCGAGGAAATACGGTACTCATCAATATCAGCTTATTTATATTGACTGAAACTTGACCTGATAAAAAACCTGGATGACTAAAGTGTGCTTTGGTCTGGAAAATAGACCTTCGTGCCCCCCTTTCATCTCCTTCGTGCGTGCAAAGTGTTCGACCTCAAACAAAAACCCCCGATCCCGATCGGGCTTGCCCTGATCTCGATCCTGGAAAAAGGTGATCCCGACCTATCCCTAGAGGTGACCAGCTCTCATGGCAGGTTCCCTGTGTCTTTACTGGGGGCACCCCAACACGAGGGCATACTGGGTGAGAAGAGGCTTGGGCTTATCGTTAGCTTAGGGACCATCTCGACTGGTGTTTGAAGACAGTTTCCCAATTCTCTGCTCCTTGGGTGGGCGTCCGCCGTTTGACAGTAACGTGGTGTCGCCCGGAGCCAGGTGTCCAAAGCCAACGACAAGCTACTAAACTGCCGTCCTCCGTCGGAGTAGAACCTCGGCCTCCCAGTCAGGGTTGCCGGCCAGCGAGGCGGATCAACGCCTAAATCAGCTGAGCCATCTCCTCCCAACTTTTCCCTTTCGGATCAGATGCCATTCCAGTTGGGAATATGAGTCACGATGAACCAAAAATTGCATTATCGAGAATGAACGACGAAGGAGAAGAGAAGACAAATAGTTTTGAAGGTTTGAACGCGCACTACTTGTGAAGATATAAGGTGTTTTTTTGTCATCAAAAGTCTAAAAATTTGCTGCGGTCGACCATTGGCCGCTAACCCTTCCCCTCCCCCGACCGCAGCTGCCCACTTTTTGCCAACCCCCTCTCCCCTCCCCCCCAGGCTGCGGTCGACCTTTATGGATGGCCCCTTATACAGATACCTCAGGCCCTCCTAAGGCAATAAATTTGACGAATGGGTTCTCAGTTAATGACGATACGCTTACGAGTGGTAGCATCAAGGCTGGGTGTACTTGGTAAAACGTAAACTCAGGTCCGAAATTCAAATTGTTTTTTAATTTGCAATTCTCATGCATTAACGCGCTTATTGCCGGTAAAGATTTCGCATACTTGCAGAAAGCATCTGCTACCCGATAAAGTGAACCACTTTCGTTGGGGTCCTGGTATTTATCCATTTATGGCATTTAAAAAAAATCATGATATAATGTGACATCAAGATTGGATGATACACGTGTCTGGTATGTCATTCGAACTGCCTGGTTGCTTTGTGTCTGACGGTTTTTGTTGCAGTGTTATAATTGCAGCGGATGACCCACACTTTTAATTGGTGTCTAACCCAATTTCCCCATAAAAAGAAGTTGTATCACCTTCGTCCTTATTGCTATTTCCTTGTAAAAAGACCAAAAATCTCGAATCTCGACCTTTTATATTTCAGATACGATGCGATTAATAAGCACCCATGTTATGACACATTGGCTAAAAATGCACTGATACATAAATTTGATCAGTTTAGCAGCTATAAAATCAAGTGTTTTCCAGCGTAGCATGGACACGAAATAGGATCATTGTTCACAAGCATTGGAGTGGAACTTGAAAAGGTAAGTTTTTACCTCAGCTCCCGAAGGGATTACTCGACTGTGCGGAAAGCAGAGATTCCATGTCGAAGCTTAAAATTTTGGATGTACAATGGCCTTAGTATGTCTTAGGTCATAGCTGGGTCAGGTCGCGCTGACCCAACCTGTGACCACACTCGACGTCCGCCTTGAGCCAAGCGCTTACTGCTGATGTGAACAGAGCTGCATGCAACTGCTGTGGTATGTAAAGCTAATCGGCACATACTCACGGCATTAGATCTTAAAACCAGAAGATGGCGATGTCGAAGAAATTTTGTGTGCAGTGTGCCGACAAACATACCCAATCATTATTTTAGGCTAATTTGCACTCAGGAATATCATAATCTACCTTCCTCACGATCACCAGATCATGGGTTCCTGGTTTCTTGCAACGTTTCTGACCGTTGCATTGCTCTATTCTGGATTGCAATCATCTGAAGCAGGGTTGATCGATTACAACTCAGCAAACAAGCGGCAGAGTACATTGTCGAAAAACTTTGGCAAACTTCATGGAGCTTTGAAGTGGCGGGCGAAACGAGCTGCGTCTATTTTCTTTGAAGAAAAACCATGGAGGAAATGGAAAATGCCTATTTCTTATTATGTGGCTGAGAGTTTCACTGGGGTAGAAAAAGCGGTGATCAATTTAGCTGTAAGTGTGATCACTTGCTATGTCCCTTGCATACAATTCTCGCGATCGCTGACCAAGAAACTTGGTATAGCGAATGGTCAATTCGAAACATCACAAAATCACTCACAAATTCAGTTCCACAAGCAGTCGGCGAGCGAGTGTGGAGGATTATCGCCGGTGGGCCATAAAGGCATCAATGTGATCCGGCTGAACACAAGTTGCGAAGGGTATTTGGGCACCCTGATCTTGCACGAAGTCATCCACTCACTAGGTGCTCGTCATGAACATCAGCGCACTGATCGCGACGAGTTTGTGCAAATACTTGACACAAACATAGAAGACGACTACCTTGGGCAATACGCAATAGACAAAGAATCTACATCCTACGGGGTCAAATATGATTATAAATCCATAATGCACTATAAAAATCGCTTATTTGGAAAAAATGGCGCGATGACCATGAAGGCCGAGAAACCAGGGGTGAAAGACAACGAGCTGGGTGGAGACTGGCTGACTGCAAACGATGTCAAACAGCTAGAGCGAATGTATTGCGTGGACGAGTCATGCCGAGACAGTCGTCGAGAGTGTGGCCTCGATGCCACTGCGGGGAAGTGCACGAGTTCGGATATCAAAAAGCAATGTCCGAGATCGTGTGGTTTGTGCGATTATGAAGATTAACAGAAGTCTAATCGGATGCTTGTATGCACTCTCCTCGAGGCAGTGATGTAATAACTTTGAGCTAGTGATGGACATCATTAACTGAGATATTGAGCATGATTATTGAAATATTTTTTTATTCTTGTTTTACCCGAGATGCTCTTTCTACAAAAAAAAGCTAACTGCCATCTTTCATTGATGCAGCCGTATTTGTGTCATTTCCAAAAGGTGGCAAGATTTCGGACGAGCCAATGCAGGCAGCGGATACCGAGGCTTGGGATGGCCGGATGCGTACTCACAGCCAATCCTTGCCTAACAAGTGGACCATTGCCGGTCCTGTTCGTTTTCGTGTCACAAACGGTAACGAATCTTGTACTGCAAGAAGGGATAGGACTGTGCAATATGTAGCTATGCTAGGCGAAGAAATGCAAAACAGTAATTACGCTAATGACACAATTTCCCAGCGGCTGCTCCAAGGTCAGCCCATACCGGGTCAAAGTATACTAGTTCCCAGATTTCTCTTACACGCCTTTCTGATGGATCTACATGGAGCCATTCAAATTTTCGCGCTCTGCACGTGGATAGCACAAAAACAACCGTGGAATTTTTTCTCGGATTCTGCATGGAACCAACACTGGATTTTGTAAGGCGCAATACGGAAAAGAACTTTGATCTGGTGTCTCGCACAGCTGGAATGTAAATAACAGGCAGTTGGATAGGAACAATGCACCATTATGTCTCATTTTGGAATGATTTATATAAACATCGATCTTTCTTCCCAAAGTTCGGTGTTTAGCATCAGTAGTTGATCCGGGAGGGAGACACCATCCAAACAGCAGCGGACCCATCCCACCATATCTATAGCATCGATATGGCCATATCTATCATGCATGCCTACCTACCTACCAGAACAACCACAGGGGGGGACACTCTTTATGGCACACCCGATACTATCCAGATGCAATGTGGAATTGTCATACTTGATGATAAAAAACCAGCAATCGACGATCAACAGCGCTGAAGGTGGTGGATCTGGATGATTTCAGTTGATTCCATTTCATGCGGCCCCAGCATTTCATTGTTCACTGCCTGATACAAGCTCCGATATTGGAATGATCCTTGATGGAAACAAGGCGTCAGAGGCTTATCCTGAGCGGGACCATGAAATTTTTAAGAAAATGCTCATGTAATTTTGATTGGTGATCATATTTATTGGTTCTTGAACATTGATTTGTCTTATATTCCCATATTTGTCACTTTTGATACGCCTTTTCGTTGAGATTATATGAGAGCAAGTTTTTGAGTTTTGTAACATTTTAAAGAGCGACGAAAGGAAGATGGAAAATCTTACGATGCACTGTGTCATACTGTCTACGATCTAGAGTTTGTTCACCATCAGCATGAAAGAAATTCAAATTTTAAAACGTTTTTATCTCGGGTTGCTGCTACAAACATTGAAAAAGTGATTACATGGGTCTGTTGGCGATAGGTTCCCACAGTACGCGCTGGATCCACCTTGGCTTTGGCTTAATTCAAACGACATCGCGAAGTTTAACTTCTGCCTTCACACGCTAGTCTTACTCCTTTCACTGCATGACAAGAGTTTTGTCTGTGCTCGATTACCAGCTAATTTTTACAGCATTTTTTGTTAAATTAGGGAAGGCCTTTATTTGCCGCGTCTTCAACATAATTTATTGCTCTTCGAAAGTGAACGGGTACTGTATCCGCGTCATATTCTCCCTTTATTCCTCTGGCTATTTATATGCTTATCAGCAGCCAGTTTTCGTCGATGGTTGGTGTTTTCTCTTTCAGAATCACAGGAGCAGCCATAGCCTCAAGACTTACACTGGCCGGCGCGAAATATCTTTGGTGTGCCGAATTACGAATGATGCAACCACGGCCATCGGGGGAGCTGACTATGTTCCACTGCTGCTGGCGCCTCCTACTCAATCTTCGGCTCGCTATTAGTCGCGATCCATACCCAGGGACATCATCACTCACGTCGAGGGCGTTACCCGTGACGAAGTGTACAATCGAAAACACGTCTGGAGCATGCGTTGTTGGCAAAAATATGAAGAAAGAATCTTTGCTTGTGAGTCCAGTGGAATTGAAGTTAGAGTCCTTGATAGTAACCAGATTACTCTTATCAGCGACGTACAGACGACCTCGACTGTTGCGATGGACCAGATGGTAGGATCGACTAGGATACGGATCGCACTGGGCTTCTTCCACCCGCCAGTACGCCATACAAAGAAACGTTCCGTCACACAAAGCCTTATCGAAATATGGCTTTGATCTGCCCAGTACAGGGGTTGAAAAGGGGCCATCTTCACCCGGTATTTGTCGCGACGAAAAAGCCACATTTTTGCCAAAAAGTCGAAAGAAATCTGTGCCCTGTTCGAGAAAGAAGACCTGGTCTTCGTCAGATAGGTTTTTCGGTTTCACGGTTAGGGCGTATACTGTTTCGTTACTTCCCTCCTTATCAGCAGGTGTGAAGCTATGGTGATACAGAGGCTCAGCGGTAAGGTAGCGGCCAGTTGCTTTGTTGACAATCCGAGTGCGGTAATCGTCCTCCTTTTTATGGTCCTCTCCGAGTCTTTCGAATGTCCATTTTTCGTAATCACCGTTGGTTGCATATACGTGTTTGACCAGGCCCGCTCCGCCATTACTGGCACGGTACATTTCCGAGTCCACGCCCAAATTGTGGCCTTTGAAATGGACGATCGTGTAATAAAGGGCCGATACTGGAGCTAAAAATGAAACATGCAGGCGCAGGAGACTGGGGCCTCGGGCACTTACGATTATCCAGCCATTCAACGAAGTCGGCACTCGAAGGGTTGACGTTCAAAAAAATACCTATCCAAGCAAACATGAAAGCCACCATTCTTGATTACCTTGAAACGTGAATGGCGAAAAAGTGGATCATAATTGTCATTTTTAATTGCGCTCGCTCCTAAAGTGGATTTTTATTGCATTGATCGCTCACCACTCAAAGCAAGCTTAGGTGAAGAATACGAAATACGAATCCGTGCAACTATGGCTGAAACGAAAACAAGCTTTGACTTAGGCTAATGGTTTTATCGCCTCACAAAGGTTTTCACTGACACAACCGACCTTTTTTTCTCGGGGCTTGACAGGGGCACGCTCGGATGAGCGACGATGTGGATGGTGCCACTTACTTAGTTTTTGGAGAGAAAATCACAACGCTTCCACAAAAATCATGCAAGTCTTACCGTCAAGGCGAGTCCCACCAGTGCATGATTACGAGTCACTATTCCTAACCAAAAAAACTTCCGAATGAAGAAAAAAACTGACTGAAGAGAAAAGGCGTGATAAATGGAAAAGCTGGGTGATTATATTATGGCAAAACCACAAAGAGAATTCGCTGACAGAACCATAAACAGATGCATTGCGGGTTTTGGGCTCTCAGGAGCTGAATGGCCTGCCACGTCTAACAAGTGGAAGCCATTGATAGTGCACTGGGGTTTGCGATATGTTTGTGTCGGAAGCATGTGCGCGGTCGCTGACACAGATGAGTAAAGGTTCATTTATACTTCGTGTGTAGCACGTAGTGGACAGCGATTCCTCCATGGATAACTCCTCTTAGCGCACCGCGCACACTGGTCCATTTTAACATAAACAGCTTGACGAACTCGCGGAGTATAAAGTATGAAGTCCCCCCCCCCCCCCCACACCCCCCCACGTATAAAGTACCCCTGAAGGCCGATTTAAACTAAGAATGGCGACGGTGCACATTGGGCGAAAAATTGTTTCAGGTAGCGGCTCTTGGGCCATCAACAGTTTTTGTAGTAGTAGTATAAATATAGAGTAAGTAAGTATAAATCAGCCTTCACGAGCTGCGATTCCCGCAAATTAGAAATACATGACCTGTACGTGGTTCTTCGTAGCTACTGAACATGAGTCATATACGTACTTTTGTAAAATTTTTCTTCCTTATCAAGATAAGCTATGTTCGAAGTCCATGTATGGAAGGTACAGCCTCATGCCTCATAAAACGGGTTTTTTGCGATTATCATATGAAGCTCATCTAATGCATACCATATACGCAAATTTTCTAAATCTACTCACCAAGAGGCGTCTCTGAAAAGTTATCGCTATGCGTTAGTCTTACCAGTTTCGTACTATTGGCCCTTGACTGCAGGAGAAAATTTGAATTTTAACTTTTGGCGGGAATATTTCACGGAGGAATATAAATAAAAAAAAGCATTCGATAGCTCATCATATATCCGCCATTTTGTATAGTTTAGATCATTCCATGACTAAGATCATTCCATTTTAGACCAAGATGTGGGAAGATATGGGCGATATCGTCCAAGCAACACGTTTTTATGTGTATTCCCATAGGGACGGGTGAAAACTGTTTATGACTTTTGCTTCACCATGCGCTTCTCGGGTGCCTTAGCACGAAAAAATCCTGCGGTCAAGATTCTTATTTGGCTAATACTCGATCCCTGCAGAAACCCTGTCTAAACCATCACGCACACAACCCCTTGACCCCTTCTACCGATTGTAGCTAACGTTATGTAGGTAATACTTCAGTCATTGCATCATTTCGACCACCCAAGAAAAGGGCACATCTACAAAACCACCCACCAAAAGGCATAATGCGCAGTCGCAAAACTGTTAAAAACATTTTTATTCTATCCAGCTGACTACTTTCAGTTCTTTTTATTCTCCCTGTACAACCCTGTCTATCCTTTTATTACCATTAGACAATGACTTTTAAAATATAATGATGACCTTTCAGGTTTTACGAAAATCATAAAATTCAAGGACACGACTTGGCCAAACTAGATGTTCGTATTCTGTCTTTTCTGACGTGTCTGTTGTCCCCTCTGAAACTTCCTGAGAAAGTTACAATCGCGACTGCAGCTGAAGTGAGCACATAAACTAGAAAGTAAGCGAATTCACAAAACGAACGCTTTATTTAGACCCTCTGAAAATCAGGCAAGCCTAACGGCTAATCCTGCATCCTCTTGAATCACAAAAAAGCATGCGCACATATCATGGAAATGCATCCTACTGCACCCACCAGGCGTCGTCTGATCGTGAGTACTGTGGAAGTAGAAAAAGAACAGTTTTGCCTACTGTATGCTGAATAAAGAGAAAAAAACAGGCGCGAATGCATGAGTCATTTGTTGACATAAAGCGGCGAGATACTACGTGCGCAAAAAGTTGCTTCAGGCGTCAAGTTGACGTTCAAATTTATGAGTTTTAGCGAAGAAAGAATAGCCATTTTCTGCAGACACCACACTTCAGGCGAGAGACATTACGTAAATAAAATGCAGAAAAAGTTCACTCTTTTGTTTCATCACCAGTCAACGCCCCATCGACCTCGACGGACACCGTTACTTTTGGCGCACCCTGAAATTGAAATCCTCTTCGATTGGAACAGGTCTAATTTCCGGAGTTTCTTGTTTCTAAACACGCCGTTGCCGCCAGTATAAAATAAGCATGAACGCATGGTGCAGTTGACAAACGTCAGTCACGTCAGAGCAATTCCTGTAACCGCTCGTTCCAACATGAATTTTCTGATTTTGTTCCTTTCTATTTTGTACACCACGCATGGTCAGGACATTCGGGCCAAGCGATGTCCCGGAGGGCACGCTGAGGGTACGCAAGTGGAATTGGGTCGATATTGGTACGAATGTCGGTCTGGTCAATTAGTGCCCAAAGGATGTGTGAATGACGATGGACGTCGCATCGATATTTTGGCCACATATGAAAGTAGTAATAGAAATTACAAATTGCAATGCATTATCGATTCCACTGGTTATTTGGCATTCACCTACAAATCGTGTTTGTACAATAGTAGAGAGCATGCAGTGGGCGATGTCTGGGAAGATGGCAGGTACTACTACAGATGCGATCGAGAGGGCGACTACCTGCGTATCAATCCAGCGGGATGCATGGACGATGGGAGACGAGTCCCATTGAACGAGCGGGTGACCAAAGGCGATTTCGTTTATCAATGTCGAAAATCAGTCAATGGCACCTGCAGTATGTGTCCAGTCGCTTGTTCCAAAAATGGTCGTGAATACGCGATTGGTGAAAGTTTCGAATTGAACAATTTGTTGTACACTTGCACAAACGCCGATACTCGTGGTCCGATCGTAATAAAAGTCATCGGCTGTTTGGATCCGCAACGACGACATTTGAGAGATGGCGATCGATATTTCAAAGATGACGTGGTCTACGAGTGCACTGTTCGCGAACAGGAGGCCAGCAATCGACCAGTTGGATGCGTCCAACGAAACGAACAAGGAGTGGCTATCGAACGACGTCTCGGCTGCTACTGGGTCGAAGGCAATGCCCCTTTCCAGTACGAAATGACTTGCAAATTCAACGAGATGGCCAACACCGCCTTCAAAGCCCAACATCGTTGCACCTACGCGGTCAGTCAAGGAACGTACACTTTCGAGCCTGGCTGCTATCAAATATTAGACAAAACTGCAATTGCGTGCAAAAAAGAAAATAATGATGCAATGACTTTGCGTGCTTATCAAATTGATCAAATTGGTGATCTGATTGCGCAAGGACTGCGTTTTTGCTAATTTAAATTGATGAAAATCTACAAATTTAGGGCTCTCATAAACTCTTATGCAAAATCAATTTATGTATTGGTTTTTAATATCTAATAGTCCTTCTGACTCTCTAATGCAACCTGCATTGGAGTGTCTCTGTTAGCCGTGCCTACTGTGAGGCACAATCAGGAAATACTGTCCAATTTTTTAAAAAACGATTGGAAATATGCAAATCGTCCATTCTTTTTAGAGAAACGTTTTTTACTTACGATTGTTATTTTATATCTCGCTTCTATTTTTCCATGTCAATATATGTTGTGCATTTGTGCTGGCATTTCTATTTTATTTTCCCATGCTCACTCTGTTACTTGTTTACTGATGTATGATATTGCCTGCTGTCATGGATGCAGGCAGTGATCGTGAGTCAAGTGTTTCTTCACGATTTTTGCTCGACGGTCAGTCATGGCACCTGATTGTTTTTACGTGAGCTAAATGCGATTAAATCATGAAGATCTGATGCAGTCTAACTTGAAGCATGTGCAAAATCCTTTAGATCTTTCGAACAATAAAAAAAACGCGAGCTGAAAAAACGGTCGTATATTTGATCCCGTCTCCTTACGTTCCTTGCATTGTGTGCCACTGCAACACAAGGGCTTGTGATATTGAATTGAAACTTGCCCCGGACTACTCTGTGCGACAGGGGACAGAGGAGCCACGCTAGGCCACTTTGTCTCCTGCGGGATGTCCTAAAACTTCATGAGAGCGACAGAGTACCCTTTTCACCTGCCCTGTTGAGGATTTTCTGTGTCAGTCGCACAGAGAATCTAGAAGGTAGTCTTCAGTACCGTCTGGGCTGCTCGTCGAAATTTGTTCATGTCAGGGAGAGCACTTGCTGCGTCAAAAGGCAAGACAAAGTACATATTCTCAATCTGCACTTGGCTTCAGAAAATTTTGTGCCCCGCTGCTCTGTTGTCTGTTATCAGTCATACAGTGGTTGGACGAACAGATGGTTGGGCGCCCAAACACTAAACCAATTTTGCCTTACAATTTGTGCTTTGCGATGTAAAATTCAATACAAGCCCAAAAGTCTTAACATCGCATCAGCACAAGAATCTTATCTCCATTTTGCACAAACTGTAGAGTGAGCCTGAGGGAACCCTCACCTAGAGAGCCGCACCTCACCCTGAATCTAGACACCGTCAGACAAGGCTGCACTGTCTGCGCCTAAAATGGGCCATTACTGTTTCTGGGTCAATCGAGGCTTTTGTTCTGCTCTATTTACGCTACCAGGCCGCAAAACCTAGTCGATCATGTGTGAAACTAGTGTTCGCAGTCACCGACTGACACCATAAGTTATTCATCTGCTAGACAATATAGTTGCACCTTTCCTGAAATCTAGCAACGCCTCAGGCGGATCATTTCGCGCCACTGCAGATTGATATAATGTCAATGGAAGTGCGTAGGGTAGACCAGGGCAACCGCCAGTTACTCGTCCATGATTAATTCGACTAGACACTCGTGTCATCAATCAGCAACGCTAACGGTCTGCTCGCGATATGTTGTTCCCAACGAACAAAGCAGGCTGAATTATCTATCGTCAAAAACAACGCATTTCGTGCAGCATTTTTGATAACCAAGACTTTGCATCCAGGCGGGCGAAAAATTTTTGGCTTTCAATCCCGCGTATTTGCCGGTTTTTTCATGCTGTTTGTTTGCATACAAAATGCTCTTCACGCAGATTGAAAAATTTTGTTATCCATAAAAAAAGGTTATCTGAAGATAATATGTATCTTTTCCATTTCTCCATCTGTTGAAATTCTTACCGTATGATTTTAAGACTGCTTTCTGTAAGGACCTAATAGTCGCTCGCACTCCAGTCATACGACGAGCGCGCTTGCGCCAAATTGGCTGAGTCCCACCTTTCAGGCCTTTTTTCTCGAAATTCTCAGTGATAACCCACGTTCATGTCGTTGACAATAAAAGCATCAAACGTAAAACAAAGACAACCAATAAGTAGAGCATATTTCTCTCTACAAAAAAGTGTTAGAAATGAGCTCAAGGTAGCGGTCAGAATTCTGTCTAAACCCTGATTGACCGACCCTTAGTCGAAGTCAGGGTCAAGGTCAGAAAATTTTTCGGGGTCTGGTCAAGGTCAGGGTCAGGTCAGAAAATTTTTTGAGGGTTTTGTCAAGGTCAGGGTCAGGTCAGAATTTCTTGCACCCGGTCAGAGTATTCTGTCAGCGGAAAAAAGTAAATTTAGTGAAATATTGGTGAAAACATTTCAAGCTCTTGCCTGCTGAGTAGGGATCTGGGGGGGGGCAGTTTTACAGTTCTAAATCCCAAGGCATGTCCTAAATCCTAGGACAGTCCTAAGTCATTTCACAATCAGCTTGGTGTCCCACCCAAGGACACCAGGCAGTCATACAGTAAGTTTAGGGCGACCTCGATCATGTCCTAAGACACTCCCTGGTGTCTTTATTTCCCAGCAGCGCTGTCAGGCGCAGGGCGATCTCCCTTGATCTACGGAATCTTGAGCTGATCTTTCTTGAGCAACTTTTTGGGCGTCTTAAGATTGTGGCATTTTGCGTTAGCTCTCTCGAGCTGTAAAAATGGTTCGTTTTCACCTAAACTAAAAATCTGTCGTCTCTTTTTAACCATTGAGGCCAAAAAGGGACGACAGAATGCCATTATCATCATTTCACTCCTTCTTCACCCAAGCAAATACATGCACTTGACACGGGAGGAGAGACAGAGTATTAATTAAAACTTGTACGCGTGATAGAGTCACTAGCAAGCACGATCCCACGGGAAAGAATCCCGTAAAACAGTCGCAGGAAACACAAAACTTTGTGAACTCAAAATTATGACTAAAAAAAAATGATGTGCTTCACGCAGTCTGCTGACATGACGGTCAGATTATGTGCATAAAACGAGGATTCCCGAATCGTTAAACCCATGATAAACCTGATAAAATAAACCCAATTTGGCACGTTTACAGAGGTCATATAATGTTGACCAGCCTGCCTTAGCCAAGGCCTTCTCGTGACATAGTAAAATTATTCAGATACAATGGCACAGCAAACTTGGACCAGTAATGGGTGCCCAGCTTACACGTACAGTATTTATTTCCCGCGTTAAATTTTGTGGTCGGCTAAAATGTCTTTAATCGACCTTTTTAATTATGAAACGAGATGAGACCTGTCTTGGGACGTGCCTAAATCTACGCATAAGGCACCCCTAGAGCGGCTATTGTTAAGCGTCCGAAATTGGTGTCTCATCATTGTCCCAAGTTGCTGTCTAATAGTGCCCTCAATTCGTACTGTGAAAAATTAGAAACTGGCCCCAGCTGATTGTGAGTCTCGTGCTATTGCAGTTGTTTTACTCGTCCAGTCCCCTACTAGCCCAGCTGCATAGACTGTGTGCCAGCCTAGTCTGTGCTTGCGAATGCCATCCACCCATGGCTTAGCCATCCCTATCTCTTCCCATTTGTCCATATCCAAACTTGGCGTCATTGGAGCGAGGTATTCTTGTTGTACCAGCCGATTCGAGCTTGGTAAGGCGCCTTTTCTCGGATTATGGTGGAAAGAAATCGATCATGCAGCAGGCAGTTTGAGCAGGAATTGACGTATAACGAATGAGATTTATCTTTGATTTTGAAATGGGTGTCAGCTTCTTTTACAGTAGTGTTGTAGTTTTCCAGAACCCGTGAAAAAAACTCTGCATATCTTTTTGAGCTTGATAAAAATTCAGTTTCCTGGACTGCCCGTGAAATTTCACGTAACGCCAGAAAATTGTCAGCTGAAGTGAAATTTCTTGTTTAAACTGCAGACACAGAGAAGCTTTGTTGCTGGTGCCAGTTGGTGGTGTTTGCAAAATTTTTTGTCCGATCACTGTCAAAGTCAGAGCCAGAAAATTAACAGTTCCTCGCAGGTCAACGGTCAGGTCAGAAAATTTTTTGAAGGGTCGGTAAAGGTCAGGGTCAGGTCAGACAGTGAAAAACCCAGGTCATTAGAACACTACTACAAAATTGTCGCTGACATAAACTCTTGTTATCGCTAAATATTTCGAGAAAAATTGGCCGAAAGCGGCGAAGGCGCAAAAACGCAAAACGTCATATCAATTGAAAACGTTGAGCAACTTGCTTGTGAGTTTTTGGTACAATTGGTTCTGCTTAGCACAGAGTCATCAACAGCAACCAAAACAGATTCCTTAGAATCCATCTAAACTATCTGCACACACACCTGTCGAAATGCGTTTTTTTGCGCCTCCGCAGCCCCCTGGCCAATTTTTCTCGAAGTCTCTAGCGAGAACGATTGTTCATGTTAGCGAAAGTGTAGAAGAGAAAAATATGCTCTATCGATTGGTTGTCTTTATCTGGTTTCACTGCTTTTATAAACTCTTTATAACAAATCTTTTCTATTTGAAGTGCGTAAATTGGCGAAAAATCTTTGATGAAAATTAAAAACGGAAATCAGGCCTCTAAATTATATCCATTCGATGGAGCCGATTTTCTCTACAAAATTGTCGCTGACATCAACTACTTTCTGTTTTCTTTGGGAATGTACACGCGGCCTATGCGGTAATGTGGAGGGCGTGTATATTTTTAAAAAAATAGGTTATAGGTTATCGCTAAAAATGTGAAGATAAATCTCCTTAAAGCAGCAACTTCGCGAATTCAAAGCACACGCATCCGTTGTTCGAAAATGTTGATAATTAGGCCCTAAGAAACTGAGACGGCCACGCATCAATTCTTATATGGAAATTCGATCACTGGTGATAGTGAGACAGCAGTGCCTTTTCAGAGCATGGTTGATTTTCCATGGGGTTTTCGCAAAAGCCGTTTTTTTTCAAAAATTTGTTGAGTGATATTGGCCATAACTCACCGATCTTTTGGCTCAGTTCAAACATAAGCCACATCAGCGGGCTCGCAAATAAATGGGAAATTCAAACTCGCTCGCCGAGATTTTCTATCTCACACACATCTCGAGTTATCTGGCGCTAAATTTGAAGGTGTCCTCCAAGTTGACGACTTTCAGATAACCTGTTTCTTGGAACAGGTTACGGTTTTTTTGTAGAGCAGATCATAGACGAAGCTGTCAAGATAGAGCAAGGAAATAGCACCGATTGGTTTTCACTGTTTGAAATTCAAGCTCTACTTCTGGGATCAGAGGGTCAACAAGCGCTAGAAGTACGCGAACTTTGAATTTCCCGCCCTCGCGTTGTGTCGATCTAATATAAACTGGAGCATTTGATTTCGTGGAAAGATTACTGTAAAAAGAATAAGAGTTCTCCCGCGAATTCCAAAGAAAGCCCGCCGAAAGTGCTCAAATGTCATAAGCAGCGCATGGGTAAAAAGTTTAAAAATTTTGTATTTCTAGTACCTGGTGACTTTTTCTTTCTCTCTTTATTCCACGACGGAAGGTCTAATTTTCAAAAGAAAACCGGTGGATCGAGTCATTGCGTATTTTCTGAATTCTTCTTGGCCTAAAACTAAGCAAGTTATCATTTTTTGTCTTAAAGTTACTAATTTTCACCTTTAATGTGCTTTATCTCTATATGCGCACTTAAAAAAATTTTACTTTCGCCAAGACAATTAGTTTTGTGATTACTTTGATAGAGCATATAAAAAGGGTCAAAAGAATCGACTGGCCAGCCCAGGGTCGGGTCTTTAAAAAATCTTCCCTTAAACTTCTCGACAGATTTGCTCGATGGCGTGGCCGAATTCGAAATGGGGTTGGTGTCACTTTACGAAAGTTTTATGCGCCCGATAGAAACGTTTTTTTCTGTCGCGTGTCTTAGAAAACTGATCTCCTGAAATGAGTCCGCTTTTGGTGGCGTTAAATGAAATATGATATCGTAAGTGATTGCCATTAATTTGTATGCATTAAGGTTGTACTCAATCGATTCACTGCTTTTATCGCGACTGCACCGGCTGATGCCACTTGATCTTGTCTGATGCAGCAGCCGTCAAAAAAATTTGTGGATTTCATATATGTCATCAACTAAAAATAAGTGTTGTCGGTCGCTGCTGCACGACTCCGCAATTAGACTTTTTGCCAGATGTTTCACACGTACTTATTAAAAAGCTTGGACGATTTTACGACCAAGAAACATTTTTACACCGAAAAAGGTTTTTCGATGAGGGGTATTTGCTAACATTTATCTAGCTTCCAATGTTCATTGGAAATCCTCGGCGAAAAAATTTTTTCTCCTTTAAATTTAAGGCTATTTCACCTCATTTTTTCAAAGTTTGACATTTTTCAAAGCGGACTACGTGACAGTTTTTTATGCGAAACATTGCATTTTTACATGCCCTCACTGCGGAAACGGTTTTTTTCGAATGCTTCGGGCGACGTCAAGCATAATTGCGGACGCCGAACCAAAATAATTAATTATTTACCAAGTTCCGAAAAGGGCCATGCAAAAAGGACGTCAGCGATGTTCTAAAAATTTCCGACTCTCTCCTTCGCGCTTCCATTAAAGATCCCCCCCACCATCCCAAGGAAAAGCAAGTATTTTTGAGTGAAGCGCCCAGAAAATTTTTTTCTATTCCACGCTGTCAGAACGGCAGTGGCATAAAAAAATCAGGCTGACAAAAAACGTTTGCCAGCAAAAGTGAGGCAGTGCATGCCCACAGCATTCTTTTCTGAGTTTTTTCTGCCAAATGTGTTTTAAATCAATTGCTGATGATTCTTTTACCGCCCATTCACATTTTGCCTGCCTGCCTCAGCATTAATAATTATCTCCAGGCATTCAATGCACTTCAAAGTGCACATCCGGCCAGTTTGTCTATCCAATGCGTTACGCGACAGAAAACTCAATATTTGTTTTTTGTGACCAAGTTGAGGCCAGATTCATCAATTCTTACGTCACCAATGCCAACTTTCCAACTTTCTGCCCTTTTTGTTGACTTTAAATCGATTTTCAAGGTAGCTTTTTTCAAAGTCAATTTCATACAGAAAATGAACAAGAAATGGGTAAGGCTCATTTTTGTGTCTACCATCGTCTGTTGGTGATCCACCTCTGTTCACTGAAGTTCTTTGTGGGACACTACTTATTGTCTGACTTGTTTTCGTCTTGTCGTTCTGAGCTTCTAGGCGACCCTGAAACTTCCTGGCTAGGAGCACGTGTGAGACAATCCTTGCGGACATCATTACTCTGAGAATCTGAGATATTTTTTTTCCCACGGGCACTTAATCATTCCTTTCAAAGTGTCGACGCATGATGAGCTCCATGGAGAAATAGAATTTCAGAAAGCTCACCACAGCAGCTCGCATGTCAAGCAAGAGTATGAGTGTGTGGGCTAGTGCAGGGATCGGATTCAAGGGAATGCATAAATTATTGCTAAAATAGCAACTGTGTAATTCGACTATTTGAGATTGTCGAAAGGTGCATTTTCTTACATCATTACAAAATGCCAACTCTTTTTGCCTCTTATTAGTCCTAGGACCCCCATACGCTGCTTCTCGCAAAAGCACTGTGCTGGTCTTAAGAATGAAAATTCTTTTTTTTAGTGCGTCACTTGATCAGAGCTGATCAAATTAACTTAAATCGAACTAACAACCCTTCGCTTGAATGAAAATGAATAATTTCTCACTCGATCCCAATCTTTTCACCCGCTATCAGTCCTAGGGCCTCCGTACTCGGCTATTACATTCCCATGTTACTTTTCTCAAAAGATTTGCAATTTCTTATTTTTAGATCGTCATTTGATCAAAACTGACTAAATTCACTTCATCGGAGGCTTATTCAAAAATGAACAATTCCACCCTCGACCCCACATGCGCTTGGTTCGCCAAAGTGACACCGACAGCCCTGACTGTAATTTATCTCATCATATTCCCCATCTGTTTTGTCGTAAGTACATTTGGGCGAATCTTGGGTGTACTCGCAGTTTGTCAACATTCTAAACGAGAATCGCCATATTTATATCAAATATTTGTAACAGCTAGCGAGACTATTAAAATGTTTGCCGCCTTAATCTACGTAGTTATATTTCGTATATTAACTGGTATAAATGGTTATACTGGTTCATATTGGTTTATGTCAGATTTTTACTTTATGAATTTCGCAGCACTTATTTCATTGCCTTTTATGAACACAATGGTTACTTGTACTTTATTATTGACTGTGGCCATGGTCATCGATCGTACATTAGCTTTAGCTAAACCATACTTTTATCGCGGTATAAATCATAAAAAGGCAAATTACTTGGCCTTTATGGTCTGCATTTTTCTGGGTATATCGACAACAGCCTTTTATGCCTTTCGATGGCGGGTTGTGAAATCAGATAAGATATATATTATGAAATCTAACGATTATTTTATGAAATCATTATTGGCAAAAATTTTATCACAATTATGTAACGCTGTACGCATAATTGGAATAATATTATTGATCGGATCCAACAGTGCATTGATTCATTTTTATCGGAAAAATAATAAAAAATTATCAGGACAGTTACAAGAGTGTAATTTATTAGAATCAAAACGGAAAGAGCGAGAAAAAATATTAACTGTGGTGGCAATATTCCAAGGTTTCTTTAATTCGTTCTCATTATGTATCTTAACTTTGCAACAAACTTATTTATACATTGTACAAAATGGAGCTGATGTATGTTATGGTGTATTTTTCACAGCTGTAGGAGAACTTGTTTTCGGTGTGTGTGATATGATCGATTTCTATGTTGTTTTTGCTGTTAGTCAACAGTTCAGAGAAATGGTTTGGAATGTTGTGTTTTGTTGCAGGTGACAAGAAGTAATGTTTTACACAATTGTGCGGGGTTCGAACAAAATCTTCAGTTTTATTAATTATGTACTATTTTGCTGGAAGTTTGAAAGATTTTTTAAAGTGTTTCTATGCTCACTGTCAGGGGGCCTTTGGCGGCAGGGAGAGAATTATTTCGCTCAACTTGTGGGAAAAATTAAACTGACGGGTATAGGTTTAGCCTAAGGTACATCTCGCACCATTCGCCTGTTCCAGTCCCACTTTTCAACCCACCCTTGAATCACAAGCAAAAAAGGATATGGCTGAAAATTTTCAAGATATGGTCCGCTAACCGCTTATAGTTTTTTGGAGCAGTATGATAGACTAGGACTATCGGCGGGAATTTGAAACTTTGAGATAACGGATAGACTTTTTTTCAAATAGGCTTCATGCCATTTGTTGCTTCTAATCTAACTCCCGCCAAAAGTCAAAGTGTAAAGTGTAAAGAGTGATATTGCTGCCAGAGACTATCTATGGGAGGGGGCCATATCCCAGCGCGAGCCGCTGTTGGTCGTGAATCAACATTTGCTGTGTCCAAACGGCAATGTGTCCAGGTACTGGTACGTTTCTTGGCAGCTTGGGTACACATTACTTCGGTCTAGAGGCGTGCGCCGATCCCGCAGATGCGGGAGTTCCATGGGACCCGCGGGAGTTTTGCGGCACGGGAGTAGTGTTTTCGTGCGGCAGGCGGGAATGGGCAAGCTCCTAAAAATGGCAGGTGGGAGCGGTGGTGAAACACCAAGGGTGCGAGAGCAGTGTGGGTCCCGCCCTAAAACTTAAGCTCCCAGCATATTTGTGCTATTGTCTGCTGTCAGCGCGGACTTGGCTTCAGATCAAATCTGGGCATGACAATTTTTCAGAGCATCTGGAGCGCCACCACGCGGACAATGCTTGGCGGCCAATATAGCGCGGGACTGTGTTGCACAGAGAAATAACATGTGGACAGATGTGGAACATCATCAGGCCGTTATTTTGTTAGCCGTGACATTAGAAATTGAGATTCAGATTGAGATTCAGATTCAGACTGGCGCATCGGTGTTTGCGACTTTAACGAAAGCAGTGCGCGAAAACGTTCAGGCCTATCGGCATAAATTACCTACTTTTTATGACATAATTTTGACATGAAGATGCGGATTCTTGGATTTGGGCCCCTGAATTTGAGGCAGGCACCTGCCATAGGCTGGACTTTCACACTTGAAAAACTATAGCAAATCCCATGCCCTTGTTATGCAAGCCCGTCTGTTTAAAAGCGTCTCAATCGCTTGGGAGCAGATATTTCGATTGAATTTGAGTGTTTTTTTAAAAGTCGAACCCCCCATGTCTCTGAACAAAAAAATTTTGTTTGCTTTATGCGATCACTGTGAATGATCTGCAGCGAACATTGGTTACAATCTTAGTGGCACATTCCTTTATCGCAAGGCTACATACGGGCTCGCGCACTGCTGACGTGAGTGTCGTTTTCGTTTCATTCTTTTGCTGTCTCTTTTGTTTGGGTGCAATGCGCAGAACTTTTTTCTTTGGGGCTTCTCGCGAACCCCCCTCAAAAATGGTCGACCACTTGAGCCATAGCCCACCCCTTCCAAACGCAGTTTTGTCAAATGTTTTATCTTATGCTTTCTCGAGCTCGACAAGGTGCCCTCTTCTTCGAAGCCAAATCTTTTTTTGATTCATGCAGCGGATTTCTATTTTGTGAAAGCCTCCTTCAACTTTTCCCATATTACTTGTAAAGTCTTGCCGGTTGGGTCGCGCCAGCCCAGTTCCCTATGGGAGTTTCAATCATATTAGCTGGCAATCATAATATGGTGAGCAAGGCTGTGAGGTGACTAGGGATAGGTTGGGATCCTGATCCCGATCCTGACATAAAGGAGTCGAGATTCTGCTAATAATTATGATTATAATATGCATAAACATGGCAGGTGCACTCTGATCCTTCATATCTGCGTTGAAGCGACAACAGCAACATCAGTTCGAATCGATAATGATAGCAGCACTGATTTTTCTTAGCCCAGGCTGACCTCGCTGGGCGCGTATCGAAACTGCGAATGCACTCATCAATTTCAGCTTTTTTGTAAAGCTTGAAACCAGACCTGATGAAAAGCTTAAAAGAACCTGGATGACTTTAGCTTGTGCTTTAGTAAGGAAAACAGACTCATCGTGTGTGCAAACAATGTACTACCTCAAACAAAAAATCCCGATCCCGATCGGAATTGCCCTGATCCTGATCCCAGAAAAAGGTGATCCCGACCTATCCCTCGAGGCGACCAGCTCTCACGGCAGGTTCCATGTGTCTTCACTGGGAGCACCTCCACACAAGGGCATACTGAGTGAGAAGGGGCTTAGGCTTAGCTCAAGGACCTTCCCGATTGGTGTTCGAGGACAGTTTAACAGTTCTCTACTCCTTGGGTGGGCGTACTCCATTTGACAGTAAGAGGGGTGTCGAATGAAAGACCGAGGAGAAGAGAAGACAAAAATTTTAAAGGTTTGAACGAACACTACTGGTTAAGATAAAAAGTGGTTTTTGTTATCAGAAGGTTAAAAATTTGCTGCGTTCGACCATTGGCCGCTACCCCTCCCCCTCCCGCACCTGGCCACTTTTTGTCAACCCTCTCCCCCCCCCCCCAGGCTGCGGTCGACCTTTATACTGTAGATGGCCTCTTTCCTCAACGGAACGGTTCACCATTATGCTGTCCGCTTAATTACAATATCCTGGTCCCCTGTTGCTCATTTCGTGCATATATGCTCCTTTGTGCTTGCACGTCTTGAAACTCATCAAATCGCTCCTTATCGCTTTTCCCAATCTCTTTTCTGACTAGACCTTAGGCCACGATTTTCATTGGCGTACCGCCAAATTGCTTGTGTCGCGAACTTTTTCTTACAAACTCAACAAAACCTTTTATGGTAGCCATTTTGTTTCAAAAAGTACATCGCGTGAGAAGAATTTGGCGAGCAGATGCTGGATTTGACGTGAACTTGCATCTTATTCGATAATAATCTCTAGTTTAGGCCTGTCGACATTCTTCCCTTTTTCTGTCGACTCGTAGATTTACGCAAGGTGAGAGTGCTGAAAATTTATTATCTCGCGTGGGAAGAAATTCTGTTGGCAAGACAAATTAGAGGCCAGTCTTTTGCGATGCGCGAATGAACATGCGCAGTGCATAAAAGCGGTAACTGTGCCTTTTCGTCAGGGCAAAATAAGATTTTTCCATGATTATGGGTGCTTTTTGAAAAATCTTAAGGCCTGCCTAGACAAAGCTCGCTGCATCTGCGAATCTGCGAATCCGAACTTGTGCTTTTCAGTGTTCAAGAAACATGAAAGGCTACCTAATTTAATTTCTAGCCCCTTTTTTCTGATATCGCAAAAATACAAATCCTGGGGCTATTTTTTGGTTTGGTAAACCAGAATATCAGTGATAAATGACTTGCTTCTAGCTGAATAACAAGTAAAGCCTACCAGCGACACTGAAAAAGATCAGTATGGCATTTATCATTTGACAAAAATGGCATTTGCGTTAAGAAAATATTGAATGGGGCGAAGACAGGCAGCCTAGCGAGTGATGGTGTATACTGTGCGACGATGCAGCTTGGCGGGCCATCTCTTAGGCCCATTCGGTGTGTTTGTGTGGTTCTAGAGTGTTCTCGCCCCCGCTAGAAGCAGACCAAATAGGTACTGTAGTTGGGATGCACACATCACACACAGGCCACATCTCTCCTAGAAACCACCAACACAAGCACACCTGAATGTTGAATAGACTTATCGCGCTTCCACAATCCTCACAACCCATCCAAGTCTGAAGGGGCCTTTGCGGGGTTCCAGCGTGCAAGAAGCGCCTCTGCAAGATAGACATCTTCTATCTCTGTCACACAGCTTCTTCCTTTGGCACACAGTGGCTCACATTACTCGAGACCCACAAGTGCTTACTCCAATTGTAAGTTTTTGATAGGTCGTATGGCATCAGGTGACAAAGCGAGCGCAAAGACAGGTTTGAACCCTGTAGCGCCCTTCTGTCTTCCTCCTTTAGTCGATCCGCGACAACGCTAGTTGCTGCCCAAGAGCTCCTGGCTCTAGATCGACCTATTTAGTACCCTGATGAGCCGTCTAGCATGGTGTCAAAGGCGCAAATTGACTAAAAATTTAAAAAAGCAACTAAATGCTTAAGCTGAAACTGACCAAGAATCGAACCAGTTACGCGGTTACGCTTCATGTGTGAGCACATGGGGGGTATGGCCCAATTATGATTTCCACCACATGTGATACCCGTGTGGCATCAAGTCGGTATCTGGGTCTACAGCGGAGACGAATTTTTAACCCAGGGGAGTATGTGGAACAAGAATGTGGTGGGACCACGCTTATCGAAATTCAGTAAGAGAAAACCCCACTCATTTTCTTCTTCCATGTGTAATTTATTATTGCACAAGATAACACTAAAATTTCTGATATTTCGTGATAAAGTAAAAAGTTTTGCGGAGTTAGGCACCAAGGTAAATTTCAGAACAAAAACTTTAGTGTGGTCCAACCTTACTGCAACCCCAAGCGACCGAACCGCACTGATCAGTTGTTTCTCACTTTTTACACCGTGCTAGCGCAGCAGTTTTATGCAAAAAGCTGGTGAGCAGGTTGAAGTCTTTTTTTGAGGACAGATAAAATAAGCGGGACTGATAAGAATGAAAATAATCATACAACGTCTACAAATGTCAATATCAAAGTCTATAAGTAGGCAGTTTCAGTTCGGTACAATTTGAGGTTTCAAATACTCCCTGCCTCTCCTTTCCCCAGCACCTGAATCCTAGATCATTCAAAATGAGTGGGAAATCAGACTGATTTTTCGCTGCTGTCGAGATAGCCATGGCTTATCGAAAGCAGACACTGCGGCGACTTAGCGCAATGCTAAGATTGACCCTGACAAACTGCAAATGTTTTTAAAATTGGGAAAATGGTGGTGGTATTTTGGCGAAAACAACTTGCCAAATCAATTAGTCCTTGAAGTGCCAAATACCCCATCTATCACTGAACTATTGGAGAATGGAGGCGTCTAAGCGAAATGACCTTGAAACTTTAACTGCCCTCACTGAATCAGTCTCAGGGGCCCTTTGAAAAACGCGCTCAATAAACCTAGTCACAATCTTGAGATTAAAAGTCTACTCATAAAGTTTCTGACACATTAGCGGGCTAGCCATACCACAAAGTAGGGCTCTGCAAACAAAGAGTCTCAAACCCTAGAACACCGAACTGAGGAGCCCGTGGTGGCACCCTTTCATCTGGGCCCGCATACAGTAATCTCTTGCAAACATGCGAGAGACGCACCCAGGATCCTGTTGTCTATACTGTACACGAACACACCCCTTTTCTACAATGTAGGCAAAATAATTGAGTAGGACGAGTTTAGCCAAGCAGTGGGTTTGTAGGCCTGTAGGAGCAGCGTCCTCAACTCATTCCATCAATCACAGCGTACTAGCTGCGGGGCAGACGGGCAGGGCGCGGCGTGTCATTTACGTACTGTACCCAACCTTTCATTCACTAAAACGATGGTCGGGTTTGAAAAAGTTGGCAAAACTAGTTCTTCTCTTCCAGACCATTACACTATTCTCGCGTCAAATATGTCTTCGATTTAGGATACGTTGGCACAAGCCGCACCTTCTTCGTCTTTGCAAATCGCCTACTTCAAATAAAAACTTCATTTTCAAGGCCTGTTTTAATGGCGGCACCCATCCGCCCTTCCAAGCCCGACCGCCTATATAAGCCCAGCCCCGGCTCGTGAACAAGCACACTCTCCCAAAGTGGTAACAAAGACGACTTCACTGTCCGCCTGCCCCCACCGTTTTCTTCATCCATCATGAATATTCTGATTGGCCTTTGCCTCGCTTCATGTTTGGCCATTCTGGCGCGTGCCGAAGTGCCTGGCGCTCGATCGTGCCCCGGCGGATACCAGCACAATGAGCAATTCGAGACTGGTCGATATTGGTACGAGTGCCACGATGGTCAACGCGTGCCCAAAGGCTGTCTGAGCGATGAGGGACGACGGGTCGAGGTGCAAGGCACGTTCGACAAGGACGGCAGTCGGATGCAGTGCGTCCTCGGTTCCGATGGCTACTTGACCATCCTCTACAAATCGTGCGTCTACAATGGCCGTGAATACGATGTCAACGAACGATGGGACGATGGACAGATTTGGTACACTTGTCAAAAAGAATCCAATGCTGTTCGACCATCAGCCATCGGGTGCATCTACGAAAATCAACCAGTCGCATTCGACGATCGAGTGGCCAAGGGTGATCGAGTCTACTCGTGCAAGCGAACGGGTGCTGGTCGCGTCGAAATGGCCATCAACGGGTGCGCTATGGACGCATCGAAATATCGTATCGGAGAAACTGCAGCCACCCGCAAACTCTGGTACACGTGCACTGATAACGGATGGAAAGTGATCGGTTGCGTGCACCAGGGGGCCAAATTGCGCGATGGTGATACGTACCGCGAAGATGACATTGGATGGAAATGCGTGGTCAACGATGAGAAAACTGGACCCGTACCCTACGCCTGTATCACACACGCCGATGGTGTAGAACAAGCCAAGAATCTCGATTGTTTCTGGGTAGAAGGCAATGCACCCTATCAATACGAATACAACTGCGTGTACGATCCGATCAGAAACACGGCTCGCAGGGTCCCCATCAAATGCAAATACCACTCGTCGCAAGGCTCGTTCGTGGTCGACCCAGGGTGCTATTACAGCGGCAATGGCCTGGCTGTTGGATGCCTGAAAGACCCGAATACAGGCGATCTTCAAACCAGAACCTTCCCAGAGAATGCCATCGATACAAGCTTGGGTCTATCCCGATGCTAATCTCAGTGCCTCTTCTGGTAGCTGAGCAACGATGGATCTCTTAGTGTAAATATGATTAGTGTACTGGGTGGCCAACAATTACAAACCATGGCATTTTTTGTGTCTTTTTTCAAATGTATTATTCCTATGTGCAAGTACTTTTCTGAAATTGTTCTGAGCAATATTTGCCAATAAAATCTTTGAATGCACATAATAAAAGTGTATCAAGACTTAATTCATTGAAGTGTTTCCATCCTGCTACTACATAAAATATCAGCTGGGTGCAAATCGCAGCATGCTATAGTACGTTTTTGATGACCAAACGCCTAGGTACAAATCACAGCAGACAGTACATTTGCCATGAAACATCAATGTTGTGCATCCCCCCCCGTTTTCAATGTTTTCGCAAACTGTAAAGTATCATGGCGCAGAGGGATTGGTGATAAAAATACTCATAAAACCGAACCCACTTTTGCTTCCTTATTCGATGTCGTAAAATACGCACATGGGGTCGTATATCTTGTTTAATTTATGACTGTAAAATACGTAGAGATCGGAGTAGGTAATAAAAAATCTAGTTATCATATACTTTGCTTTGAAACTTTATATAACTGCTGTAATGTATTGCGCTCTGTTTTATTGTGTGCATGCATGTACATTCTACTAAACATGCATTTTTTGTATTGATTCTATTCCATATTTGAAGCTGTGACTATATATTTATGTATATTTTATGCAAAATGAGCAAAATGTACATTAAATAAATTATATATATATGCATATAAGTTATATACATAACAGAAAATGCATAATGTGTAAATATATATGAAATGCATAAGACAGATGCCCGAAAAGCTTATTCTTTATTGTACTTTTTGTTTTATATATCGCAGGTGAAATACACCACCACTCAAAATATACATCATATTCAGTGGGAGATGATATAATGCGACTGCACTAGCGCCGATTATATCTCCCCCCAATCTATGCATTACTTGCATTGAATCATGACATTTAGGCATGCCTAATTGTACATTGACTAAAACTTGTTCTTCCACCCACTTTTACTCAACAACTTACACAAACTCGTGTTCTATTCTTCAGGCAGGTGCAGGTGCATGAGACTAGGCGCCTGGACGTCTAGTTTTTCGAGCAATCACAAGGTCTACGATTTCAACCATTGTCACATCGAATTTGATTCCATTGAGTAGTCAGCACATAATTTGCCGCACCTTGATCCTGTCTTTCATAGCCTGCAGCACTTTTTCGCTCTTTCTACTCACTCAATCACTGGTCGGTGGAAAGTGGGATAGGTGAGATTGTGGGTCAGTGACACTTGCGAAAGACAATTCGAATGAGGTTTCTACTCAAAACCTTCTGACTTGGAACAATTGACAGCTTGGTGCATCCTGTTCGGCAATTAGGCAAGCATCAGATCAGCAAGGTTTGAGGGTGAGTCATCCAGGTCATTTGCACTACTGCCTACTGCATAAATGAAGATTACACATTTTCTATACTCGTAAATTCGGAAAAATGCGGAGGAAAACATCGCACGCACATTTGTAAGACTCTGCCAGATCTGTCAAACTCATGCTTTATAAGAACATATCATGGGCGGTATGCATATGTTTTTCTTGATCACTAAATACCGTGGCCTCTATGTCTGAACCCCGAACTTTCCACGAGACCGTGGTATATCAATTTGCTAAGTGGGCACTCAACTGCTGTCCGCCCTTTCCGTGCTTATCTCTCTTCCTTTAGCTCCAACTGATAGAAGACGGCACCAGCAATGTAATGTATGACTTCGCTGGGATTCGAACCCAAACTTGCCTCTGACAAGGGCCTAACAGATGGGCGGAGACGCCATTTAGAGTTAGACAAGATGCCAGGCAAAAGCACTTTATCAAATCCTTTACTCTGCATCCGTCACGTGTTTACTTGACGACGGCAGGCAACTCCATTCATCTCCCTTCGATAGGAGTAACTGCTTTGCGTGAATCGTGGCGCTCTCCACGTTAGGCTCGCCATCTCCTCACATTCAATGACCGTCATCTAAACTCATGATAAATGGCTTTTCCAACACGCGGCTTCATTCTTCGAAGGGATAATTAATTTCTGAGCGCTAAAACGAGAGTGAAATTTATCAAACGCATCTACCGACTGTTGAAAACTAGATTTTCGAAAGGGTGGTCTACTTAAACGTTTCTGAAGACAGAAGTTTTGTGCTGGCAAAAATTCCCCCCTGGAAAGGGGGGATTATATCGATCTTCGGATCGATATACATTAAAAAATCCATCAAAGAAACCTCCGGCGAACCCGAAAGTCCGACGTTGTATCGGTCTTGCACGAGTAGGTCTGATGGCGATTCGCAGGCTTAACCGCCGGGCTCGCGTCTCAGATTGAATTGCTAGTGCACGAAAAGTGGTGCTGGGTGAGAGGATACTGCTAATCAGCGACTTGTGGCGGGGTCGTGTAAGGGAGCTGTCCCCTGATTAGTAGTAGCGGGGGGCGAAGTCGCAAACCTCTTGATCAGATTCGTCTGGTCGATGGGGGCGCGCTTTCGCGCCCCCCCCCCTCGAGCTCCCCTCGAAATAAATAAATGACTCACATTGAAAATTTTTTATTGCCGTAACTTTTGACACATAAATGAAACAAGCTCTTACGGTCTCAGTTTTGAGGCAGCTTATACTGTATCTTATAATATGAATATTGAAAAATATATGATAAATGCACATTAGAATATTTAAAGTATAATATTATATGTGCATATTATATTATGTATATATTTATATATTTTTATATATTTATTATAATACATACATATAATCAAGTGTATATTGCATGTTTATATATAATATACTATCTTATATATGTGCAACGCATAAAAGAGATGGTCTATTAGTTATGACCTTAAATAGGTTTCATCAGTGACACGCGGATCCACCATGGAAAAGTAGACACTCGAGCATGGACATCAGAAAAAATTTAGGCATTTCGGCGAATATGTGATATTAAGAATAGCAGCACAGCATCTCCCCCCCCCCCCCCGGTAGAGAAAGAAATAAGCACTCTGATAAGCTCCTTTCAGGTAGATTCCGGATCGGGTCAGGTACTTTCGGGTCGGGTCGGGTCGGGTCAAAATCGGGTCGGGTCATTTTTTTGAAAGATCGGGTCAAACGGGTCAAAAATAAAGAAATTTTGCAAGTTACTACTGTTAGGAACTACAGAAACCTTTTCGTAGTTGTTCGACTCCAGGATTTGCAGTATATGCTTCATGCATGCATGCACAAAGTCTCTCATTCCACGTTCTCATTCTGCGTAACTTCCGAGAATGTACCACAAATTGTAAGCTGTGAGAATGACCAATTTTTCTGAGTAATTTATGCAAAGGGAAGGGTCCATATGTGAGAGTTCTCATAAACATTCTTTTCAACTCCGATGAATGAGTGGGACTAGCCATAGGAATTGACAACTTTTAGCAGGTCGTAAGGGTATCTACAATCACATTTGATTCCTGAATATGACATAACTTCCTGGGTATACCTGGCTGGAAGAGCAGTATAGTCTGTACCCAATAATAGCCCCCTTGACCACCATCCATGTTACCATTGCAGAACAGTTTGCCGTGTTCAAAAGTGATAGGTACCCTCACATCCCTCCATCAGTAGTGGAGGTTCTGACAGGAGCTAGTGTCCAGCACAATATGACTTTGTGAGCAATATCTTTTGTGAAGACTAGACGCAACTCCAGCCTAGGGCTCATATATATTTAGGTATTTCTTTGTTTAACCAAGGATAAGCTGTCTCAGACTCCGAAAGTTATGACAGAGTTGTCTCTATTATTTACGCCTATTATTCGGATTGGTTAAATCTTGTCTCCAGTGGACAGACGCCAGTCGCTTTTAGATCTGAGGTTTTTTTTTAAAATTATTTGACCACTATTGTGGGAAATATGAAAGAACGTTATTGCATTTACTAAGGATCACTAGGGAACAACAAAAGATGAAACTTCGCGTGCGTTAGATGTCTCCATCTCATACTTTCTCACAGTCACCTTTACACCTTTTTGTGAATGGTTTTTATCGCGAAGAACTTCAACTATACCAAATTCGGGTCAACCCGACCCGAAATTTCGGGTCAGGGACTTTCGGGTCGGGTCGGGTTGACCCGACCCGTCGGGTTGAACCCGACCTGATCCGGTGTCTACTTTCAGGGCGAATTCTACAAATTTCTGAATTTACTAACTATACATGTACTTTATGCTTTCTCTATCTTTGAACTGTACAAACTAACTTTTTATATTCTCAGAGGTTCGACACACGGTCGAGGATTGATTCTTCGCTCTTTTACAACTTGCAATTTTGTGTGATTCTTGCTCAACCCAATTAGGATGCATCGTTAATCGAAGTCATGCAAAAGTTTACTCATTTTTCTGTTTTGAAAGCTGTGCTTCAAAATTTAATATCCTTCAGTATTTCCTTGACTTGAATGCCCTTCTTGAAAGTGTTTGACTGATTGTGAGAATAGGCCCGTGATTTTTCTGCGGCAGTCGGTCTGAATTCCATCTTTTCTGTATAATAATTACTATCACTTATAAAACGTGATTTTAATGTTGGTCGTTACCCTTTTACGTCAAAGTTCGCGCGTAACCCAAGCCCTGCCCTGCGGCAAAAAATGACTAACCGAGTTGATGTCCTATGCAAGTACGAAAAGATGGTGTGTTAAATAATCGAGAAACCAGAAAATATTTTTTCTAATCCACTTATATCCTAAGATCCTGTGCCGATCATTTAAAAAGATGTCTCTGATGCCCATAATTGCCATTCTGGTGCTACTCCCCCGCCCAGTCACTGCGGCTCCAATTTTAGAGGAGGACGAGTGCTATCCACCAAATGACTTGGATTTTCCAGACGATATCTCATTCATTAAAGATGGGACCAGAGAATTCGTAGATATTATTAACGGAAAAAAGGAATTTGACAAAGACGGACTCATGAAAATCGCCCTTGGGGTTCTTTCATTGCACAAGGTAACATTCGCTTAAAATTTTTTTTTCAAAATGTGACTTCCAGTTTTAGCTTGGCTTAGAAGTCGCTTCAAACACAGAAGAATTGGGACCATATGCCAGCAGCATGCTGGGTATTATTGATCGAATAGCACCCGAACAAATATCAACTGAATTGGAATGCATGAGAAAAATGTTTAAGCTACTCCGGAAAGAAGAAGCAGATTTGAAAAGATTGATGATAGAAGGTTTGGAAAAACTTGATCGAATTCAAGATAAACTTAACTTGATTCAGCAAGAGGTCAAATTGATGCAAAATTCTGCTGTAAATTGAAGATTTACGCGTACAGTAGCTTACATGCATAAAAGCAGTGTGTACAGTGTGTCTGTGTGTGGGTGCATGATAGTGTTCCAATGACCTGGGATTTTCACTGTCTGACCTGACCCTGACCTTGTTGAACCAAGAAAAAACTTTCTGACCTGACCGTTGACCCGCGATGAATTGTATATTTTCTGGCTCTGACTTTGGCAGTGATCGGACAAAAAATTTTCCTAAACTGCACCAGCAACAAAGCTTCTCTGTCTTTGCAATTTCACCAAGAAATTTCACTACAGCTGACAATTTTCTAGCATTACGTGAAATTTCACGGGCAGTCCAAGAAACTGAATTTTGATCAAGCTCAAAAAGATATGCGAAGCTGTTTTCACGGCTTTGGGAAAACGAGAAAAGCTGACACCCATTGGAAATCAAAGATAAATCTTATTCGTTATACGTCAATTCCTGCTCAAACTGCCTGCTGCATGATCGATTTCTTTCCACCATAATCCGAGAAAAGGCGCCTTACCAAGCTCGAATTGGCTGGTACAACAAGAATACCTCGCTCCAATGACGCCAAGTTTGGATATGAACGGATGGGAAGAGATAGGGATGGCTAGGCCATGGGTGGATGGCACTCGCAAGCACACACTAGGCTGGCACACATTCTATGCAGCTGGGCTGGTAGGGAACTAAACAAGTAAGACAACTGCAATAGAACGTGACTCACAATCAGCTGGGGCCAGTTCCACACTACGATTCTAATTTTTCACGGTACTAATTGAGGGCACTATGAGACAGCAACTTGCGACGACGCTGAGACACCAATTTAGGACGTGTCACAATAGCTGTCCCAGATGTGCCTTATCCGTAGATTCAGGCACGTCTTAAGACAGGTCTTATCTTGTTTCATAATAAGAAAGGTTGATTAAGTCATTTTAGCAGACCACAAAATAGATTTATTAGTTATGTCAGGTATGTAACCGTTTTTACGCAAACTATAGTCCAGGTTTATCTGCTGTGGTTGACCTCGGACGAAATACATCCATTGTTTGCTATGAAAGTTTTTTTCAGATGCGGCATGCCATGATCGAACAGCTTGTCGAGCACTTGGTGGTCTCATGCACGGGGGTTGATGTTACTTTCTTCTAAATACTTTTTATTCGTGGGATGGCTCATGGGCTGCATGCTACCAAAATGGAACAGGAATGGCACATATTCAAACCGAAATGGAGTACGACGCAGTGCACGACTGGATAATAGTAAGATATATTATTTTACTTCATATTTTTCAAACACGATTTTTTGCGCCTTTTTTAGTCCCTCTTCAAAGGCGTAACTGTTATGTCTTGGCTTCCCTTGCGACGCGATAGCAGTTTTGGTTGTTCGATGTCATGCGCGATGATAGAAAATAATACGTACTGGTATGATGACAAAATAACCCGAAATGTCCAGTTGCGTGGGGCCAACACGTGGATGAAAAGTCGCCTTTGCGATGAGAATGATACAGTGCTTGGAGAATTTTGTTACTTTCGGCAATCACACAATAATATGTCGAGACTAGGCGACGCCAAATGTTCTGCTCGACTCCTGCCATTGTGTCAGTTTACAAGTAAGAGCCTGGACATTCCTTATGCGGGTAGGCTTCCATGATATTGTTTTCTATGCAAAGTAGTTTGCTGCAAAATGCGCTAAGAAATCAGCCGTTATGAAGCATATTCATGTTCTCTCCATTTAGGGTAAAGAGTTTGGTCGCTGTAAGAAACATTATTCTCTATTAGCAAAAAAATCATGAAATGAAACTAGGAAAGGTAGTGCATGTGGTTTGATGCGCCCTCGGAGCAGGCCGGTCCAGGCTGAAAAAAGGTGATCAAGAAAGATCCTGCCTGGCTACTGGCTGGTCACATGTACTCGCGGGTTTTTAGGGTTGACAAGTAGACCATAACAACTAGCCTCATTCATGTCACCAGCATGGGAAGCTGGCTCCTAGAAGATGCTCACATCTGCACTTCTTGTATGGTAGACATTCCATGGACTACGTAATGCAAAATGCTATTACTCAGGACAGCGCTTTCAATTCCATCATCTCCTGCTTTAGGCAGGAATTTCGAGGAATCTGCATCTTCGCTGGACTTTCTTGCAGCTATTGGGCGCATCGAGTTTCCGCAGGCAGGGATGTACAGTATTGCATGCCTGTCACTTTCGAGCCGATGCATGGAGTTTATGCTGATGAATATTAGTAGCTACTCTTAAAAAGTAAAAAAGGATTCGCTAAATCATAGCAAGAATGAGTTTAAATAGCCTTTAATGCAGATTTTCTCCACATCTTTAAAATTTATTTGGCGGCCATCCAAAGCTGAATAGATTGGTCAAAGAGCTAGGATATAACACGCTTCACATGGTGAACGCTCAGGAGGAATCCCAGAAGACATCATTTTGACGTTACACAACTCGGGAAAACATTTTTGTTAGTCGCACTGGTCAGGGTTAGGCTTACACTTGGAGTCATAGTTGTTGTAGTGAGTTTATCAGTTCTGTCGTCTGTCCTTTTGCCTAAGAACATTGATATGCGGGGCTGGGTGCGAAAATTATAATGACAGCGATTTGAAGCCAATATCTGAGTCGTTCCTCATAATTTCGCGCTATAACGGCTCAGGAATTTCGCCCGAAACATGGTTTTCATAAAGCTCATCCGACGAATCGGTAAAGATTTTGGGAGCTGGTTCTGGGGTTCCCAACAACCCGTAACATTGGTGATACGCGTTGATATACTGAACAATGTAATTAAGCAAAGACAAAAATGGGGAGTCTCTGCAAAAGGAAAAACGTTTTTAAAAAAGCGTTCGAGCAGCTGGGCATGTTTCTCCTTTGAAGACAACCTTTCGCTTATCACTGAGTATTTTCAGCACTCGACCAGAAAAACTTCCTGGTCTTTACTTTTCAAGTCGTCCAACGATTTTGCAGATTTCAGTAAAATATTCTCGTTCTGATTCGTCAAGGTTGTTAGATATGATCACCTAAACTTGGCGTTTTAGTTTCTAAACTATGGAAATTCAAAAATCTACATACCTCTTGATCATTTCATGCTGGAGAGTTGACGATAGCGACCTTCAGTCCAGGGTCGACCGTACCGGCTTTTTTGACCGTACCCGTACCGTACCCGTACCGAGGGCCTTGTACGGCCGTACCGTACCGTACCGTACTCAAAATTTTACTTTAACTGCATATGAATAAGAAACTTTCTTAGCTGGTTATGCTTTGATTTCAAAAGCGGACAGTTCAGCAAAAGTACTTTATTAGCTTGTTTGAATCTGGCGTCACACATCCGTATTAGACTAATTTGAACGTATTGAATCCAACTGCTGGCAGATCACATTTCACAAAAGGAAGCATTCGGGTATTTTCTGGCTTAAGACTTCCATGGTTACCCCCGCATACATTCTTAGCCACCAAAAATGCGGTTTCTCAGCTTTCCAGCACCTGATTTCCAGCGCTGGAAATCAGAGTGAGATGAGGGGCCGCCTCTCGAGATCTTTGTCTTACAGACCTTGCAAATTGCGTGTAACTCGTCGTTGTCGTCGATGTAGTAAAATCGTAAACTTTAGAAACTTTAGAAGACCTTTGCTGATAAGACCTAACTGGCTGTCCCAAAAGACCAGCTACGAAATTCGCAAGTCGAAACACCAGCAAGTCCTGCAGCTACGGTACAGTGCAACAATCTTCTTGATTTCACACTTTCTCGAATACCTACTCAAAAACAGCTATTTTGAAGTAAGCTGCATGCACCTGCGAATCACTGAAGCGCGGAAAATTTAAAAATGACATAACCCTGGAGGTACGGCCGTACCGGCCTGTTTTCACTGCCGTACCAGTACCGTACCGTCCCACCCCCCGGTACGGCGGTGCGGTACGGCCGGTACGGTGGTACGGTCGACCCTGGCCTTCAGTATGCATTCTTTAGCGGCCAATCAGTAATGGCTTTTTCTGACAGTTTATTAGAATCCGACAAGGAAGAAAATCGTTCGATCAATTCAGCAGTTTCAGCACGTGCTGGTTGATGTATTTTGGGCGATGGCTGGCTTTGTAGCTTCCTGTAAAATTTTTGGCTTGGATTACGAAGGACGAGTTTTGTTGGAATATAGTATACCCTACGTATAAAATACCATATCAGAAAAAATACATAACTATCCTCTTATGCTTTTTTTGGCGGTAGCTGTGCCTCCGTTGACCGTTTCGATTGGTTCGACACGCATTGGGTCCTCCATTCCTTGTTCCATGAGGTAAGCCAGCTAGCGATAAGCTTGATGATTAATCCTTTCCAGAGAAAAATTTTAGCAAACCAGATACTAGGTAAGAATCAGTTTAAACTTCGAAACCTAAAAATTCGCTAGAAAACGGTGCCCACGTCGTTTTATTATTCTTTTCTAGACGCTCCTTCCCTTTGCAATATACCCCCCCCCCCCCACGCACGGCGAGATCATACGCCAGTTCTGCACGCGCTATTGTTCGAGTGACCTGTGCCCGTTCCGCCACAACGCTGACCTAGCCAAGCGATGTGCGCCTATCTATCCCCGCCCCGCCCAGCGATGTCGAACCTAACGCTGGGCTGCCCAAGCCGAGCAATAGGCCAGCATCGCTGCTTATGCCTTGATAATCAAAAAATTGTGTAGAAATACACACACTAAAAAACAACACTTTTTCTGCGGACACTGGTGGGATTCGGTCACAGGTTCTATTTGACAAAGGTGTTTAAGCACAGTAAGCCATCTATTTTTCCCTCTACGTACGCAAGGGTCATGGCATGTCAAGTCATAGAAGAATTAGCAGAATTATCCAAGTAAACTGGAATCCCAGTCACGGAAAAATCGTTCAGAAGATCGACAATCGATACGCTTAAAGAAGATCGGGTCAGACGCATGACGTACACGCTTGCCATACAACACCACATAAAACACTATCACTGGAGGCTGTCAGATCGGTCAGCCTACTTAATAAACGCCAGTTCTACGAGATGTGCAGTCGAGCATACAGAAATGGTCCTCATCTCAGCAGATGGGATCATGCGGCCCTACCTCCTCATTATATATTTTTCCTTCAGCACAGGCCTATAGCAAGACTAGTTGGTGATCAGTGTAAATAAGAAAACTGGAATGCAACCTAAAGTCAATATGCAAAACAGGATAATGCACGTGCCTATGCCTAATCAGTCGTTATACATCTACAGAATAAAATCCAGTCGAGGTCCAGACAGTCTGATGGCAGAATCAATAAGATAAAACGTATCTATTTCTAATGAGCTTGATAGCTTTTATCCTGACATAAGAAGAGATTCTCACTCAAATCCAAATCCAAAATAGCCATATCACAATACAATAGGTCTACAGTGTATGCAATGACCACAATGGCAATCGTAATATCATGAAACAAATACACTCTGGTCGTGGCTCTAGCTGGAATCAACCACTGAAGGACATTCACCTGCAGCTGACATGATGCGGGATGGCTGCATTCCTCGCTGTGTCTAGTAACTCAGCATGAAGACTTGCTTATGCAAGCCGATTGTAAAACCTTTTTTTAAATTCTTTTCTGAATTTTTTTGAAAACAGTAAAAACAGATAAAAATGCAAGTCATATGACATGCTTTCGGATACTAACTGAGCCTGCCACAGGCATGTATGAGCGTAGGAATACGCAAGGTCAAGCTGGCCATGCTCATCTTTCCTGTACCGGGCTGCTGTTGGAAACCACAAAAGGACAATGGAATTGAGAACACACCACAGGACTAATGGAATTGCTTGACTCAGTTGCAAATAGCACATTTCCAAATTCCGTCTAATACTTTTCAACTTGGTGCTATTCGGCGCCGAATTTGTTGAATTGCTGCTAGTACTGGGGTGAATTTGTCGTTGTAATCGACTCCTAAAAAACAAAATGAAGATACGCAAAACAATTTCAGATCTTTGGTTACCTTGATATGTAGACGGCAATTAGTCCAGAAATGGACAAAGCTGAGCTGATTATGACAAGGAATGCGTGAAAAAAGAAACCAGTGTCCATCACGAATAGATAAGTTTGATAAATCGACGATGTAGGATTTCTCCACGTGTCGTATGTCCCATTTTTTAGGACAGCATTTTCCACCAGAACTATGGGCAGAGAAAAAGTTATCGAAAAAACAAAAATACACCCTGTTACTATATTGCACACATAGTTCTTGTTGATTAAAAAAAATTTTGCGGGTAAAAGACAGGCCACAGCTCGATGAAGTGATAGAAAAATAAGAATATACATAGAGCTATATTGTCCTACATGGAATAAAAAACGTGTTCCTACAAACCGAATCCACGACCAAGTATAGTCAGTGACAAAATATTCTCTCAATGGTAAATTAAAAAGATCAGTGACGCGATAAAGAGGCGCCAGGATTTCTGCAACTGAAAATAAAAGACTCCCAGAAGCCATCGCCTTACAGCATAAAAAGCAAGGTTTTCTCAACTCAGAATTTCGAAACATCGTAGCGAGCAGAAAAATGGAGCCAAATATTCCAAAGTTAGCCATGACCAAACGCATGATCACAACACAGCGAGTAGCAGTCAGTTCGAAGGCTTGGTAGATTTCGAGTTGAACCGATTCAGTGTGCGATGCTGATGCCATGATGAATTGAAAGAAACCAAAACACCGAATTGATTGATTTCCCGATTTATCTGCAAGAAAAGCGTGTTTGTACGGCGCAATGTTAAAACTCGAACCATGAAGCCCGAATAGAAGCTGGATTATGTCCAGGCCTTAATATGAGGGTACTAAATAGCCTCAGCCTGCGCCAACGCGGATCTTCGATCTGAAAAAATCAACCTAGCTGTTAGCCCACGGTGCACCCCACAAGTCACATTCACTAGCTATTCGAATTTTCGCGCACTTGGTGCACCAATCAGGGATCGAACATTAGATGAAAACCAGAAGCTAAGTGAGAGACAGAATGTGCTACTCATGATCGACAATGTAACTTTAGTGAACTCGCTGCAGTGCTCGCTGATTCATGAGTCAAGTGCTTTCAATTTAAATTGTGAGCCTATCTTATAACCTATTCACCAGGTCAGGGGTTGCTGAGCAGCGCTTGATTGTAAGGAGCACAGCAGCGGCAGGTGAGTTTAATTTTCTGAGCCAATTAGATGGATATTTTCAATTTAATTTTTAAAAGGTTATCCACATGGGAAGAAGGCTTGATGGATTTTAGATTCGCTAGCGAGTGCAACGTCGCCCACCAACTTGCGCTTGGAGATAGAGAAGGGCAGACTAAGCTTATTGAAAAAAAGCAATTTCAGATATAAGCAATTTAAGCTAATTACAAATTATTGAGAGTTTAATTCTACCGAGGGCGGCGATAGATATGGCCAATGCACCTAAATGACTAACTGATTGTGAGCTTGGTTGCCTTAGCCTTTCAGTCTAGCATCACTGAAAGTTACAAATGAGGCAGCGCGTTATAAAAACCAAGGGTAGTGGAATTATGCTCGATTCAGCGAGCTGACTAACTCGTCAGAAGTGCTGAAGAGTGCACAATTAAGATTCTTCCCAAATGAGCCTACGCATAGGCTGAGAACGCTAATAAGTATCAGCTCATAAAAGAGATATGCTTTTCACACAGTCAGTCAGCCAGTGACTTGTGTTTCGACAGAATGTCATTGACCGCTGCCCTGTAGGCTTCTCAAAGTTATGTAGACTGGAAGGTTTTGTCAAAAAGAAGCTCAGTCAGTCATTTAGGTGAGTACACAGTCACCAAACCAAAGTCTCCGTTAGGTTTTTGAGTTTCAAGAAGTATTTGTGGCGAAAGGCATAACTTGCGCCCTGGCAGCGACCAAATCGCCAAGCCGAACCACCAGATCAGCGATTTTTACTGAACCGAGCCGAACCAGCTTTTACGGACTAAACCATGAAACCGAGGCAACGCATTTGAAATTGCCTCTTTCGTTCGTGAAAACGCGAATATTTTGTTTGAGATTTCATGGCTAACTTTGGAATATTTGGCTCCATTTTTCTGCTCGCTACGATGTTTCGAAATTCTAAGTTGAGAAAACCTTGCTTTTTATGATGATTTTCGCTGTCTTTATTCCCACTTTTTTTCGGTTCTTTTATTATTATTCTCAAAATTTTAATTCCAAAAATGGTTTAAAGGATTGGCTTACAAATATTTTTAAATCGATGTATAGGTGTAAGATATAAGATGTAGGAAATCATAGGAAGTTCTGTTCAGGCCAGTCTCTATCGGGTCCGATAAGATTTCGAGGAAGGTTCGGTTCAGTCCGGTAAGATTTAAGAGAAGGTTCGGTTCAGTTCAAAAGCCGTCTTCGGTCGATGCTGGCTTGCATCGAAAGCATTATCGTGGTTTTGGCATCTTCTGTCAGTGCTGGGAAAACTAGTTCAACAACTACTGGAACTTCACGGCAACTGGAGCATCGATTGGGAGCTGGGAGTACCTGGGAAGCACACATGACCGAAGCAAGCAGAGATTTCTGCCTTCGCTGTTTAGCTGATCAGAAGGCTCCACTGCCATGTCAAAGTGCTCGTGTAGATGCTGCAGTTAAAGATAATTTTAGTTAAGGATACATAATTAGCCGCAGTATGGGACTAAAAACCTACTCTAGGGAGAATGCGCAATACGCAAATATGTATGCATACTTTTTGGAATACGCAATACCTACATACGCATTCAAATCAAGTATTTTTACCAACCGTAATCGCGTCCACCTCCGACTTGATGGAGTCTCAAATATTGAGACGAACATCTGAAAAGCAGCCAATCTGCCAGCGAAGTGACTCCCACCTAAAAATTTACTTGGCTTAGATAAAGTTATTGAAAGTTATGATAGTAAGATCGCCACAAATACGCACCGAAGATTTTTATGGCACGGACGAAACCTTCCCCTATTTATCATGATTCAAACTTTAAAATTTGTCATAAAACTAACTTCTAGCCGCAGCTTTTTGATCAAAAACCCGTGCATACTCTACGTCATTCTCACAGCCAGAAAGAAAAAAAGACAACCAGCGAGCGAAAGAGCTCACTTTTTGCGATAGTCACTGAGGCATCGGAAGGTACAAGATATGAAAATGCAAATGTGGTTCATCGATTATACAATAAGCTGCGGCACGGAAAGAACCTGGTTTTTTATAGATTATTTTCACGGAAGCTTGTGCACAATACAGTGCTACAGTACATGTTTGGTGCAGGCTCCAAACACATCTTCTCATGTGCGTAGTTCTTCTAGAGGTGATCGACTGTAACAGCAAGCCTTGCTAGAGATATGCGATCTTGGCAGTTACTGTTAAGCACATCTGAATGTGAGAGAGCGATCCCGTCTGCCGTTTCAGCTGTCCACCGCCCCAGGCATTTTAGATAATTATAGTGAAAACATCATCGAGAAGAATGAAAATAACTCAAGCCAACTGAACGCCCCATGCACTAAAGACTGTTTGGTCTGTTTCCTGAAAGTACAGGTCAAGCACAAATCGGGTTTTCGGCTACGAGATTAGAACCAGGTCCAACAAAACCTAAAAGCACGTGCAAAAAATGTTTTAAAAAGCATGTAGCCGTATTGAGCAGACTCAATCAGCACACTGGCAATCAAAAACAAACAAAATCATAGGATCTTACGATTGGATTAACCCCCATCCCCCCCCCCCCCGCGGAGTATTTCAAAAGCGAAGTTTGATACAAACTTGAATTTCCCGCCTTCAAACTACCTATCACAGCTGTACACGATTGAAGAGCACCTTACGAAAGAATGTGGGCTTTTTCGTTACGGGACATTTGCTTTTGTCGATGTTTTTCCGAGTTTATGAATTGAATTAATTATCTTGAGTTTAAAAAGTTCTTGAGTTGTGTCTTTCTGCTCGAATAAGAACTTTGAAATGCAGATGCGCACAGACTCGGCTATCAAATGCTTCAAAGAGTTTTCGAAAAAGCGGCACGCGGGCGGGAAATTCAAAAGGTGTATGCTGCAGGCATTCCTTCCGCCTTTAAGTTTTTTTCAATATCTCGAGTAAAAATCAAGAAATTCTGACGACAGCGGAAAAAAGCAGTTAAAAAAAAGCAGCGAAAATTACTTGCGTTAGAGCCAATCTAGAAAAAAGGCAAGCCTGATCGGCTTGAATAGAGCCGGCTTTCGCTGACATGCCATCAGTTTTCCAGAATAAACACAAGAAAATTTTAGCGAACCTCCACAAAAGTATCTGTAACTTTGACAATATATGTGTACTACACAGTGACACTGTTTGCCAAACACGAGTTCATGGAATATGAGATGAATAGATGTCATGCTCGCACATATCATCATTATGGCCACACACTCTAAAACGAATCCCCATTTCGAAACACTGCATATTCTACATTCCTCCACTTGCATGATAACAATACAGCCACGAGAACTGTCAAAAACGTCCAGGTTTTATGGCGGTCAATTTATCTTCAGCAGGCTAACGGAAAACGCCCAATTCTGCACACAAACATTGTGCTCATTTTTCAAAACTAGTTTTCCCCGTTGAAACTAGCGATTATACGTAATCCAAATTACGTAAAAAGGAATTTCCAGAAAGTTGGCCAAAATTTTTGGTTTTTATGTGATTCGCAGGCGACTGCATTCCATGTTGATGAGTGTAACAGTTGGTGAAAGGGTGTAGGTATTTGCAATTTTATTTTCACCTTCTGGTTAGTTGGCCGAAAGTCGAGTGGAAAAATTTTGGTGATTATAAGACAAAATTATGCATTCTTCAGGCCTGGTATGTTTGATTTTTTTAATGGCCACAATAAGGAGGCACATTTTAGCGAGAAAAACATTAGCTTTAGCAGAATTTTTTGCCAAGGTACATATTTTCTTGAAGATTTAACACTGCGCAAAAATTAAATCAATCTATTTCAAAAAAATTGCCTTCCTATGCTTTCTTTTTTTAGGAACAACAAATGCAAACTGATGAAAATGTGGCAACCAAACGATTCAACAGAAACGAAGACAAAATTGACGGAATATTTGAAAATGGCGCATCGAAAGCGGAAAAACAAAATGTGTTATCTAAAATGATAATCAAAGCGGCTAATCAAACTGCGGAAAAGCTGCATTTGAAGAAAAAACATCACGAGTATCAGAAAAACAAAAAAGAAAATGAAGAAAAGATACAAATTGATGAAGAAAGAGTTCGACAAGAGGAAGAACGATTATTCAATCAGAACCATTATCGAGGCATTAATTTTATTGCTGGTAATGATTTCGCATTCAAAAAATCACCAGCGACGTCAGTTAAATCAGATGCGCCTGACAAAATTGAAGCGAAGAAATATGATATTGAAACGGAAGTTATGAAAGCAAGAGAGAAGAACCTGAAAATTGGAGATTTAGGAGCTTGTGGATTTGACGGTAAAAATGTTGGAAAGGTAAGTACTATTGTGCTTTTGTAATGGTCCGACAGAGCATTCAAACAGTAACAAAACATTTGATAAAAGCGCGCATTCTCTGTCGTCGGCGCGTTCTGTCTTTTTTCCGCACAGGCCGATAAGACATTTAAACGTGCTATAAACTGCTGAAATTTAAAAATGCAAGCTGCCAAAAACTGTAAATTGGTCTATGCCATCAGACCATGATATTTTTTTAACTTCTTGCAGGATAATTTATGCGATAATCAGGAAACAGTGATTCAATCAATTTCTGCAGGAAAAGCGGACAGCAACATCAGCAAAAGCAAAAGAGCAATCAGTTTCCGCGATGTGATAAGCCGAGACAAGTCAACACAGACAGCCGTCGACTGAATCGCCTAGAAATATCCCCTCTGAAGTTGTGGACGCGTAATCGACAAGTAAATAATTCCTTTATTCTACGTTTTCATTAACTTTTTCGGGTACATATTGGAAAAGTAGTAGGAGTGCAAACATAGCTGAGGTATGATACTCTGTCGCTGCGCAGTAACCATGTTAAATTCGGCCAGAAAGC
Organism: Mesodorylaimus sp. YZB2_4; assembly: GCA_030248295.1. Lineage (NCBI taxonomy): Eukaryota > Metazoa > Nematoda > Enoplea > Dorylaimida > Dorylaimidae > Mesodorylaimus > Mesodorylaimus sp. YZB2_4. The sequence goes on from JASANH010001722.1 coordinate 359,536, forward strand.
TGCATTTTCAACGCTGGAAATAGATTATACCCGCATGCAGATAATTTTTAACTACGGGATTGGTACTGTAGAGTATAATCATGATAATATGCTAAAAAACTTCGACAGGCGCAGATAGTGCTCGACGTGAACTTAAAAGCTGAGACATGCTGCGTTATGAGATAAAAATTGAAAGCCACAGTATGCCACATTTGTAATATGCCAGATGGCCCTGTAAGCCACATCGAATTTTCATGTCTCTTTTTCCCGACATGATATGTTCCCGCTGACCTTACGCTCAGGTCATGTACGAATAATGCTCGCAGTCTTGATCGTATATTGTTTTGTTTGCATCAAAGTAATACCAGATGAACAGGTCGCATTCGCCTGTGGCTGCGTACCAGTTGAAACTGTAACACCAGTTGTTGCTGCTTCATAATTCTGCACAGCCTTGTGCCATTGAGTGCGCGGATGATAAAAAAATGGTGTTTCTCTCAGGCATACAGTAGCTTGGGAATGAAGGAGTAATCTTGTACTTGGTCTAAAAGCATACAGAAAAAGTGTGGTAAAACCCGAGTCGTGGCCTGGCCTGTTGAGGCGGCTTCCTCCAACGCTGGGTGCGCAGTTACAGGGAAGGGTTAGCCTGCCGCCTGCGAAAAACGATTGTCATACTGTGTTCCTCAGCCCTCGAGTGCGCCTTTTGGTGCTTGGCTATAGATTGTATGATCACATGACCCTGCTACAGGAGTTGCATCAAGGACGATCTTTTTTCCTATTGCCCATTCGCCCCTCTACCCCTACAGCAGGAAATTTACATATGCGACTACACAACAAAGGGAGTGCAATATTAGACAAGATACCACCTATTATGCAGGCTGGTGTCAGTTTGGAGCTTACTATATGTCATGCACAGGGCAAACCAATCAGCGAACTGGCCTTCGTATTCGTGCTGGCGAATCCACGTGTTGCCAGCCGTCATGCTCGGGATCATGCCGCCCTAAGCATGGAACCAGTACGTCGGATCCAGTATGATTGCGGCCCCAGTGCTGTCCTGGGCAGAGGCATCTAATAGCAATGCCAGCCACGTGTGAGTGGTCACACCAAAAGAGAGCTAAAAATATTTTAGTCAAAAAATTTTTTTGAACACGATTTGTCAAATTTACCACCAGATAGCTTCGAATCATTTCCATTTCTAATTTTGTATAAATCTGGGCCATTGTTGCTTCTTGTTGTGCGCATTGGTCCCACGCAGCGTCCCAGGAAAGCTGCTGGTCTTGGATTAGGAAAAAGCGGCGACCCCCGACAACAACACCATCGCGGATGTCACTGCAAAACTCCTTCAAGGTGTCTTGTGGCGGGTACATGAATTGCCGTCCTGGAACAAAACATAGGTTAGCCCAGATTTGTGTTTTCATGTCAGCCGTGCGATTCACACGCATCCACCACCCCGCATCATTCAACAAGCCATCCAAATATTTGCATGATTTGTTCATTATGTAAGGTCGTGTGGGCAGTGCGGTCAAAAAAAAAGCCAACAGGAAAACAGTGACCTACAAGAGTAATGTGTTCAAGAAATGTCCGCAGCGATTACCGCTAGTTTGTGGAGCATAGTGCCAAGGAAGCAACACTGCTAAAATGGCACTCATGCAAGAGTAAAAAACCATGCTAGAAGACGACAGAAAACGAATATGCTTTCTTGGGCAGATTCCAAAGCCCAAATGCCAAATGCTAACAAAAAGTATCCACTCTCTGGTCGACTTCTCCGCCTTACTATGTGAGCTAGGCAGAAAGCTGCTACAGTACGTGGATGGTTGTTGGCAGCAATGTGGACATTGGCTGTTAAGCAACGCAATGCATTCCTTTCAGCAAAGGGTTCATTTGCCCTCAGTTTGAGCCCAGGTTATTGTCCAGTTATCGATTTTCCGGGAATCACTAATTCTGTTGTGCGCATGAGAACCAAATTATACACAGTTTCCTGGAGAAAGTGCTATTATTCGTGTGAGCAGTGTATTAGCGGGTCTGTGCGGGTGCAATTATGTTGATGCTGAAGCTGATGGTTGAACAGGGGCGCCTTTACAGCCAGGAAATATACCACAACAGCAGCAAAGACCGCGCCTGTAATTTTGAACGAGCCGGTCGATTGCAGAAGCCACTACAACACAGAACACAGGGGCTTGAAAAGCGGGAGATTGCACGAAGAAAACTGTTTTGCGGGGGGTGGGCGGGCGGGGGGGGGGTGCTCCACATGTCCTTTGGTTGCACTAGATTCACAGTTTCGCAAAAATTTGTAACGGCGCCACGGTAAAATACACGGCAGTTGGTTTCAGCAAACATAAATGTCCCGTCCTTGCAGTGTCCGCGCCTTTCGTCCGTTCATTTTCTTACTGGACAATTGGGAAAATGGCTTGTAGTGTTTTAGCGGCGACAAGGGAAATTCCAAAGCTCCCTAAAATTGAATTTAGACTGTCAAAGTAAAATAATAACTATAATGTCCATTCCGATACCTTGTGGTTCACGCGTCTGTCGCTCACAGCAGGTGCGCAGTTACGTCCAAGTGCACTTACTGAAATCACGTGTTAACTGAATTGTATTGTATGACTTCGACTGCAAGCACAGTAGGCGCACAGTTAGGGGAAACTAGAGTTTTTAGATGAAGTAATCTAAAAATATGGTATCTACAAGTTTTGGATGAGAGGAAGATTGAAAAAAGAGTGCAAGAATGTCCGAACTTCAAAACCAGAGCTGCAAAGCTTGTCATGTCAATAATACCTCAATAGCAGGGGGACCAATACACATGAGGCTATTGTCAAATCATTGCATAGTTCCCACTTCTACTATTGTAATGTTGGTATTGTACAGTAACTGCCTTGGAGAGTGCGCACATCAAATTTTGTGGTATTTGGAAATGGAGTAGGAATGGACAGAGTAATTAACGTATGCTATTTTACGGATCATCATCATCGTAAATACAGTATACTGTACAGTGTATTGATATGGTGATAAAAAATTGAGTTGCACTTTTTAATTCCAAGAAACTTTCACTTTTACTTTGGCCTACAACTGTAGCTACAGTACTGCATTTATGAGAAAAAAACGAAACCTGTAAGCTAAGTATAAATCACTATTGATTTCGCCTGCAATCAGTTTCCGACTTGGTGGATCAGTGATATGGCTTTTCTCTCATCTCGAAAAGCATCGTTTCTGATAACAGCACGAAGACATGTGCGGAAACACTGGTATGTTTTCATCACAGAAAGCTTTTATGTCAGAAGTTGTAATCAGTGATTCTTGTTTCCATGATGTGTGCATTTTGGAGCATTTTCATGTTTCTAAATGTTGTACATATTCCAAGGTCTAACTCTGCTATGGCTAGAGATTAGTGTGATACTGATGCCTTGCCTCTTACGATTAGCGTTAGTAGAGGCGACTTATGGCATCAACACACCACATTGTCTCCTCATCATTGACGAAAGGCAGCAGGGTCACAGAAGCAGCTAACATGTTGACAGGAATTTCCCTCGCGCAGCAGACAGGGGATCCCCGTTTGCTGCGCACCAATCTGTTGTTCGCCAACCCTTTGCAACACGTACAACAGTTCTTTGTGCGATTCGATTACACTATTACATTTTCTTACTGCAGGTTTTTTGCTGCTGCGAGGTGTATTATCGAATAAATGGAGGAGCACATCTGATAGATATGCTCACTCTTTGAGGGGCCAGCTTGTCAAGATGCTTTATTTCGAGGCTGTTGCAGTTCATCGAATGGCGATTACGCAAAAGACCCAGCGAATTTCACCCCCTTATGCCCTACATATATGTCTTTAAAAAATAAAACAGCTACCATCATATGCAGAATTTAATGGCGAACACGACAAAAAAAAGATTTGAACAACGTTTTTAGGACTAGATCAATACTTTGTTGGACCCCCACGATTTTCCATAACTGACTTCAATCGCTTTGGCACGCTCAATGATAGTTTTTCCAAAAATTAGGACGGAATATCACGCCAAATCGTTTGTGTGTCTTCCCACAACTGATCAGCATCGGAATACGTTTTGTCCCAGAGTTTGCGATCGACATAATCCCAAAGATTCTCAGTCGGGTTGATATCTGGCGACTGCGGTGGCCAATCATCGATAAACGAGATTTTTTATCACTGATCCATATTTTGGTCGTCTTTGCGGTGCGGCAACTATAGTAAAATTTTACACTCGCAGCAGATTCTTCATCTACTGTACTGTAGTTTGGACAAAACCTTTGAGGCAAGACTAAAATTTTGTATCATATTTTCTGCGACAATCAATGGCTTACAATCTGAGCAAACCCCCTGCTGTCCTAAAGCATTTTTTGTCTCTCTATGGTAGTCTAGCCTCCATTATTTGTCATAAGCAAGTGCACATAGGTTCAGTTCAAAAAGCGTCATAAAGTCTTCAGAGGTGAGACAAGAAATTTCTAACTCAAGACCCTTATGAGACCCGCCGAAAGAAATTTTTAGTAATCACTCAATAGGTGTCTCATTGAAGGACGGAAGCAGGTTGTACCCGCCGTGCCCCCTCGGCCAGTGACGCACATGAGAGAACATGTTGAAAGAGATTATCGACGAGTGCCTTGCTAACCAGCCAATCTAATTTGCCCGTCCGAGCCAGACACCCCTCGTTGAGCTAAGCATGTACTGGAGTATTGATCGAACGAAGCGTCTCCCTGCCTCGTGAACAAATGAAAAGCCAGCTCGAAAGAATATGGCGGAGGACTCGGGAAAGATGTCTCTGTCCCCCTTTCACTCGGCCACTGCTATCAGCAACGGAAGGACGGTCGAAGTCCTCGTGACTGACTTCCTTCACTCGCTCCTCGCAACCCCATACATTCTAGTAGTTAGTTGACTGAAGAAACATTTTCCAAGCCAGTCCGGTTTTAAATTTTATCGTTTTAGAAACGTATAATGTTTCGGTCGAGTTTCGTCCTAGCGTTGGCCCTGTTGACCAATGGAATTCGATGCGACCCGATCAGCGACGAGTATTGGTCACAATTGGGCAACGCGGACGAGGCGCTAGGAGCGGCATTAGATCGAGAATTGGTCGAAAGAAGTTTATTGCCTGACAACGATGGCCAAGTTTACAAAAGCGGATCGTTGAGGGATTTGGAACATCTGCCCCACAGCAGTTTATGGGGGCACAAGTATATTGGAGGTAAGAAATCAATAAACTGACTAGAAGATTCAGGAAAAGGTGAATATGATTTCAGGTGGAGCTGGTGAAGGAAAACAGTTTTTATCCCCATCGGGTAACATTGTCAACAAACAGGAGGTGAAAACGGACGCCATGCTACCAGCTTATTGCGATCCCCCAAATCCATGCCCGCCTGGATTCACGAGTAAGTATAAATCGGAGAGTACGTAGCACGTATGTGGACAGGCAGATCATGTGCATTGGACACCGTTTTGATTTTAATTAACCGACAGGTACATCTGCCTCGCCAAGTGTTAGCACGCGACATCCCGCCTTTCCAGATTACGTGCATTACACCATAGGCGTGGTAGTTCGGCTTCAATCTGGACAGGTCTGACACCTTAATCCTCCCCCCCCCCCCCATGGTTACGAGATATCGGCTGAGAGCCAGTGAAAAAATTGCACTTATGGTCAGTAAGGTCACAGCCACACTAGAGATGACAGCAGACTCACGAAGAAGGCCTCCTTGTGGAATCTGTATGGCTGCCACTGGTTAGTGTGCGCCTCTAAGCTTCTACGAGAAAAGAGCACGAATGCACTGCACATATTCATTAGATTATGTAAGACAGAAAGGTCATCGCCTGCGTCGATCTCACTCATCCTAGCAGCCATATTCATCTTACACAGGAAATCCTGAGCGCGGCCACATAATGTTATTTTGTAAGCCGTGCTTGAATTCTCGCTATTTTCTTGGCATGACACGCATAAACAGAGAAAATTTGAATAAGCACTTAAAGTAGCCAACAGTAAAAATATAAATCTTTTGATTTGTGTTTTCTCTCCCTGAGAGCCGGGCTTTCCTTGCTCAATTCGCGAGGCTAACAGGGAAAAGTTCACAAAACTTGGTGCGTGGTGCTTGCTACTGTAGCTTCCCTTTCCGTGCGCTGTGGTCATCAGCTGAATAATACGTCTCATCTTTCCTAGATCACAATGCAAATTATCTGGCATGTCGGACTGAGGCTGTTCAGAGTCTCGAATAATCCAATAATTTCATGGATACTACTAGTGAAGCCAGCCTACGGTTGCCAAGGAACGTAACTGTGAGGGTGTATAAGTTAGCCGTTATTGGCCGTTCTTGTCAAATTTTGCTGAACCAGATTGTTAATTGAGATAGCATATCAACACTCAACTGGAGTGCATTTATAAGTTAGCCTTGCAGGATTTGAGCGACTGCTAGCTGATATGTAATAATCGCCTAGCCTGGAAGGAGTAATTTTCGTCGGAGGCAACGAAATTATCTCGTTACTGTGCTTACTCGAAACTCCCCCCTGGGAAGATAAAGTTTAATGGGCGCCCAGATGGAGGACATTTAAAAACACTTTCGAACTGTTGAGCTTTTTTTGCGATTGTTTTCCGAATAGAAGCTTTTTTAAAAGAATTTTTAGAACTCAGACATTCCTGCAGTTCCTGAAAGCTTTTGGTGAGAGACAACTGTGATCGGAAGCGAAAACTTCTAATCGGCAGTGTCAGCGATGCATAGGTCTAGAAGATAGGGGGGGGGGGGGGGCGAAGGGTATAAAAAAAAAAAAAAAAAAAAAAAAAAAAAAAAAAAAGTTAAAAAAAAAAAAAAAAAAACGAGGAATATCGCGCAAGAGGAACTAAAAGCGGGGGCACCCAAAATTTTAAATTCCCTCTAAAATGTATAAAAACGACTATGACAAAATCAATGTAGGATGACTTAACGCGCGTGCAAATGGTTCTTGAAACATGCAGAAAATGGCGGGTTTGATTAGAATATTGGCCCCAGAAAACATTCTTTCAGCTTCCATGAAGCTGTCATCTTATTTTCTTTCAGTCCCAATTCGCTGCCGCAGTTCGCGCTTACAAAAAAATTTCCCCTCAGGTAACCCCCTTCTCCGCCCTTTTGAATAGCATCAGCAGCTCACTATAGAAACTGAGCACGATCAATGTTTTTCTTACCCGAACATCGAATCATTTTTGCAGGCGATGACGGATGTCTGGAAGATTTCGAGAATACAGCCGAATTTTCCCGTCATTATCAGTCGAGTCAGAACTGCCTGTGCGACGAGGAGCACATGTATTCCTGTCCCGCAAATCATCACAAAGCATCTCAATCGATGCAAAGTGAAGTGGAAGAATTTAATCAAGCGTTGAACATGCTTTTGCAAAAGGCTGTAAGCTATTTTCAATATTCTTACAGTGTGCATGGGCAGTTAGGGCGGACGGGACAAACGCCTGGGTGGCCTGGGACAAAAGTTCGTAAGGCGAATTACCAGTTTTAGGGAACTTAAACTTTTAAATTTCCCGCCGGCGTCACTGAAGCACCTTACAGCAAGTAAAATGTTCTCTTCGTTGTCCTGTGCGGGGAAGACTAGTCATGCTCAAAAACGTGGAGGAGGAGGAAAGTATAGTTCGATGCGATGAGTCAAATAAGCGAGCTATTCAACTTTATTGGGTGAATTGACAATGCAAAGAGGAGCGTCAAGCGTTGCATCTCAAGCTTTTTTGAAGCATCGCATTGAACTATACTCCCAGCTTGAAAATTCGCGCACGAGAACAAGGACACGCAGTAATCTTCACTTTCACTGCGGATATTCTCTCACGCCACATCCTGTTGCTTGGTCACTTTGAAGAGTGCACTTTTAGGAGCAAAAAATTTTTGTGTTACCTTAGCTGCCCCAGAAATCTTCTAAACAAAACATTTTTAGGATCTCAAAGACCAACATAAGACTCTGGTAGCCAAGAAATTTCACGAGAAGAAGCGTCGGGTGAGTCGAAACCAGGAAGCCTTCTCTCTTACAATTAGCTGGCGTCTAAAGCATGCTAATTACTTTAATTTCAGGCCAAACGTGCTATCCGTTCAGTGTAGATGTGCACCGAGGACGGCAAAGAATGTAGAAATGACGGATGCGGGAATTGTCGCTAAAGCTTAAGATAACTGCTAATTACGAGACAGAGCCTGTGTATTGTGAAAACAAGAAGACACTGTTTATAGAATGTCGGGCATAAAAGACAGGGTTGAGTCGGATCGAGTCGAGTATTTACACAACTCACTGATGGCATTTAGTATAATGATGGGAAACATACTATATTTGTCGATTATCACGTGAGGTACCCGACAGAGCAACTCAACACTCAGACGTCACCAGCAGCATGGGTTATAATTATGCACAAAGGCCTAGTGCACATGGCACGTTTTTAAGCTATTTATGAACCATTATAATAACAGCTAAAGGGCAACACTTATCTGAAACTTAATTTTACCATTTTTTGATGCAAACTTTTTCGGTTTTTCAAGTGCTCTGCGAGGCAAAAGTATAGTCAAAGAAAAAAACAAGCGAAATCAGAAATTGAAAAATTGGTGCCCGGTAAATTAGAGTTTCAGATTAAGAAGCCCATCAAAGGTGCCCGAACAAAGTGGTATGACTTCGATTGACACTGTTCACCTTATCCACTAAAACGTCGCTGCAGACTCGTGTGCACCACCCTAGAATGCGCAGAACTCGAAAACTGTTGACTTTTTCCGCCTCCCATACATGAAATTCATAAAGGAGTCCATTTAAGGTCAAGAAAACATTTAGTTCGAGATGCTGTGATTATGCCTCGGCTTTCTTTGTGTTGACGGTACTGAAAAATGACTTGTAAGACAAACAGGCGTGCTTCAAACGATTTTTTGTTTCCCGGGAATTTTATTTAAAATTCACTCGGTTTTCAAATTTTTGTTTGTAGTCCCGCCATCTGCCTATTGTCTCGTTTTCATGCTTTGGTTAGCCATAAGAAATAAAGCTCGGCTACTCTTTTAAAATTTTGTTTCTCGTGAGCTCTCCGACATGAATTTTAGTAAAGTGACATGAACTGGTGAGATGCATAACAATTTTAAAAGTGGCGGCCTTTGTAGTATGCCTTAAAAGACCTGCGAATCAGACTGTGCGATGGGGGCGCCCTTACCGTAACCAGCGAAGGGCCAAGAAAAGCATGGATATATCTACATGGAGAAAGTATATCCATGAAGAAAAGATCAAACAAATTCGTCGGCATTTCGAATCAAAACATCACATCTCACGTTAATTTCGATAAAAAATTAAAAATTTGTGTTTTAAAATGAGTAGTTTAGCGGCTTTATCGAAATATTATGCCGATAAAGACAGTGATGACGAGGAAAAAGAAGAATCCAGTAAAGGAACGACGGACACCATCAATTTTTCGGGGCCGAGTGGAAGTGGAAATTCCAGCTCGATTAGAAACGAAGTCGATTTAGCGCCTGCCGTAATTGAAAAGGTAAACGTTCGACGAAAACAGAATTTTGATTCGTTTATTCTAAACGGGAAATAATGATGAGAAAATCAGGAAACTTGATTTTGTTTAATTGTGTATATGCAGACCAGTGTACTGTAGCTATAAAGTATTTTAGGTCGAAGGTAAAACATCACGGACTGTAGATTTGATGAAATCGAAAGAATTATCCTTCAATCCGAAATATGATGAATTATTCACAACCCCGGTAAGTTGGCGGTTTGTTTGAGCTTTTTATCATACTCTCTCGAAAATCTCTGAGTTTTTTTAAAGACCATTTTCCCTAATTAGGCTGTAAAGGTTTCAAATTTTGATAAAAATTAGATTCTTTTTCAGGTTGGACCAGAAAATCCATTTAAAACTCAGAGTCAGAAAGCACCAAAAAACACATTGACCGGATTTGTCGAAGGTGCCCATGTCAGCGATTTTCATTTCGAAACTGAACGCAGAACGTTCGAAAGTTATGGTAAATTTTTTTTGTTTCGACACAATCTTGGAGTGATTATTTGTTTTATCCTAGGCTATGCTCGGAATCCATCAGCCGACGTGCGCGGCGGGGATCATTTTGTGGGCGATTCCAAAAAAGCAGAAGATGGGAAAGGTATTTTGTAAGAAATATTAGCAGAATTTTATTGTTTTTTTGTTTTTAGCTGTCACAGTTTTCGAATCGTCGAAAAAACGAGAAGGTGATAAAAGGCAACGACAATGGAATATGGATTCATCGGATGTGGAAGGCTATACGGGTCCGTGGGGCGGATTCGTAGACGAGGAGAAAGTGGCTAAACCAGATCCAGTGCGTTTCAAAACTTCATCCTAAAAATTTTGTGTCACAGACTAGTTTTTTTCCAGGAAACACTAAAAGAGATGGAAGAATTCCGACGGAAAAAGAAACGGCAGACAAAAGTCAAAGAGCAAGAAAATGTGGATGAGAAAACCACATTGCACAGTAAGGCAATATTGTATACTGTATTCTGGGGTCTGGGATGAGGCTTGCGCGCTCATATGTCTGGGCTGAATACAGTTTCCTGAGCTGATGCGAGATCCCGTACTCAGCAAAAACCACAAGGATATGGAATTCACGGTAGACTTTAGATTTTAGTCCTTTGTCAGAGATAACTTATCTCTCGATCCTCGTCAGAGATCGGCCGGATCGAATTGGGATCGGGCCGATCCAGACCCTGGATCGGATCAGGATCGGGATCCAGGCCCAGGGCCGGGTCTGTCGATGCTGGGGAGAAGCGTGACAGCCTGGGTGGCACTAGGTCCCCCATGTGGTCTTGCACTGGGATCCCCTGATACATGGCTTCCGGGAAGGGCCTAATTATTGCTGTGGTTGGGTGCGCACTCGCACGCACCTTGTCCAAATGCGAGTTCGCTAATTTTTTTCAAAATTTTCATCGATAACGAGTGTTCATGTCAGCGTCAGATTCATAAAGAAAAATCTGCTCTATCGACTGGTAGTTTATGTTTTTCGTTTTCAAGTTTTTTCTATTTGAATGGTAAAAATTCCCCAAAAATCTTTGATAAAAACTGCAACTGATAAGATAAATCCTCTGGATTATATTTGCTTGATGGAGCTACAAAGTTGTCGCTAATATTAAGTTAGATTATCGCTGAAAAGTCGGTCGCTTCCCGTCGCGCTTCCCTGTCGTGCGACAGGCTCGCGTGCTCTAAATTCCAGTAGTTTCCGCTTCTGAGTGATTTTTGTCGAAATTTTCAGCATCAATTTAAATTGATGTCAGCGACAATTTTGTAGAGAAAAATGTGCTCTATTAAGCAGATATAATTTCGAGGCTTGAGTTTTTTGTTTTCAGTTTTTATCCGACTTTTCGCACCCAACTCTAATTAGGCGCTCAGACCCTTGCTGTAAAGCCGGTGGCTTTCAGTTACTGTAAAGGCGTGGTCAGGGTATATCAGTCACTTTCTGAACGGTTACTGAATCCGTCATAATATGCACAACTTTTTTTTAGTCAAGGATACGCACGATTATCAAGGGCGATCATTTATGGAAGCACCGCACGATGTCGATGTAAACTTGCGAACTGATGCACCGCCCAGTAAATGCTACGTGCCCAAGAAACAGGTTCATACGTGGACTGGACATACGAAGGGTGTGCAAGCCATACGCTGGTTCCCCAAGACTGCGCATCTGCTACTCTCGGGTGGCATGGATTGTAAAGTCAAGGTTAGTGAATGTACGGATTATTTGTGTAAAATGAGGTGTTTTCGTTTTGGGGAGTTCTGTAAAAATCTTATCCTTCAGGCTGCACATACTCCACCAGGGGAGCATAGCAAGTATGGGGGGGTGGGGGTAAACACCACCCTTTCTTAGGCCGGCCAGTACACTGAACCCTCCCCCTCAAACCCCACCCACACCTCAGGTCCAGCAGGAAGAAAGAATAGGAAGGAAGCAAAAGCGATCAAGTTGTATGTGGGCTGGACCAAGCCCTGGCCTCCATGCACAGTCCAATTGTCCAGCCAGCCTTCAGTACTCTATGTAAACAGTCATACAACTCACTCACTCGACTGGACCCAAACCTTACCTGTCTCACACGCGATCAGATCAGGCTTAGGCGATCTTATCTGATCTGTATCCCCTCCCCCTCCCCCCAAAATCCTCTGACTCAGCTGACCTTTCCATACTTGAAGCATAGGCGCGGGTTCACATGCAGGGCTTGGAAATAACTCATATCTTTTTTCAGCTATGGGAAGTATACAAAGGTCGGCGTTGTATCCGTACGTACATGGGTCATAGGATGGCCGTACGTGATATTTGTTTCAATAATACGGGCACTGAATTCATAACCGCGTCATACGACCGTTATATCAAAATTTGGGATACAGAAACTGGTAGGTTGGCGATAATATCCTGTTTTGTGGGCCTTTTCGATGAATCTTCCCTTTTTTCATGCCATACTGACAAAATTTTGTTTCTTTTCTTTAGGCGAATGCAAACATCGATTTACAACTGGCAAGGTGCCGTATGTGGTGAAGTTCAATCCGGACGACGATAAACAACATATGTTCTTGGGTGGCATGCAGGACAAGAAAATCATTCAGGTGAGGTGGCTTATGTATGCATGCATAGCAAGTACTTGGGATGCGGGGCCTATTGCATTTGAAGGCGCAGATTAAAGCAAGGATGTTGTAATGATGCGTATGAGATCTGCGGTGTTTGAACTGCTGTGATCTAGGAATTCTAACAAAAAAGGAAAAGAATCGCAGAGTCGCAAGCGATCAGTAAGGATCTTTTAGTGCAGCCGGGCTAATAGTGGGTGAAGCTGAGGTGGCTGTGTGCGATCTTTTGTGGATCCTAGCATTACAGCATGTAATGATCAGCATTCCGAAACTGGTGGCGGCAGGATAATCCTAAGCCGCACGGATGCTGTAATGGTAGGATCCACAGAAGATTACCTATACCCCCCTCTCAGTTTCGGATGTTGATCAATACATCGTTTGCTGATCAGTCATTACTGCGTCCGTGGCTAGATGCAGGGACTCTACCCACCCCTCAGTTTTGGATGCTGCTTATTACAGCATCCCTGCTGTATTGCTAGGATCCACAGCAGATTTGTTTGTGGGAAATGAGGTTCGTCGTGTGGGAATAGATGCAGGGATGCTGCTCAATGATTGATTAGCAGTAGGCATGTGACGTACTGGCTCGGCTGAGCGTACTTGTGGCCTAATAACATTCGATCGATGGCAGTCGTGAATGCACCAAATCCGTCTGGTCGCCACTTTCAGGCGATTTTTGTCGATATTCTTAGCGATACTGTAAGTTGGTGTCAGCGATGATTTTGTAAAGCAAAATCTGTTTTATGAAACTGACTCGGCTTTGAAGGCTTGATTTTGTTTTTTAAGTTTCCCACGAAGATTTTTCGCAAAGTTTTGAAGAAGCAAAGTGAAAAGAACTTTGCTTTAAAAACATCACTTCGCATCAATTTCACTTTGAAAGTCGAATGCAAGCAGTAAAAGAGAACAGAGACATTCACTTGATGGCGGACTTTTTTCTCTACAAAATTTTCGCTGACATGAACTGACGTTAGCGCTGAAGATTTCGAGAAAAAACTGCCTTAAAGCGGTGATGACGAAAAAAATGCATTTCGACGGGTGTGTGCGCGCACCTGACTTTGATTATGCTTTATCAGGGCTTTATTCGATTTGCGACTCGTGATCAGGGTTTATTGAATTTTCTTTTCTCTTCAGTGGGATTTACGTTCTGGCGAGATTGCGCAAGAATACGATCGACATATGGGCGCTGTTAACACAATCACGTTTTTCGATAGTAATCGCCGTTTTTGTTCGACATCGGACGATAAATCGATGAGAATTTGGGAATGGTATGTCATTGAGCAGGTTTGAGGAAAAATGCCACTCTGGAATCGATGCCAAAATATTGAAGAAAGAGTGTGATATTCAGAGATTCAGCACCCGCCGAAATTTTGGAACGTCATCTCAGTAATTAGAAGTCGAAATTTTCATTTCCTCAATGCAATCCAGAATTTTTATTTTTTTGCGTTGTGTTGGAGGTCCAGAATTTTACGTTTCAATATGCATGGGTGCTGAATCTAAACCTAATTTAGTTTTTTCAATATTCTCACATCGATTCTAGAGTGTACTTCGTCCATTGAGTAGGTAGAAAAAAAAAGATTTACTGAGGGCCCTGAAGTTTCTTTGTAATTTGGTCAAGTGCCGCCTTCCCAGGCCTGGGCGGGGGGTGGGGGCGGTTAGAGTTTTTGAAAAATCAAGTTCGAATTGGGGACAAATTTTATGGGTTTCTCTCCCACGATACGATTGGCAATTGTTATCAAATTTTTTCAGGGAAATTCCAGTTGATACTAAACTGATCCAGGATCCTGGCATGCATTCGATGCCTTACGTTGCAATGGCGCCTAATCGTGAGTTTGTTTTTTGTTGGGTGATTTAACTGGGTTTGAATGTTACATTTGAAAATGCGGTTTGCTTTCAGAAAGATGGGTCGCTGCGCAGTCAATGGACAATAAAATTTGTATTTTTCAAATAATCGATGAGAAAATTCGTTTAAGTCGAAAGAAAACGTTTCGAGGTCATATGGTTTCTGGATATGCGTGCGGTGTGGATTTTTCGCCAGATATGAGGTAGGAAAGCGGTGTAAAAATTCCAATTTGTTTGTGATAAAATGAGTTTTTCTAAGCTTTCTGGCATCTGGTGACGCGGATGGGAAAGCGGTGATTTGGGATTGGAAAACGCATCGAATGATGGCGAAATGGAAAGCGCACGACAACGTTTGCATTGGTGTTTTGTGGCATCCTCACGAAACGAGCAAACTCGCCACGTGCGGGTGGGATGGGGCGATTAAGTTGTGGGATTAGGCTGCTTCAGAGAGAGGGGGGTTGAAATTTGTTTGTGCATGTTGTAGTTCGGAACTGTTTTTTTTTTTAAATGATCGGGAAATTTGAATATTCGCGAGTATTACAGTGTTGAGTAAATCATTTTGTATGATGGTGTGTTTGGTGAAGATTTTTTGCGATTTCGCATATGATGCTTAAAAATTTGTGACTTTTGATTATGCTGAAATTTTTTGTGATGATTTTAGGTAAAAATTGAATTGATTTGATAGATTTTTTGGAAAGGACGGCAATATGGTTTGCGAAAAGTGTGAGTATATGAGACTATTTGATGCGGAATTAATTGGTGCAGCTGGCGGACAATTTTAGGTGAGAAAAAGTTGAGTAAAGTTGTTACGCCGGATCCGTGGAAGCAAGGAGCACGCAATACGACAGAAGGTGGTGGAAGAAAAATTGGCGAGAATAAGGCGTTGACCATGAAAAAGAATCGGTAAATTATTGGGTGCTTTGCAAGAGCGACTGAGGGTGCTGATTGGTATAGTCATAGTAGCAACAGGGGGTGTGGAGGACCTGAAACTTGATGGGTGAGGGAAAGTGAGTGCCGAATGGAGGTCACCTCAAAGAGGGACCGCGTCAGGAAGTAGCCGTTTCGGACTGGTGCTGTTAATAAGCCATGTTAGGTGAGGATTGGGATAAAGCTGTGCTAGAAAGAGTGTCTGCGTAGGATTTGGGATTGAGTTAGATGGGATATGATCACCACTACGCTCAATGTGTTAGAGATCTCGCGAACGAGGGGCCTTATCATAAGTGTTGCATTGCGGGAGCGAGCGTTTATCAGGTCTGTGTGTAACCCTTGTGCCTGGTAGGCCATGGCGAGTGGGAGAGAGTGATCGATACTCTCCCCTGGCTGGGAGACGTCAACGCCTTGGGTTGATGTTTCAGCCGTAGGTATAGTCGCAAGACTATCCTGCTCCAGTCGGGGTTTTTGTCCCGCCGACTTCGGTCGGCCGCCTCCCTCCTACGCCTGCCAGGCTTGGTTACATGTGTCTAAGAATTGTGTAGTCGAAAGGCCCGTACGTAAGCCCCGTTATAAGACCGTGGTAGCTGGAGGGACCATGCAATAAGTGACCAATCGGCCACTGTGTCACAAAGAGGCTGAGGCTGTGCATTGAACGTCTTCTAAATAGGAACGTTTTTCGGAAATTTTATGAAGGACTGCATTGTTGTGTAGATGTGTCAAAGATCAGCTAACAATCAGTACTTGACTAAGCAGCAAGTTACTCTCACGTTGAGTCTTTAGCTTCTGGCGAGCGGGTTATTGACAGTGTTGAATGTGTCATACATGCTAGCATGTCGGGGTCAGGCTTCACGTGTTCGTATGTCTAGGTGCTCTACAGTACTAATTGATTACAGGGAAAGTGGACGGAAAATAACACAGGTTTTAAAACTGGCAGTGTTTCTCTCAGTTGGCGTGATATCTCGAGGACTGGCGTGGAAAACATTGGCTGAAGAGACATGAACCTGATGAACCTAGGCTATTATAACCTATCATCACTTCCCTGATTTCTATACTGAGTGTATGAGGTCCTTCCTTCCTCTTTAGAAGACGTTCAATGCACAGCCTCAGCCTCTTTGTGACACAGTGGCCGATTGGTCACTTATGGCATGGTCCCTCCAGCTACCACGCTCTTATATCAAGGCTTACGTACGACCCTATATACTACACAATTTTTTCTTAGACACACCTTTTCTACTGCAAATATATATCTCTGACTGACTCAACTTGTCAGTGAAGGCGGAGATGACGGTGGCGTGTTATAACAATCATTGTTCAGAGCAGACTGATGCGAACGCGTTGAACTGAAAGAGCCATTGGACTGAATGTAGCCATCCAGGCGAGCAAGCTTTAGTAGGAATATGGAGATTCTCTGTTTTTTCGCTGTGAAGCAGTTTGTTCTGAGCAGTTCATTGAGGATGTCTTTTCTGTTTGCCTTGTACACTGCCCTGGTCGGCTTGGTTTTTCGATAATGCGATAATTAATACTCGTAATTTAGGTTCACGCCATACAAAGATAACCAGTTCCACAATTGTCGTATTTGCAAATCTATTGTTCATCAAGCAGGCTCACATTATTGTCAAGGATGTGCATATAAGAAAGGGATATGCGCCATGTGTGGAGTGAAGATGTTGGATACAAAGAACTACCAGCAAAGTGCTGTGTAAAAGTTGAGAATTAGTACTTGAAGTTTCATGGGACTAACTGTAACTTATGTGTACTCTGGTTCGCGGTAGGGCGTGGTCCTGAATGGCTTGGTTGGAACACAGGTGTGCGCATATACATAGATCACTGTATTTATGGATTCTTAATTGGGTGTAAGTGTAATACGCACGTCCAGTATTTAATTATTATATTGTTTCCCGAAATGCTCGCAATACGAAAGTCGTATCGTAATGGAATCCTAGCTGGTCGTGAGCTGAAGGCAGCTAATCTTGAATATTGGTCATGACGAAGGATCATGTAGAACCATGCAGTGTCGACCACAGGCGATAACTCAACGAGCTTATAGCAGTTGCTCAGTCAGAAAGACCAATCAGGTCACAGAGGTTTGTAAGAAATCGTATCACAAATTTCGGAATTGAGGACCATATCGGGAAAATAAGAAATTTGGGCGTGGGCTATTTATGTACAATCTATCACATCTACGCTCATAACATACCCGGAGGTGAGCCAAAATAAGGTCGCATCAATGGACACGTACGACATGTTATGAATGGGGAGTTTTGTCACAATTTTGGGAAATATTTAGGAAATAAAAGTTTCGACTTATAATAACTGAGATAGCGTTCCAAAATTTTGGTGGGTTGAATCTCTGAATATCACAGTCTTTCTTCAATATTCTGGCATCGATTCCAGAGTGCATTTTGTATTTAAACCTGCTCCATGACATACCATTCCCAAATTCTCATCGATTTATCGTCCGATGTCGAGCAAAAACTGCGAATACTATCGAAAAACGTAATTGTGTGAACAGCGCCCATATGTCGATCGTATTCTTGCGCTATCTCGCCGGAACGCAAATCCTACTGTAGAAAAAACAATTCAATAAACCCTGATCACGAGTCGATTCCAGCCCGAGCTACAACCAGAAACACTATAATTTAATAAAGCATTATTAAAGTCAGGTGCGCACACACCCGTTGAAATGCATTTTTTCGTCATCACAGCTTTCAGGCAAGTTTTTCTCGAAATCTTCAGCGCTAACCTCAGTTCATGTCAGCGAAAATTTTATAGAGAAAAAAATCCGCCATCAAGTGAATGTCTCTGTTTTCTTTTACTGCTTGCATTCGACTTTCAAAGTGAAATTGATGCGAAGTGATGTTTTTTAAGCAAAGTTCTTTTCACTTTGCTTCTTCAAAACTTCGCGGAAAATCTTTGTGGGAAAACTTAAAAAAACAAAATCAAGCCTCCGTGCAAACGATTGCATTTGCTTGGAAGGAGTCTCACTATGTCATCAATACATTGCTCGTGAAATTTAGTTGAAAAAACAACAGGTTCCTCAGGACAGGGACCGTTTCATAGGTTAATCGCTCAGTCTATTATTTTAGTTCTTCGATGAGCCCTAGCCATTGGGTAAGCACTTAATCAAGGGCTAGGATTTGCTATGGGCGCCACAATTGCGGTATTTCCACACTTTATGCCATTCCCGGTGACTGTCCTGATTTTTTTGTTGATTTGATCATCCATAGGACTAGAATATTTATGGAATACCATAATACAAGCGTCGGCCAATAGGACGAAAACTGTTCCATAACAACGATTAAAAAAGGGAATAGCAAATGTTAAAATATGAAATGAAACATGAGGCTATTGATTTATAAGCATCAAAAATTTATTGATGAATATTCAATATGAAAAGAATCATATCTCTAATTTTTTCAAGTCCATGCTGATCTTTATCACTGATTATCATTTCGATGACTTTGATTCTGTGGCTTTTAAACTTAAATAATCATAATTAATAATCATTCCAAACGTATTACCCACAAACCTTGTTCATCAACCAGGCCGTTATAAAAAACACTATCGTATGTGATTTTAAAACAATATATGAGTCCCGCTAGTGACAAGAATCGGGGTCACGAGGCAACATATTGTAACAATTATCTGATGACGAGATTGGTTTAAACTTTTGTACCGAATTGGATATGTTAGAGCAAAAAGACGGTCTGCTGCCATCGCAAAAGAACATAATAAAGAACTAATAATTATATGCACGTTTGCAAAGGCACCAATGTTAAAAGTTTAATACATAAGCCATCATTTTTTCTAAAACCAGTCTGAACCAGTTATAAAAACACCAGAAAACCAATGTAGTCCGAATATAAATAAACCAAAAATTGAGACTTCTAAGTTTTACTTATTGTTAATAAAACTTGATGAATGTATGTTCGTTCAGTTTTGGATCTGACATAAAAGGCAATAAGTAAAATTGAATTAGCTTTAAGACCAGCCACGAAATAATGAGGCAGGAGAGTATGGTAAACGAAGGAATATATTTTGGGTGCCAAGGACCTCAATATCGTTATTAAGATTGCAGTTCATATCTACTAATCGTGAGCTGAGTACAGCTTAGAAGTGGGGACCAGAGCCAGTTAATGATAGCCAGTTTTGATGTGGTGGCAGTCGTTGTGTTGGAAATGTGCTTGCAAGTAATGTATAGGAACCGCAATTCAGAGAACAAGTGTTAATTTAAATGAAATTTGGCACGAAAATATGAAACATTGGTAAGTGAGTCGAAAGAGTAGGTAAGTTGTTGCTAAAATCAAAGCCGTGTGCCCTCTTGCATTCTGTGTTGACTTATTCCTATAGAAAAACGCTAAAATTATAGCCGAAGGGACATTCAACAAGTGGTGGTCTCCCTCTATTGTAAGCTTTGTACTGTTAAAATCCCGAGGCGACAAGTAGAAAATGAATGTAAGTGCAAAAACGAAAGACTATCTACCGTTCCACCATGAAATCCTCGAGATTGGTCGGCCATGGCGAGAGGGAGTGGCTTGTGTACAGTCATGTCGTATACTCGCCTAAAGCTGGAAGTATAGTTTGATGCGATGCGACGTTTTTGGCACCTTTTTACATTTTCAGTTGACTCAAAAGTTCCGCATCGCATCGAACTATACTTTGGGCTTGAGAGGCTTAGCTAGTAGGGTGCAAGTAAATGCGTATCCGCTATGATTATTTTCGACAAAATCTGCTAGCAAAGGGGGGTGCTCGATGAAAAGTTTAAATCCTGTAGTGAAGCCATCTAATAATTTCCTGTTTCTTGGAATCGAAGACAATGCCCATGGACACATAGGCAAATGCGACTAAAGTAAGCATTGAGGACTCAAAATTCCTTTTTGCGGTGCTTATTAGAGCTCTTCTGCCTTTTTTGACAGGCAATGAAGGATGACAGGTCTACTATGGTGGGTAATATAATCAAACTTGGTCTGTTTGTCGATAGGAAATACCATCAATTTTATCCGCCCACCACTGGCGACATGGCGAAATTGTGTGAATCACGCTGAAAAATTCGACCGCACGATATAGCTATGGTTAAAAGAGCAATTCTCATTAGTGATCTGTTGCTCTCATTTTTTATGAAAGCTTTATTAGGTTTTCTATCGATCGCAGTTTTTGGACGATTAAACAACCGATACACTCATGATATGTTCAGGTTGTTAATAGTTTGGATCAATGGGATTTTAAAAAGTGCTTATGAACCATCATCGACCGATCCGACCTTTGGCCTGGATCCCAATCTGATCCGGCTGATCCGCTTCAAAAAATAGAAGATATATGGGGATGACGCGTTTGGCACTCCGGCCTCACCAACTCGCCATGGTTCCTCGTTGTCACTCTCTCGTAGCCCTTTGTAAAGGACATAAGAGAGCTAACTAAAGCACCTAAAGCGGGATTAAATGCTGATTTGAGTGAAAGAACGGAATTTTCTCGTTATAGTTTGTCACATTTTATTATTTTCTAGCAGATAAAGCGCAAAAAAATATTAGTTGGCGATCCGGCTAATCCAGCAGCTGGATCGGATCGGGAACCAATCCACCCCTCGGATTGGGCGGATCGGTCGATGCTGGCTCCGAAAGCATCCTATCGCATCATTAAAGCGCATTTATGGTCGACAAAATTTCTACACCTACCCCTAGGGTAGGAGTAATAGCATACGCTTAAGTATATGGCCACTACACCGACCCTAGGGGTAGGAGTAGAAATTTTGTCGACTATAAATGCGCCTTAAGAGTCGCGTAAAATGGCATTGTGACGTAACGGTCCCGCGTGCCGCTTATGACATAAGAGCGGTCTTGGATGCTGACTCTAAAAATCGCAGGTAAATTGTTTAGTGGTTAGTCAAGAATTATGTATTTTTCTGGCGATTTCCAGAGAAAGAAGTTGGAACCGCTCTTATATCGTTAGTGAACTCTATTCAGTCTGTGCCTTGCGATCGTGCTGCATGCGATTGCGTGTGCGTATGGTTTGGGGGCAGCAATATTCATTAGACATAGCGTGCCTGACAAAGGTCTGTGCGTCCCCTTCATCCTGCAGAGGCACAAGTTGTAAGGCTGGCACTGAAGTTTGGTGCTATCTGATGATTTGTATAATCTTTGTCGCTATAGCTCCTTGAATAGTGAATATCGGCACTGGAAACTGCGAAGCGGAGTGAGAGCCATCATTTTAGCGCAAGCTCCTAACTGCGCTCAGCCGGGCTTCCCTCCCACCTGTCGTAACGTTCTTGCACCTGAGCATCAATTCGTGCAACAGATTCAAATATTTGACTATCAGCCCCCTGATTATTCTATAGTTACAGAGCATTCTCACTTCGCTGATTTTTCTTTACTCCGAGAATGTGACTTGCTCTTAATAACTAAACCTTGTATACTAGTACTCTTCATCCTGACCCTGCCACGACTTTTGGCGCGGCAGGGTTAGGATTGCGGTGGCGCTTACCAGCTTTTGGCTTATCTGGGGGGGGGGCCAGGACTTCTTAGGCTTTTTCGTAGGGGGAGGGTCACTAACTTTTGGCTCGTCCAGACGGGGGAGGGGGGTCAGAACATTTTTCAAAATTTTAACATTACAAAATTGACAAATTTTTAAAGCTAGAGGGGTGGTCACGGGATCTACCACCCTGTTTCGGATGACTGGAAGTGGATAACAAAAGATGCTTTTTCAGCCTGAATAATGTTTTGCTTAGGGAGGGATGGACGGCCGTTTTCAGTGGGCCAAGGTAAAATGTATGAAGGGGTGTCAAAAACCGTCTGTTTTGGTGGACGTCCTTTTTGGTGGTGGTGGATGGCCCCTCCATAAACGCAAGAGGCAAGAGCAGGTGACCCAACCATGGATTTCATGGATTTCATGGATTTTGCTGTAGATAGATCTGTCCACTCGGTGCGCCTCGGCATGAGTCATCCACGTATTGGCGTGCAAGGCCAGCGAGGGTTTATGGCTCGCAAGCCAAGTTCCATTCATCACCGGGTATGGAACTCAGGACGAGCACTCACTCCCAAGCAATATGGAGAGACGAAATGCGAGCTGCTGCACCACTTGTCCGCGTTTGAATGATTTTGCATGGTGTATATTTCTCGCAATCGCAGTACGACTGCCTGTAGTGCAGGCCAGGGTGCAGCTACTGCAGCAGAGTTCATTGCGTCTGTACCACATCACAAACTAGCGAGGAAGAAGTTCGTCCATGTGACCCCTGGCCAGCCAAGCGGCCATTTTGTATTTTATGGTTTCAACTAAACTCTCACTCTAGACTTAGGCAAATAATAAGTCCCCCCCCATTGGTAGGAATCAAGCTGACGTGAGTCCATGACCTAGTCACTAAGCGAGCTAAGTGCAAGACACTGCAGGAAAAATTAGAACTCTTCCCTTTCCTTCCTGGGACTGACCTCCAGTACGAAACTGCCACACTTAAACTTGTGCCCCTGCAAAAAAACGGATGAAGATCAGAAAAATGAAGATCGCAGGCATAGAAATAAGAAAAACCCTTTAGAAAAAAATTTGAACTCTGAAGATGTTGGAGAAGTTTGTTGCCCTTCAATCCTCAGTACCTCGCATTGTTCATCGACTTTTGAGAGCTGCAGCAAAGCGTGCTGAACGGTTTGTCTCTTATCGGACAAACGATGCTAGAATGCGACATTCACGATTTCAATTAGGGAACTTGTTCACGAGTGCCCACTGCGTAGATTGTAATTACATTCGCTTTATGACATCTTGTGCGCATGTTAAGCTTCATATAATCAGGCGGGCTTTACATCTTTGATTGCTCCCACCTTGTAGCAGCCAAAGATATAAAATTTCTCGTTGCATGGCCTCTGTTGGTCGGCGACTTCCTTGACTAAGGTTAGTCACTGCTGACTTTTGTGTTAGCACAGTCGTTGGAACGCAAATTTAAGTAGGACTTTGGCTAGTTCACCAACCACTAAGAGAGAGGCATGCTAGCTTCAGTTAGATAACTATTGTTGTAATGATATCTTCTGATATTGTTCTGGCGTTTTGAGAACTGAACGCTCGCGGGTCGTGAACCTAAGCTACTGACTGTGTGTCAAAAAACTTCTAAAATCTCGTCTGAATGCCGTTGTGTGCTTGACAGCATCAATTATAACATTCGCGAAACTTCTTCACAGCTTAAACTAAGTTGTTCCTCATCAACATCGAGCCAAATATCATGTTGTTCTGGGTTGTATATAACCATGCAGAATGGCAATAGTGATCGCACTCCGTGCTGTTCACCCAGCCTATCTATCCTGTGACGCCATGTTCGCCCTTGGTAATCATTTATCAAAACTGGGATCATTATCCCTAATTGCTTGGCAAGAGACCTAACTCGAGGGCTGTGGTTCTGTTCCTCGTGAAGTTGACAGGTTAGTTGCCTCTCAACAACGAGATCCTCATCAGTCCCCGCATATCAGTACTATCGACTTGAAAGAGAGGAAGCTTTAAACATTAGAAACTGTCGAGCACCACTCTTATCAGGGGTTTTGGTAGAAAGCGCTTTCAGTCGATGCGTGTTGGCTCCACCATTTGTCAGCTTATCACATGACGACTACTGCCCAGATGTTCTCGAAACAGCATCGACGCTCCTTGGGAAAACTGCTGCGAAATTTCCACCTGCGGAAGGTCTGCGCATCTGGTTTTGAGAACTGGCAGAAACGCTGTACGTACTCTACTGATCCATCCATGTGCACAATGCAAAAAAGTTCCGAATCGCTTTGTGCCCTATTAAATCTGGAGCACATTTTTACGTATTTCAGGTAGTCGTTGAGCTGAACAAGTAGCTCAGCTCAGCATTTCCGGTAGTCGTTCAATTATACTGGATGCTATGGTGAAGACACCCACATTCAGTAGCAACAGACCCAAACGTAAAGAGCACAAGAGACAAAAATCACGATCATGGTAATCGACACAAAAATACTTGAAATGGTACACGATAACGTTACAAGAAAAATCAGTTGTAAAAAAACCAAAGAACGATATGATCAGTGTTGACTCATGTAAATCTTACGCTGATATGTTCGCTGAGTGTGCTATCAAAACCGGCGATCAGACGGAGTGCCTACTTGCAACTTCGAGGTTTGTTAAAAAAAAACAAAGCAACTCCAAGTCACTCGTGCAAAACAGGAGTCGCGATCAGTGTGAATATTTTCTTTGAGAAGACTGATTGAAAAGTGTGAGTACGCCCTGCTAACTTATCTTTTTTTAAATCCTGCTTCTATGTGAACATTCTGATGATTACTTCAAGACCCGATCGATATGACTTGCGTCTCGCCGCATCGCAATCCATTAATGATTATATGACGCATTTTCTTATTGATGGCCATAATAATCAATATATCGATTGAATCGGTAATCATAATAAATCCATCACTCACTGGAATCATGATGTTGTCGTGACATTGGCTAAAACTCGGTGCCGCGAAACGTATGACATGCATGATAGTATGCGGGAGTTGATTCGCGCACATCAAAATCGATTGATATATGTTTAGAAGAAATAATGTTTTATTAGCCGCTTTTTTTGCTTGCAGCTTCTCCTGAAAATTTGTCATTTGTCCAATTTTTCGTTTCTGTTGTCGAAATTTCTGAGCCATTACAATATTCAGAGCTGTCAAATTAACGACACTAATAACACGTATACTTACACCGATTTGGGCAAATAACACTGCGGCAGCAGATGTGATATAATCGAAATCGATCTCACCGAAATATTGATTATCAATTACTGAAATGATTTTAAAAAATTTAGCGTACGTAATTAAAGCTATGAACGGTACGAGAAAACATAATATACCAGCCGTTATTTGATGAAAGCTGTGATTTAGATTTTTATAAGCAAATGGACGAGATAGAGCTAAAACTCGATCACTGGCCATGGCTACACTGAACAGCAATGAACTGATAATAAAATGTATGTGCGCCCATGGACCGATTTTTAATGTCAGAAACATAAAAAGAATATTGTTTCTGAAACCATTCAGAACCCAAACCGAAAGTGCCCGAGAACCAATGTAGCCCCAAAAGAAATAAGCCAAAAGTGAATACCTCCAAGGTTTTACTCACAGTCAGTAAAACTTGGTAAGTGTAAGTTGGTTCAATTTTCGATCGTCGGTAAAATGCAATGAGTAGAATAATGTTTGATGCTAAACCGAGTACGATATAGAAAGGCAAAAGACAGCGATAAGTGAAGAAACCGAGATATTTCTCTGTAGTTACTGAATAATTAATGGAAGCGCAGTCAACTTGCTGCTGCTCGGGCATGATTGAAGACTGGAAAGGTGTGAGAAGAGTCGTCTTCAGAAGGTGCACTGTCGGTGCGTCATTCGACACGTAATTGCCACCTTTGTGCCTCAGACGCTGTGGCACAGATCCGTGGCAGCTGTTATGCAGGGAATGTATTGGGTAAAACGAACATGTTATCTGAACCTTTCTGCGTTTCAGTCCACACTGATTGAACTGTGCAAAGGACAAATACGAAAAAAATAACAAGATCAGAGCATGGGAAATTTAATTAAACGCATATTAAAAAAAGAGCTCAAAATGTTGAAAAACGCATGTGTGATAGCCAGGACATTTCACGGTAGTAAGCGATCTACACAAGGCGCTCGAGTTCATTGCCGCTAAAAACATTGTCAGCGCAGAAAAAATGCTCCAAATAATTCACAAGTTTTGTTCGAACTAGTATTTCAAATAAGTACATGAACAAGTTTTATTTTGAACTAACGTCTGTCTTTTGCAGAAGCGCCTCCAGCGAAATCCTTTGGCGCCCCTGGCAAGCCAACAGTATCAACCGGTGATCGTGCGAAATCAATACACTGTTTTGAAACATGACGTTCTACAGTTGCCAAAAAAAAGTTTGAGTTATTGATTAGTCACTCAAGAACTAAAAAAGATTATGGGGTGATGAGAATGGTTCGAATTGTTTAAATTATTATACTTATGTCAGGCTAAACCGCTTTTTTTGCGGGCTTCTGCTCTTTTTAGAAGCCTCTGTTCGGGCTTCTGAATTTCTGTTAGCGGCTATGCCTGCACGCTCCAGGTAAGGAGCAAAATGCAAACATAGCGCGGGCATCGTAAATGCTACATGATACTGCAAACAGAGTGACTAGGGACCTTTCTCGCTTTATTGGAACGTTACTTATTTGCTACAGGCTGACAATAACAATAATTGAAGCTTTTTGATGGTTCATTGAGAGAAAGTTCCTGAGACACTCGACTCATACGGAATATGCTTGACCAGTCAAAATTTTCGACCCCTATTTTTAAAGCTCAATCGTAAGTACTTACAAAACCGATTGTCTTGACGCCAGTGGATTTTTTCATCATCATCATCAATCATGACTCGGTTATTTTTAAGTCTGAAACAATTTGAAAAGTTGAATGCTCGTTCTATCTCTCCTGTCAGTGCTCTGCAAAAGCGTATGCTTTTGTTGCAGTCGCCATCAGTTCAGAGTCTTATCGATAGCTGGGCCGAACGAAAGATGATCGTTCGACATTAAAACAAAGATATCACATCACTGGGCCCCTTCTGATTTTGATGGTCTATCATAAACTAGCAGAACACCTCATTTGACGTTCGTAAGCAGCATGCGAGAAGTAAACTTTTTGATTCGCTATACGTAGTGTGTCTTCTTAATCTATGGCTTAGCCAAACAGCAGTGTGGCCAGGAAGAGATGATCGATAGTTTATAACACAATGGCCAGTGTCAATTTTTGTTTCCTTCGAGCTTCTCTGTTCTTGCTCAAGCCTCTTAGAAAGGTTCACACCTTTTCGCGAAGCCCAGCCTAGGAAGTAACCAAGTTACTCTCAGCGTCGTATGCATGTTTCATGAGCTGAAGAGGGGCTCGGTCGCCCAGGCCACGAGTCCTTGTTAACTCATCTCTTACTCGAAAGTTGCGTCTAAAGAGCTCACACAAAAGACACTCTAACCTAAGCTAGTTACCCGCATAACTGGAGGCAGTCAGCTTCTGGTCTCCCAGGCTAATGGTTTGCCATGGTGAACCAACCCCTTGTGACTTGTCCGGTCACCCCGTTCGGAACAAAGAGTACTGTAATGGGCTTAGCTATAGTTTTCTCTAGCTTTCGCGGATATCTATCATTTTTACTTATAATAACAAAAGTCAATTAGTACACTTGAAGCCATTGTGGAGTCAGATGCCAGGCTTTTATAATTTTATAACACGACCAACCATTATGGTTCGTCATCTAATTGTATTGTTTCTGGCGATTCTCGCTTTAAGTAAGAGTCTGTATTCTTTTCCCGAGTATATTATAAAAAAAGTTTCGGATTTGAAAATAGTGCAGGAGTCGTCAGCAAATAGGAAAGCGACCGTCCTTCATCCACTTTTCATTGACCTTCTTAACGAACGTTCGGGACGCATACTAGATACTCTTACGATTACTGAGATAGGAGTGCAAGAGTCGGTTATCCCGTTAAAACGCGAATGCTGAATCGGAATATCATGCTGCACCTTTTTCCAAATACTCTGGCATTGGCTCTACAGTGTACTCCATGTCTTCGAAAGGAGTATCCGGCGTGAAAGGCGAAATTCTAGTCCGCCAAGATACAAGCCTAGGTCAGCTTGAACCCATCCCACTGAAGAATCAGTGTACCCTTCGCCAAATGAATTGCTTGTGACATTCCGATTCTTGACAGGTCTGTCAACAGCGAAGAATACTCTGGCAGGAAACATGTTTTTTAGTAGTTCTAGTGTCACTATTTTTAAGGCCAGTATTGTGTCGATCCAGTCACGTTTCGTCAGATATGTTCGACCGTGTACGACGGAGTGGCTAATGGAGGCCGCTATTTCTTTTTTCTCAAAAATAAGGCCCGCTTAGCACTTACATGTGGCTAAGCTAGGATAGTGCGTTTGCAGAATGCCGAAACATGGACGCCACACTTGGTCTTATTCTCAGCAACGCGGAACTAGCCGCGATCAAAGATTTCGCTGATGTACTGGTTTTGAATTTTTGAAAACTAATATAGCGGCCACGGTATTTTGCACTTTCAGCGACTATTTGATGCAAACATTTGGCTCGCTATGAAGAATAATCCAATGACGTCTTCTTCGGGCAACGTATTCGGCCCCTTCACTTACTTCTACACCGATGCCAACTCCATCGATCCACGTTTGACTGTGAATAAGACTTTCTTGCAATCGCGATTAGGTGACGACTGTTGTCCAGGCGACGGGGATTGCTTGCTTCTTTATAATAAGAGCCACAATTTCGGTGATCACTATTGCACGATCACCAAAATTGTTTTGTGCACTGTGTATAGTAAGTATGCAACTGACAAGATTTTATTTCTTGTGCTTGGCAAGTATGACCAGCCACCGCGTTTTTGGTCTACTTTGGGCTGACGGGTGGCCCACATACTTCATCTGGTGCTAAAAATCGTTTCGCTGCTCTTCGCAGATGCTGGGCAAGACTTCGACCATTTCCCGAACCGGTGCATCAAGCGAAGCTTTGCAATTCAAAGTCTGTCATCAGTGGCGTCAGTCAATGATTGTGCAGTAACTTGCGCCAAACAACCCTGGTGTCGCAGTCTCAACTGGTTTTGCAATGGCGACTGCGACCTGTTCGCCCTGGACCTATCGGACGCCTCAATGCTCGGCCACTTTGCGCCGCTAGCAGGATGCAACTATTACACTTACAGGCCGTAGCGGCAAGGGTCAGTCCTCGAGAAACGAATCTACATATGACAGTATAGCTAGGATGATCGAATTGATGTACGGCGACGTGCACATGCACCTCCAGCACTAGTGCAGTGGAATTTTTGTGTTGATTTTGCAGAAAAATAATTGCATTATACCCAATATTCTAATACAATGAGTCTCTCAAAATACTGCTGCGATTTGAGCTTGATTTGGCTTCTTCAGGGCAGGCTTATAAGCCTCGTCGCATAAAATTAGTGATGAGTGAACCTTGGCTAGAGCGCGGCCTTGACAACGACACCTCTTCGAAAAACCTGAGGCCGTATTTCAGGAGCGCTTACCAGCGAGATTTTAGAGAAAGGCGTCTAAGTTTGTCTGATACAGAATTTGACACAACGCTGCTCTCACTGAGTGACCGACTAGTGATAAGTAGTAAAAGAGGGTTTTTGAGAAACTCGACCCGCATGAAATATACTTGGCCAGTCGATTTTTTTCGCTCCACTTTTTCATGTACCCTATCGAGGACACTCAAAAAACTGATTGTCTTCGCGAAAGTACAATTTTTTTCATGGTCATATATATAAAAATGGCACATTATGGGTGAAAAGTGGTCACTTTTGGTCGAAAGAACATAACTTGCCTATTTTCGGGCTAGAACAATTTTAGAAGTACAGAAATGACCGCTAAATTCAAAGAAATCAGAATCTTCCTTGAAATCACTTCAGCTGTGATCGTTCAGAAGATATGTATTCAACAAAAACCGTTCGATATCAGCCGTGATCAGTTACATAATCGATTATGGTCGAATAATTGAAACAGTCCAACCCTGTTTTCTCACTGAAATAGTATTACATTTTCGCCCCTCCTCACTGGCCTCGCAGCCTACTACGTATGGTCCATTCCACAGCCGTCGCTGGTCAACTGCACTGTTGACACTTTACACTGTCCCGCAGCCAATACATATAAGCGCGCTGCTGGCCGTGTCTCGTCATACCGATTGACTGCTCGTGCACGAATGATGGTCTTGGCTGCACACATGTGAATCTCGTTGCCCACGCCTGTCAGTCCGTTGCCATCGCCAGTGAGCCAGTTGCCAGCGAATGTGGGTCTCGTTGCCCACGCTGGTTGGTCTCGTTGCAGTCGCCCACGAATGTTATTCTTAACCAACGCCAGATGGGTCTGTGTATCGCAGTGGCTGCGATGTGACGACCTCCCCGTGGTGCAGTCGGAAACTGGTCTCCCGATCAGGCCAGTCACGCAAGAAAGAAGAATCGACGAAGCGGCAATCGGATCGAAAGTCGAATACAACGGGCGATGGATGAGAGCAGAAGTGAGCATGGTTTACTCAGCAGACTGACTTCTCGTGCCTTGATTTTCAGGCCTGACTCCTGATGCGAGTGGCACATTGCTGGATGAAGATGGTCTCGTTGGATTGATCTCTGTGCTGCTGGTCGACAATGAAGGACTCGGTGGGGTAAGTTTGGCCCCTTTATCGCTCCCTTGTCGCTCCTAACTTGAAGCTTGCTTTTCAGGTATTGAAGCTCAAGTCCCAACTCATTGTTGCGTCACGATGAGAACTTGAGCAGCCAAGCAGCGAATACTCGTACAGACAAGACTGAATCTACATGGCCAAACGGACCGCTGGATCGAGCTCCAACTCCGCCGTCGAATATTAGGCATCTTGGACGAAGTTGCGATCATCGGTAAGACATCCAGAGTGAACTTGATTGTGGCAACACGAGTATCGCGTGTCATTGCTCGTATTGATCGCTGCCGTGTACGTAGTGTTGGGTTCCTAGAAGAAGGGTGGGTCATGGGAGCGACGGGAAAACGATTATGTGCCTTTAGAAGCGTGTTACCTTGGAAACGGGCTGGGGCCCGTGCCCCCTTCCGAGCGGAAAACCAAGGCAATCGCGGCTGTTGGTGGTTTAAACGAATCCTGGCCATCTTCGGTCAGTTGGTGGTCGATAAGCATCGGGTGGCGCAGTCGGCACCGACTCTAGAACCTCAGCAACCTTCCTTTTTCATATACAGTACATTATATAAACCAGGTATTTTTTGCGACCTACTCGTCGTTGAGTTGTCCACAAGGGCATAGTAATGCACGTCGCTGCTGTGGCTTAAGGGACAGCGCAGTGAGTGGCAATTCGAGCCAGCTAGACCAGTGTAGGTACCCCCGTACAGCGGGTGGTCACCGCACTGTTTCACCCCAGCAACGCCTGCAGGCACGCCGCTCGAGGGTGAAGAAACGCATCATCGCGATCAGCTGTGAATCGAACTCGCGCCGCCAAGTGTTCACCCAGCGTGAGAGGCAGACGCGTAATCCTCAATGCACCACGCAAGCTGTGATGGCACCAGGACAACTCTCGCTCGCAGCTTCTCACTGCTGCTTTTGCAGATTGCACCAAAGTTGGTTTAGGTACAGTATGTCTGCAAATAACAAGACCACGTACACAGCCGGAGGGAAAGGTGTGAGAGATGAATGACACTGTGAACACTTGTTGTTTGTTTGTACTTTCGAGACATCCTGGTCGGTCCAGGGGAGGGTCGATTTTTGTCCTTTGACCCGTGGGCTGGGGGGCTTGTTAATTAACCCTAACTTGCCATCGATTAGGGTCAATTCGGAATGTATGTCAGGCAAGAGCCCTCATTTATCGACTCCGGGGATGCAATGTGAGTCACCCATCGCCAGGCGTGCAAGGCGCAGAGAGAACTCGTAATACGACTGGATTCGAGAGCCTCCCGCCCCATAAGGCCTGTCCACGTTTATCGACCCCATGGGGATGGAGGCTGAATCACCTACTGCCACGCATGCAAGGCGCAAAGAGAACTTCACCAAGTTCTTAGAGGGAGAGAGTTGAGCTCAGGGCCAGCCGGTTTCTAGCTGCGCCACGCAATTTGTGACACACGCCCTCGGCCGCTACACCACCCTGGCGACACTTGCAGTTGTTGCTTGGTCTGTTGAGCAAGAGAGAATAGACAGTGGAACACAACACTCACAGGCCTGGACTTCACTTATGACCCACGTAGTCTTTCAGCGTAAAATTCAATTCTGACCAATCCTAGGCTAGTCAGAAACTCGCTTGCGGTCGACATGCGCGGTCTAAGCTGTCGCTCCCCGAATTCGTAGGTCCCCACGCTTCGTTGACCAGTATACTAGACACGAGGGTGGCGTGGACTGCGTGGGATCGTCTGTTGGCTGTCTCGTCCCTAATACAGTGGGTGCAAGGGTCGGTCAAGGCGACTGTACGGACTTGGTGGACAGTGAGATAATTCGTTGTCTGACTCTGTACAGATACGGCAGCCATGTGTTCATCCATCATGGCAGCCATTATGCCCTCATACCATGCTGCCTTCAGCCTTTATTGCCCTTCTCCCGAATGCTTATCGCCTGACTTTTCATAAACATTTTCGATGTACCCGTATTGCCGCTGGAAAAAATTGATACTCTGCAGTCACAATCTCTTTCGATCTAACACTTGCACAGTTAATTAAGCTCAATTACGTGCAAAATGTATTTGATACTTGTGCTTTGTCTTACTGATCCCCACCAACAGACACAGCCACTTCTTAGCAGGGCTCTTACATTTTACACGGGCATATCCGCACTAGTACACATTAAATACGTTGCAAGCAGAAAAGGCAGGTAAGAAAGGAACAACACTGAAGAGCACTCACACTCACGTCAGTCGCTTCCCAGATGATAAAAAAACCAAGGTGAAACACAGGCTGGCATGCAATAACGTGGACATACATATGTAGGTGTTGCGGTCGATCGGATGTTGCGAGAAAGAACCTGCAAGCAAAGTAAAAAATATATCGTAGGACTTCGCCGCCAACTTGAGCAGAACTCATTTCGCCTCCAGCTAGCAGTCAAACCTCACAAATAAAACCGTATGGCGGGGAGGGGGGGGAAGGGGATCACTGCGTCTCCCTTTAGGGTACCTCCACAAAATGGACTCCTCGCTCTGTACAATGGCGGGCGAGACCTATAAACTGCGGGCACCCGACAGACGAGACTCTCTACTGGTTCGGCTTACGACTTTTCACTCGGAGCACCTCGACGGCATTAAGTTCTGTGCCCCACTCAGGAAATGGATTTGGAAGAAATAAAAAGGAAAACACACCCACTGGAACACAAGGAAGAAACTTTGGCAGGGCCGCTGGCTAAAAAAGGATGTTACTAATCGTGAGCCAGCTGTTACGCCTATTGTGAGAACATATGACACTCGGAGGTGCAGTATGCAAGAAATGTTGAAATTACGGTACCGTGTCCCCGTTTTTCCCACAGTTCCTCTACTGTACGGTCGGTCGCCGAGTAATTCCACGTTCAATGTTTCCGATCACGGGTCCTAAAACCAGTCCTGAAACATCAGGGCAACCAACGTCCAAGGAAAGAAAGGCTTACTGATATTGTTTTGTGGCTTCGTTTTCACTGCAGGTTTTTTCACGATTGTACCTCGTCTTTTAGGGAAAACAATTGTCACAGTTTTATAACAAAATGGAACGCCTCTAGTCCTCCCAGATTCAAAAACTTCTTGGCAGCTAGACTTTTTAAAGTATGGTAGCTGACATAGCGCGCGTTAAACACGCGCTCTAAAAGTCTTTTGAGGTTTGTGAACTTGTTGCTGTTGACGCATTAGGTATTATGTTACTCGATCTTTTTAAGAACAAGAGAAGTCACAAGGCAGTATCAGCATACTGCTTCTCGGATGCTGGGCTCGAAAATCATTAAAGCCCGGCATCTGACTACTCAATGGCTCCAAGTGAACATATCGACTTTTGTTATCTCGATTAAAAAGGAGAGATATCCTAGAAAGCCAGGGAAAACCATCGCTAAGCCCATCACAGTACTTTACATTCTGGGCGGGTTGACCGGACAAGTCACAAGGGGTTGGTTAACCATTGCAAACTATTGGCATGAAGAAAAAGCCAGGAGCTGAAGCTCGAAAACCGAAGCTGTCTGCCTCTAGTTATGTGGGTAATCAGCATAGATAAGTGGGAGTATCTTTTATGTAAACTCATTCGACTCAACATTTGAGTAGGAGGTGAGATGAAAAAGACTGGTGGCCTCGGCGATCGAGCTTCTCTTCAGCTAATGAAAAATGCATACGACGCTAAGAGCAACTTGGTTACTTCCTAGGCCGGGATTTGCGAAAAGGTGTAAGCCTTTCTAAGAAGCCTGAGTAAGAACAGAGAAGCTCTAGAAGACAAGAAAACAAAAGCTGACACTGGCTATTGTGTTGTAAACTGTCGATCATCTTTTCCCGGCACACGCTGTTTGGCTAGGCCATACTGTACATGACTGCACGATGCACAGTGCGCAGCTATGACTGGGCGATGCGGTGATTTGGGTGAATTTTTCCGTCTTGTCTTCAAAGGGAAGACAGCATGTCACCTCACCCTTTCCGCTCTGATGAGAAAATCCCTCTAGCTTTGTTAGGGAAGGCCTGGAAGTAGGTATAAGTGGCTTGCAAACTCGAGTCCGGCCGCACTCTGTGATGCAGGTGCGAAGAGGATTCGAGAAAAAGGACTGCCCATCGAAGATAGATTGACATAAGTGTTAATTCGGGAATGGGTATAGTAAACAAAAACAGACTTCCCGCTGATAATAGGCATAGCATGTCTACTCTTCCTCTAGTGTTTTGTGATTTTTGGTTTAAGCCAGGCTGCAATTCTGTTCCAGCCGACGACAGCAGTTTAGTTAGCCCGTTCTCAGGGTGAGACCCAGGTGGCGGATCTCGAAAAAGTGGAAGTTCAGAACAAATGGTTCTCGAACACCAGTCGGGAAGATCACTCGCTTCTCACCCAGTATCATTCTGGGAGGCTATTGCTGGCAGAGAATGCCCCCGCGTAAAGTGCTCCTAGTGGAGACTCACCGCCGGATCAGATCGGATGTCGTCCGCTCGGATCGGATATCCGATTCGATCTGATCTAATATAGAAAATCATCATCCGGAAGATCGAATCGGATCAACCATGCGATCCACCACTCTATGGTTCCTGCAATAACCGTAGGCAAACAACGAACTACCGCGCAATTTTTCCCCACTCACTCTGAAGTGTTATGAATAAGATGAGATGAATATCTCGCATTGCTGATTCCTTTTTTGCTCATAATTAGAGTCACAAGTCGGCTTCTTAATATTAATATTTGAAACCAGAGAAAAACATAAACGACTTACAAGGCAACATCGCCAACCGTTAAATCGAACTTCACACAACCGAAAATCGTACTTTGTTGATTGTTCCCAGGTGCAAAAGAAAACTATCTGCAAAATATCATAGACGTCTAGCCAACTGGTCAGCAATGGCCTGAAGTCCTAAAAATGTTTGAGTCCTTATAATTAGAAATTCTAAGCGTTGAGATAAACACGCACAGTTCTTTCCCAACTCGCTTTTCGGGCTTCGATTTTGAGCTTTCAACACTCAGGTTTTGGTTTTTCTCTCGAAAAACCCATAAAATCCAGAATAATTTGAAAACCTCCTGGACGGCAGGCAGTGACCACTCCTGACCAGTTGGCCAAATGCGCCCAATATCCTTCAGAGAGCTTTCTTTTCCACCCGCACACAAATTGCAATTTTTGCTTTTGACAAGTTCGACGCAACGTTTTCCAAAATTGCCTCTTCAGATTTTGCAAATGTTTGAAGTTGGACGAAAGAAATATTAGTCAGGAGTTGACACGAAGTAGAAATATCTGTTAACATTATCATATTCCGGAGAACAGTATAGATGCATGATGAGCAGAGTGGCTTATTGTGTGCCTTGAGGGGGGCGCTGATTGTGCCGCGGCACTGTGAGAATAATTACTCTCATCATAGGAGACCTTTCGAAGAAAGTTCATGCGTTATTAATTGTTAAAAAAATTTAAAGTATCTTTTTCACATAATCTGATCAGAAGTTTTCTTTATCTGATACGATCCGATAAACACTCATCCGATCTGGTCGTGAGTGGTGACACACAGAGGGGCACTTGTGTGAGAGCTTGTTACCTGGCGGCCTCATTTATCATGCCAGGACTGCTCACCAGCTATGGGCAAAA
Source organism: Mesodorylaimus sp. YZB2_4 (assembly GCA_030248295.1). Classification (NCBI taxonomy): domain Eukaryota; kingdom Metazoa; phylum Nematoda; class Enoplea; order Dorylaimida; family Dorylaimidae; genus Mesodorylaimus; species Mesodorylaimus sp. YZB2_4. The sequence goes on from JASANH010001722.1 coordinate 395,566, forward strand.
TGGGCTAGTCGTCCAGCGGGGAACTGGGGTGGCACGGGGCACAACTCACAAAACTTTACAAAAAAAACATGTTGCCTATGTAAGCCAGAAGCTGGAGAGCAAAAACCGAAAACCAAAGCGTTTGTCAACAGTTACGTGGCTAATCAGCTTACAATATTTCATCTCAGGACCTGTAGTTCGCAAAATATGTCGTGCGAGCTTAGCCAGCGCCGCTCTACAGTCTGTCAGTGAAGTGTACGAGGGAGTGCTTGAATATCAAGGCGTGCCTGCATCCTGACTGCCAGGAAAGGTCAAAATGCCAACAGGAGCCGTAATCAGCAACGAAATGCTCGGGTTACTGAAAAAAACGGTCACATTTTTATTGATCCGAACGCGAGCAATGCCAAATGGTCACATATGTATCGGCAAGTCAATTCAATCCGGACTAAACGGGACACTGGCTAAAAAGGGGGCACAATCGGCAGAGGGGGCCCCACATATTATGCAGTGTACCTATCGCGTAAAGTGCAAAAGCGGACACAAGGATTCTATGCCGGAAAATCACCACAAAAAAACGCATCCAAGAAAGCATCAGCAATCAGAGGCACAAAGAAAAAAAAAGCGCAAGCACGGTTGTTGGTGGACATCAGACACTGATGAGCGAGATGTTCACCAACACCAAGGAACCGAATCACGAGCCATGTCTCTCGAACTCAAAGGCAGAAAGAGAAAGGTAATGCTGATGGGAATGAGTCGTCGACATTCGGGTGGTCGTAGCACGCACGATGTGATCGAGCGAGATGAAGACCACCAGTCGGCTTTGCGTCCGACCGCATACGTCAGCTCAAGTCGATGTGTTGAATGCTGCTTGCTGCTGATAGGCGCCATATCATCGATCGAAGTTGGAGCCCATATCCTAATCACTAAATCCCGTATCCTCGAGATGTTCACACAGGCTCCATTCTTTCGAAGAGCTGGCTTCTCGGCATGAGTATCAACGAATGTTGGCTTCTTGTCTGGCGGTTGAATTCTTGTGGTACACTGAGGTCTTGTCTCGCAATGTACGCAGATACCAGCACCACAGATCCACAATACAATATCCCCACAATACGATCATGGCCATGCACCCATCTACCCAAAGTCGGCCTAGACGGCGGTGTTCTGAGGTTTCCGAATTTCTTGGAACGCAATTCGTTCAGACCAGGAGTGAGTACCAATTTACCGAACCAGTCGCTCTTGGCCTCTGGCTGGCATGGGTAGGACATACAGTACCAGTATTTAAAAAGTCACAATCTCTATTAATCAGCCTACTACAACGGACGAAGGTGACGTTATTCGACAATTTAGTCCACTCAGATGCAAGCCAGGTAGCGCTGGTCGTCCATACCTCATCGGTCGAACTTCGATCCAAACAGCCGCTCAATAAACCTCGGATTTACCAATAAAAAATTTCAAGTTTAGCTGACGAAAAATGTCCACCAGAACACGCCCATCAACCAATTCGACATCAATTTTCTCGCGTCAATAATCTTTTAATCATAATTTTTCAGTAAAAACTTTGTTCAACAAAAGATAGTTAGAAAAAACGCAGGCGTTTCGCCTTTCGCATAAAGTCTCACCGCGCAACAGTTAGCCTTTCTAGAATTGCGTTATGAAGAATAACGCAGTAGTTTCTGTCCCTCGGAGGGTGCTCGCCTGGTGGTCTAGGGAGTTCCTCTCATTAGTGAAAATTCAGGTCTGATAAAGGTGTTTTTCTCCCTGACACCTGCACCTGGTTGACGCGTCCTTATTGACCGGCCGCCCGCCCGATTGCGTCTTGGGCCCTGCCTCTCACTGCAAATGTCTACCTGGCTCACTACAGCACGTATAGATATATGCCTACGTGCTGTAGACCTTATTTTCGGTCGACAGAAAACCAGAGACCCCTCCAATAGAACAGTAAGACCTTAGAGGTTCGGACTTTTAATTCTTTTTTTTCATGATTGCACTAGTTTTCTGGCAGCTTCGTTCAAGGTTCAAAATGGTTTCGATGCCAGTATTGGCTGATTCTTCACACTTCCGAAATAGCAACTTTCCTTCATCCGCATATCATAGTTATTTCTATGCTATTTTCTACAGAAACGGCGTCTGATCGTTTTCTCGCTGTAAATAATCCAGCACAGCCCGAAAAATTTAAACCATACCAAGCGTAAAATAATTGCGACAATATTCTGTTTTTACTCCCAATTAGGGTAAGTTTATCTTCGAATGAGTATTTCTATAATTTGCAAAGAGCTGTATAAGGTGTAGCACACTTTACCAGAAATATCAGATCTAAAAAAAGGACTTCTGACATAAGCTCGATGATGATAACATGATTCCATGATACTGGGGTCATGCAATGAGGCGTTACGAGAACTAAGGAGTTACCGACCTGGTGCCACGGTTTTTTAAGCCAATCAATTCATGGGTAAATTTATCATTAACTAGTCCGCTCAGTTCATTTCCTTTGTCTTTATGCAGAATCAATAACACCATAATTCAAACGTGTCCACTGCATTAAGTGCTGCAAATATGTTGCAGGTGCATGTTCAGTCCCCGTGCCCGTAATTCGATCATCCTAGCTATAGATTCGTTCCTCGAGGACTGACCCTTGCCCCTATGGCCTGTAAGTGTAATAGTTGCATCCTGCTTGCGGCGCCATGTAGCCGAGCATCGAGGCGTCCAATCGGTCCAGGGCGAACAGGTCGCAGTCTCCACTTCAAAACCAGGTTGAAACTGCGACACCTCGGCTGCTTGGCGCAGTTAAATGCGCAATCATTGACTGACGCTACTGATGACAGACTTTGAATCACTAAGCTTCGATTGATGCACAGGTTCGGAAAATGGTCGAAGTCTTGCCCAACGTCTGCGAAAAGCAACAAAACAGTATTTTAGCACCAGATAAAATGTGCTGCAATATCACAGTTCTTCTTTCAAAGCAAGCCTGTGCCAGACAGATTCAAAGCTATGCTTGAATTACTTGTTCGTGCTCTGAAAAAGAAGCTTCTGTGGTCAATTCATGATTTGTGTACATGCCGTGACAATGATTAAATTCAGGGGCGATTCTGATCGCTAGGAGTGATTAAATGTCATGGCCAATTAGTATTTCGACAAGTGGCAATCGTGTCGCGACCTGGTGCGCTGTGGGCCTGTTGCCAGCACCCCTCCTCTTGTAACCGCCCATCCTGCTTGTCAAAAATAAGACATAATATTTTCTAAGGGTGAATACTTACTATACACAATGCACAAAATATGGTATCCCTTCGTGCAATGGTGATCGCCAAAATTGCTAGTTTTATTATATAGAAGTAAGCAAGCCCCGTCGCTCGGACAACAATCGTCAGCCAGGCGGGATTGCAAGAAAGTCTTATTCACTGTCAAACGTGGATCGATGGCGTTAGTATCGGTGTGGAAGTAAGTAAACGGGCCGAACACGCTGCCCGAAGGAGAAGCCATTGGATTATTCTTCATGGCCACCCAAACGACTGGGCCACCGAGGTTACTCTAGAAGCAAGAAAAGTAGTGTAATAACAAGTTCAGTTCAAAAATAATTAAAAGAAGTACATTAGCGAAATTAGTGATCACAGCTAGTTCGTTGTTAGTAAAAATAAGACCAAAAAAGGCGTTTTTGTTTTGGCACGCCTCAAACGAACTATTCCAGTTGAGTCGCATGTAACTTCCAGTCGCGTTTTGAGGAAAAAAGAAACAACGACCTCCATCGACCACTCCGCCGTAAACAGTCGAACATATTTGATGAAATGTGGTTGGATCAACGCAATACTGGCCTATAATGTGATTGGAACAACAAATTTGCTGTCAGACTTGTATTCCTTCCAACAAAAGACCTGCTTAGCACCAGTTGATGGCGGCAGCGCAACACTTTACCATCTATGTATAGTTAGAGCTGTAGACTATAGGGCTATGTACGAACGTTGTGCCAAGCTTTTTATGAGGTTTGAAAGACACAGAGGGATATGAACACAAGCGAGCCTGTGATATTTTTATAATATACTGGATATTGTACTGTATACGATGCAGTGTGGTGAATTGGGTTGCGTTGAATAGAGATACAAACAACGTGTGGGGAATAGAATAAGTATCCGAAGAGGAAAATGCTCAGGTTTATTGCCCTTGGATTTGATCGTTAAAAAAATCAAAATCGATAAAATAGGGAATGATTGGTGCGAACGATCCATGCGTATGACGACTCGCGTCGCCGATCGTAATCCTAGAGTCGAGCGAGAAGGTCACAGTTGCCTGTATGTTAAGAATTGGAGTTTTTCTGACAGGGTCCTCATGCCCTGCCGCATATGCTCAGCGCCACAAGCAAGAGATCATGGCCTAGTTTCACCGAGGCACTTGCAAGTCTCACAAGCGCCACAAGCGTCTATTTTACAAGTATCCGCGTTTCACCACCAACAAACTCACAAGTTAGAAATGCAAGCGTGAGAGATGCCTGGCTACAAGGAGCCTGTGGGCCGTCGAGTAAAAACACGTCGCATGTACAGAGAACTACGGGCAATAAGGTACAAGCCTGACGAACGAGCGTTTCAACACTTCTTTTTTGGCCCTTGTGGAAAAGTAGACTTGTAGAGAGTGACTTGTAAAAGATGGAGGCAGAACTTGTAAACGAGCCCAAATTCAGAAGGCTGGAGCGCATTGATCTTTTGGAAGGCGGAGGCTCCTTTAGTCGGATTACTCAGTCTAGAAGCAATACGATGCACGGCGCCAGTTTGGCGGGGAGGCCCATGGCCGCGCGAAACACAAAACTAGTAACGAGCGCGCGCCTGAAAACGGGTTTTTTGTATGCTAGGGGCGGGAGAGTCGGGGTGGCTTTTGTGGCAGCGTGGCTTAGTGACTATATCATGAACAGTGTGACGATCAAGCTTTCACACCACTGCTGTTTCTCCTACAGGGCTAGTGCTAAACATGGAGAAATAGAGATGGACGTTAATTATTACTTGCCTCAACTGTCCGTCAGCCTTTGTGCGTCTTTTTATGGGAGGTGGCGCATCTGCTGGCGACTTCTGGTAACGACATTTTCAACTTCGTCGCAAAATCGCTTGCAGCTCCTCCAGTGGCCTTGATGATATCACTACTAGTGTAACGGTTAAGATTCTACGCTGCAGCTGTAGCGGCGACAGGATTGGTGCTAAAGGCGGAAAAATACAGGTTTGCATTGATCACTGCTTGCCTGAGTTGTGCATCAGGGTTATCGAATTTCTTGATTAGTGCCACTGCATCTTTGTGAAATTCAGGACGCAAATGTATTTTTCCCTTATGAACTTTCGAGCATTGAACTGAGGCTTCTGTTGCGCTGCTGGCGCAGGGCGCTTAAGATCCTGAGTGGCCTTCATTTCTTTCAGTTGCGGCGGGGTCAGCTTGCAATCGCGTAATAAATTTAGCGCATCCTACGTGATCCCAGTCACATGGACAGTGTTTAAGCGTTTTAGCGCTGATCCGCCATCCACTCCATTCAAATCCAAATCTGTGTTTAACTGGACATGGACTTGTGGTATGTTCATGTCTCCATCCATGCTTGTCTCCATGTCAATATTAATGCTTGGCATCTGGTTCCGTAAGCAGCTCAGTTTTCTCATCAGTTTCGCCATGTTTGCTTTCGCGAACAAAAACTAATAAAATTATTGGTACGATAAATAGAGTTCACATGATTTTTGTTTACCACGACTTATTCAATGCAGAACCGTAGCCAAAGTTCGCAAGGGACAGTTCAGCCTGCTTTGTGGATGTGCAGTGAGACAGACAACAAATTCACTGAGCAAAACCGGGCTAGCTTCTAAAACATTAACTTTTCTGCATTCATGAAAGTGCAGATAGTCTTCTTGATGTCACGCGGCTATCTAGAAGGCCTCACTCACAAAAAGTATCGCAAATCTGGCGCTAGGAATTCGAAAAGACGCCGCCCCTAGCATACAAGAAACCTGTTCTCAGGCGCGCGCTCGTTGCTACTGTAGCTTTGAGTTTCGCGCGGCCATGGGCCGCCCCGCCAGACTGGCGCCGTGCATCGTAGTGGTCCTAGACTGAGTAATCCGACTATACATACTTCGTCTGGGGCACGGCCCCACTATTACTATTATAAGGAATAGCAGCTCTGGCAGGGTGCTGAAAAACGTCGCTTATCGAAAAGGTGTGCGCACTGGCCTGCGGCACTTGGCGATCGTCGAGCAAAAAATTAGTTAAATTTCGAGTTTTTGATCAATCAAAATATTTCGAATCACTTTTGTTCGTTTATGGCTTGAAAGATCAGGTAATATTGGTTTTTGCTTAGATTCATCTTTGCTGTAACGTACAGGCTCAAAAAACTCGCGCACACCTTTTCGATAAGCGACGCTTTTTAGCACCCTGCCAGAGCTGCTAGGCCATATAATAGCGATGGTGAGGCCGTGGTGTGGGGTCTGGGGCTGGGCTGTGGCGCACAGAAAAGACCATTCCAGTTTGACGTTGATGTTCAGGTTCATTCGATTACGGTACCCCAGCTGGGGTCCCCGGGAGTGGAAGTATAAATTGACAATTTATCAAAAAATTGACAGGCTGAGCCGGCACGTCTGGGGCACCCATGTCTGGGTCATGGAAAATGCACAAGTTTTCGAAAACAGTGCATTTACCCAAGGTCCTAGGGCAGTTATTGCTTCCGATTGAATGAATCGAAGAAAATGTTGTTATGAACACTTCCTGGCCCAATTTTCGTCGTAGATTCTGAATATTCCATTTAAAATCGCGTACAAGTGAGGCGAACCATAGATTTTAGCTGTTTTTCAAACCCCACTTTTCAGCGCGCCGCGACTTGGGTGATGCGTGAAATTGTGAGTAAGGTATGGATCTGCTGCATTTTTTTAGGAGATCGAGAGTTTTTATGGTCGGATTTTCAATTTTCGTTAATCGCGTTCTGGATTTATTTGTGATTTTCATGTTTAGTATTGATCAGATGAATTCATTTTCTTGATTTTAAAGACGGTAGGATCTGCCGTGCATGCTGGGGTTTGCCTATTTGCTAGTTCTATATTGACTCCTGCAGCTGATAGATTTTAGTTCCTTGTGTCTGTGCTAGTAATAAGTTTTATTCGGGTCACGCATTCTATATTTTAGGGGACAGCTTTTCAATACTTGGCTTCAATACGTCTCTGGACGAATCCTTTGCGGCTTCAAAGACTCTAGCCGCAATTCCAGTGACGCTGGCCAACAGAAGGATCTTGCTGCGATTTTTATGACATGTCTGTCGGCGCTTTGTTGAAAACTATGGTAGCATAAAATGCTATGATTGGCGACTGATAATTCATTTACTTTGAGAGGCGAAAAATCAAATTCCCAAAGTCGCCGCTGCGTAACGTTATCCAAGTTCGCGAACAGAGCAGACATCTTCTCAGCCGAGTGCTCAAGCGTGCTGCTTGTATCGACAGCGGTAGATTCAACAGGCCCTCTGCTTTGCGCTCAGCGATGGTGAAGAAATGCACAGTAATACGCCAAATGTCCACCCCCCCCTTAGTTAAGGCTTACTCATGATAAGATTTGCAGCAAAAGGTTGTCCGAACCTGGGACTGCACCTTTGAACTTAATGTAGCACAACGTTACCAGGACAAATAGTTTTACAAAAAACTGGTAAAACAGACTTTTCTTACTTGAAACGCAGGTCACCAGAAATAATACAATCAGATAGCGAATCATGGTGGTCGGTCCTGTGAACGAAACTAGGACACAGTGAATAGGCCAAGGAGGCATTAGCGCGCTAGTTTCAATATAAAAATCCTCCTCCCCCTGGTCAAATTTGAAAACTCATATTCCACACAACAAGAACTCGCATTTTAGAAGGCTTTTTCGATCGGAATCTTCCAAACCCATAAAAATTTTGCGAAAATCCGTCGAACGGCTCTCGAGTGCCGTTACTTGCATTTCGCGCTTGGAAAACTGGACAGTTATCTTGCAAAGTAAACTAGGTAGGGTACTGTAGTTTTGTATAATCACAAGAACCATCTTCTAGCACGGGCATCGTACTCGCACTAGCAGTCGATGTTACTAACAAAGTGGCCACCAGCGGGGGCAGGGGGAGGGGGAAGGTTGATCTACTTCCATTTAAGATTCCATTTTAGCATTCAGATTTCTGTGGGATAAAGTAACTGGCATAATGCGTTGAAAAAATCGTTGAGGGCTCTCTCTTTGTTGAATTTTTCGATCTGTATGTTTTACCACAAGGATCCACGACTTAGATGTAGATTTTAATCGATGTTTACTGAATAAGAGAACTCTCATCGCGGGGCCAGCTCACTGTACGCGGCCGGTAATGCGCTCAAAAATCGTGACAATCCAGCACTTGGCCGAGTGTCCTGATCGACTTATGTCAGCTTGGAAAGGAAAGAGTGATGTTCTCGAAGGCTTCGCAATGGAGTGAAAAGACAAATCTCGAATGGGTTATTCAGCTTGGGTGTTTTTCATAAGAGCTCATGGAGCTCGACATTTGAGTTGGAGGTGTGTTAACAAAAACTGGTGGTCGTGGTGACCGAGTCCTTATTTAAGCTTATCAACCCTGCATGCGTCGCTAAGGTGGACTTAGTTACGCGCTAGGCTGAGTATTGCGACCGAAATGTCGAAACTTGCTAATCGTCTGGCGAAAACAAAGAAGCCGTAGAGGGCAACAAAAAGTGACGAGAGCCAATGTGAGCTATTGTCTCTAAATCACCTTTGCTCAGCCCAACTTTTTCGATCTTGAAGTCAGCAGCATTCCACCAGTGGGCGCCAATCTAGACTAAAGGGCAGTATAGGACAGGTTGCACGAGGCGGGAGCCTCTCGAATCCGGCTCCACTCACGAGGCACGGGCTGGGTATGGTTTCCCCACGGGGTAACCGCCGACATCGCGGGGTAGCGACTAACACGCGCCCTTGCCTGACATGCATCCTGGATTGACCCCAGTCGATGGCAACTTAGGGTCAATGAACAGGTCCCCAAGCCTGCGGGTAAAAAGATAAAAATCGACCCTCCCCTGGACCGACCAGGATCGGTCAAAAGTACAAACAAACAACAAGTGTTCACAGTCTCTTTCATCCCGCACACCTTTCCCTTCGGCTGTGTACGTGGTCTTGTTATTTGCAGACATACTGTACCTCACCCCACTTTGGTGCAATCTTCAGAGGCAGCAGTCAAAAGCTGCGAGAGAGAGTTGTCCTGGTGCCATTACAGCTTGCGTGGACCAGAATCGACCGATCCGACCCCAGGCCTGGATGTGGTGCATTGAGGATTACGCGTCTGCCTCTCACGCTGGGTGAACACTTGGCGGCGCGAGTTCGATTCACGGCTGATCGCGATGATCCGTTTTTTCACCCTCGAATGGAGTGGCATGCCCGCGCTTGTTGCTGTAGTAACACAGTGTGGTGAACACCCGCTGTACGGGGGTACCTACACTGGTCTAGCTGGCTCGAATTACCTCTCACTGCGCTGTCCCTTAAGCCGCAGCAGCGACGTGCATTACTATGCCCTCGTGGACAACTCAACGACGAGTAGGTCGCAAAAAATACCTGGTTTATATAACGTACTGTATATGAAAAGGGGAAGTTTCTGAGGTTCTAGAGTCGGTGCCGACTGCGCCACCCGATGCTTATCGACCACCAACTGACTGAAAATGGCCAGGATTCGTTCAAACCACCAACAGCCGCGATTGCCTTGGTTTCCGCTCGGAAGGGGGCACGGGCCCCCGTTCGTTTCTGAGGTGACACGCTTCTTAAGGCACATAATCGTTTTCCCGTCGCTCTCATGACCGACCCTTCTTCTAGGAACCCGACACTACGTACACGGCAGCGATCAATACGAGCAATGACACGCGATACTCATGTTGCCGCAATCAAGATCACTCTGGGTGTCACACCGACGATCGCAACTTCGTCCAAGATGCCCAGTGGTCGACGGCAGAGTTGGAGCTCGATCCATCATTTCGTTTGGCCATGTAGATTCAGTCTTGTCTGTACGAGTATTTGTTGCTCGGCTGCTCAAGTTCTCATCGTGACGCATCAATGAGTTGGGACTTTAGCTTCGATACCTGAAAAGCAAGCTACCAGTTCGGAGCGACAAGGGAGCGGAAGAGACCAAACTCACCTCACTGAGTCCTTCATTGTCGACCAGCACGTTGGAGATCAATCCAAAGAGACCATCTTCATCCAGCCATGTTGCCACTCGCATCGGAAGTCAGGCCTGGAAGTTAAGGCACTAGAAGTCAATCTGCTGAGTGAACCATGCTCACTTCTGCTCTCATCCATCGCCCGTTGTATTCGACTTTTGATCCGATTGCCGCTTCGTCGATTCTTCTTTCTTGCGTGACTGGCCTGATCGGGAGACCAGTTTCCAGCTGCACCACGGGGAGGTCGTCACATCGCAGCCATTCCGATACACAGACCCATCTGGCGTTGGTCAAGACCAACATTCGTGGGCGACTGCAACGAGACCAACCAGCGTGGGCAACAAGACCCACATTTGCTGGCAACTGGCTCACTGGCGATGGCAACGGACTGACAGGCGTGGGCAACTAGACCTACATTTGTGCAGCCAAGACCATCATTCGTGAACGAGCAGTCAATCGGTATGACGAGGTACGCCCACCAGCGCGCTTATATGTATTGGCCGCGAGACAGTGTAAAGTGTCAACAGTGCAGTTGACCAGCGACGGCTGTGGAATGGACCATACGTAGTAGGCTGCGAGGCCAGTGAGGAGGGGCGAAAATGCAGTATTCCCTGTCAGAAAAATATGATGGTTCCCAACGATCAGTCTATCTATGGGAGGATGCCTTCGAGGGCGATTCTCCCGCTAGGGGGAACCCTCGCGGCCCAACTAGTCCGATCCGGGATGGGTGAATGGAAATGGCGCTCGTTGATTGTCTGATGTTGAGGCTGGCTCAGCGATTTTGATTTGATTCTTGGTTCGGCCGAAAATGATCCACCCAAAGATAGAGTTGCGGAGATATATTCTTGGTCAAATTTCTTTGCTTTCAGCGACCATGATGCGGTCATATTCATTGATGCCAATTGCCAAAGACAACATTGAAAGTCAATACCAAGGCTACTGCTCAAATTACGTCAGCCGTCTTTGACATTATGTGGGATCGACGCGAGGATTGGGTGATCGCATATCGCGATCACCATTCACGAGGACATTTCACCAACAACTCCGTGGAAATAACGGTTCCCCTTTCCAAAGAGAATGTTCTAAATCGACGAAAGTCTTACAACGCGGCTTCATTAGTTGATATAGTAGTTACTGAAGTCGGAGATTACTATGAAGGCCGTTCATTGGACTTTGCGAATTGCCGAAATAAATCGCCTTTTTTGGAATGGGCTACATTGCTGAAGAAAGCGGAATGCGTAACGTCAAAGGATATTATGCGACAGGAGTCAAATGGAATTTTTATGGTGCCGTCAGCCAAGTCTGATCAAATGTATGAGGTCAACACGAATTACTGCTGCTGCTTCAAAAATTTTAGATGAGGTATTCGATCTCCGTAGCATGATTCCCAATTCGTCTCTGCGTACTCTGATTATTTCGAAACAATTGTGGTTAAATTCGTTGATTTACGACAATTGATTTTATCACGCCCAGTCATTTTTCTGCCTACCTGGCAACGTGCTACCTGCGCATACCTGCGCCCCCCCCGGCCAATTACCGAATTGGATTATTATCTATGATAATCAGTGACTTCTTTATGATCAAAATGGATGAATATAATCAATGAATATGAATATGAATATATGCAGAATGTAGTGTGCAGAATAATGTGCTTTTTGTCCCACTTTCGATTCACGTCAGCCCTAAACTTAATTTACTGTATACAACGTGGTATAGGAAAAAACCAAAAACCTATGGAAAAAATAATAGTTCTGGTGTCAATGTATCGGCATAATCGCCCAAACGACCGTGACGCTGGTTGCGCGCTCTTGGATTCGACTCCCGCCTAGAAAACAATGACTCCTATGCCCTCGAATGCGCTGTATAGTGCGGCTAGGGATAAAGTATGACATGACATGAGAACTGACTCGAGCTTTGGAATGCGGAAAGTGCAAAACAGCATAATTTACTTTTGTGATTGGTCTTTTCACTGAGAAATTTAGGATTTTGTCAAGCGGCGTGTCCGCAGGCCAATAAACACGATACTTATCAATTACGATGGCAGACTATTCGAACCAAACTTTTTTTCCACTTTTACTTTTTCTTCTGCCTCTGTATGGCCAATCGAGTTTTCCACAACCATACTTCAATATTCGAGTAACTGACACTATCTTCGCGTAAACCCCTCATAATCACACCATTTCAAACGCTGGCTTGAGTGGTCGGCTTCCTCGTCATTCTCCGAGCTCCAGGGCGGCCAGTTCCCGTGCGCGCTATAAATGGACGTGTAGGACGGGGGCCCAAAGATGCCAAAAGAGATGGTGGCAGAGTCTGGCCAACCACGAAGGGTGAAGGTGGTCGGGTTGCCCCTAATTCTGCCCCGATAGGTGCGACTGGCGGCACGGGCACTGGTGCAGTTTTCCCAGCATCGATAGCTGACAAAATTAAGTTTGTTAAATTTTTTTCTTCAAATATATTTTTCACTGGGATTTGGTCGAATGGGGAAATTGATGAATTCCTAATATTTTTTTCTATGGGAGACGAAACATGGGTAATTGAAGAAAAATTAAGGACTTTGTGATTGTGAATTGCTGGTTCAATCAAGGGCAAGGATAAGTTAAGAGGCAAGGCAGGAGGACGCGTTTTCTCAGTATTGTGAACCCCAAAAATATGCATTTCTGGTTCTTTTGATGAACGAGGCGGGACTGTGGCTGGCGTCTCCTTTACAGGTCCTGGAGGAGAAGTAAAGAAAACATCGCGGACGCTGTTTGATGTGTTGAACTTTGTGAAGGAGGTGGGTTCAGTGTGATTGGAGGATATGCTGGGGCGCATATCAGGTACCTTCGTGATGCCAGTGGGAAATAGTACAGGTGGGAGAGTGAGACCAGTCAGTGGAGTCAGACCAGGTGGACGGGTCTCTCCTGGTGGCAACAGGATGAGTGGTATAGGATCGACAGACGGGGTCGCATTGATCGAATGCAACAAGTGTTCAGCCTTCACGTCTGGTTCCGAGATCATTTCCATTGGATCAATTGCAAGATCGACTGGGATCGGTGAGAAATCTGGCGGCCATGTGAACTCCAAGTCCACATTGACCCCGGGCAATGGTGTTATGTCTTCGGGAAATTCTAGGAAAGCCAAGTCTGGATCGATATCAAGAGCTCTGAAAAATACTTTTTTCACAGTTTTCACGGCAAGAAGCTCACTTGACTAATCAAGTGGTGAAAAAGGGATATAAAACTACTTACTGCCTTTTTTCAACGATTTTTCCCGCGCTACATTCTTGTTGGCACAACCGGACAACTAAAAGTAGAAGGTTTTTTTTTTCATGCGAGACTATGCGACAGAAAATTTCTGTACTTGATATTAAAATGACAATATTTAGTCGAGTCATATTCCACAAACTTTCTCAGCCAACCTGATAATCCAACAACTAACATCGACAAAAATCTGCCTCAATTTTTACAATTTCATCAGCAAATTACTGCGAATAGCAGTTTTAAAAGGTTAAAATTCAGTGAAAAGAATCCTTTGTCATCAATGCATTCATCAATTTGTAAAAAAAAGTCTTCCATGCGTAGCCAGATTGAAGATTTTCCATTCCATTGTCTCATTTTTGTAAACTGTTGTGAACTCATGCGAATCTGGCAGCTTTTCATGATTATGCTGCTCTTTACAACGTTGGAACTAGATTTTCACTGTTCGACAAATTGGCAGCTGTACAAATTAAGCACATTCAGGAAGTGCACATGCAGCAGTTGGACCAAAGAGGGGCAGAATAATTTTTATGCATGACTGCCCTACTCACAATCAGTGTGATCACTGATGCGGTAATGATTGCGAGCTGTTCAACTTTGGAAACAATACCCGACGCGCTTTGCACAGTGGACATTAACCAGTAGCAGACCGTACGATAACTGAACTACTGACAGAATTGCATGTATAATCACTGGGTAAGTTTTCCAAACATCAGGATTTCTCGACTCGAAATCAACGGACATCATATCGCAGGTGGCTTAAAAACGCTGTGCCGGCTAACCACGCACTCATGCCGACAAATAAGGATGACCCCAAGAGGAAAAATGGTTTTTTTGGGACCAAAGTCGGACTTGGATCCTGAGTCATGCCACCAGGTGCCCTAAAGCCCCTGCATAGCCTGATTACATGCTAGTTTTGCCATGGATGTTTTTACCCTTAGACACGGCACCTTTACCTCTGCAGCCAAAGGAAGAGTGTCGCTTCCTCTGCTGTTCACCTGCTGTATTTGTGTACTGTAACTTTTTGGATGAGCAGGAGGACTGTTCAAAAGAAGTAGTTCAGTGACAAAATCAGCTTTACAGAGGGAATAATCTTTGAATAAATCGCTATCATTTTCTCGTATTAAACTTCAATGCCCTTTTCACTCCTGCTTATGGCGCAAGCAAGATGACACATCCCGGTGAACAATCAGAACGAACTTTGTACAAGTCTACTGGCTGGCTGGTCCGAGCAACCATAATCGAGCCTGCTACTCTGAACTCGTCTTATGCACTTGACAATAGAAGAGAAATAGTATTAGGCGATATACAGACATCAAGGGCAAGTTGGTGTATTTCTCTGACGGGAAGGCCCGTCCTATTCTTCTATTTCACATACAATCAGATTCGTCGACAGTAACGTTAGTTCATTTATATAAAAAGTGGAAAAGTGGCAGAGTGACAGAAGGCCTGCCCATAGGTATATTCTCTTCCCTTCTACCAAATGATGAGATATGCACAATGGCAAAACTTGCCTTCAGCCTACCACTTACATCGTGCAGAACGCTTGTTTGTAACACACGAGTAGGTGGAGAGGTCGGTGAAGAAACGGTAAGAACGTTTTATCTTTAGCAGGAAAAAAAACAAGCCTCTAGCGGCGCGCGGTGTTCACCAGTAATTATAGTGGTAACAATTCTGTGTTGCTGGTGCCACCGAGGGCGCGAAAGAAGGGTCGATGCTGGCATCATCAATGGATCTACTGAACAGCTGACAAGAGTCGCTCGATGTTCCGTAACACACGAAGTTGAAGCTTCGACACCATGGTCGCTCGGAGCAGGCCTGGGCGCAAAGCTGGGGAGATGTGCTTAAAAATGTTTCGATTGGTTTCTCTGTCATGCAGTAATTGGTGAGATTGTAAGCTTGGTATGGATCTAGACAGGAAAAATCGTGATATATTTCGTAAGCCAGGGACGAGGCGAGACGGCTCACTTGTCAGTTGACATACTGGATAATAATCAGTGGCTGTGCACACATCATCCACCCATTTCAAGGCAATACATCGAGGACCGTTCGTGGGAAATGGGTCATCACAAGCGAAATATTTCGCTAAGGTATTGTTCACGCTCAAGTTTGGATTTGGTGTCATTTCATCGTCGTACCAGTACGTGGATGCCGTGAGGGCGCACGACGGCTGCGGTAAATTTGCATCTCGCATGGCGATTCTTACGTAATTGTCATAGTAGCCGGGCGGTCCATAAAGCTTACTCTAAAGTAAGCTTGTTTGCGCATTCATACGCTTACGAGTAAAGTGAACAAGTGTGAAGTACAGGGTAAGACAAATATATTTTCAGGCCATAGTGGGAAAAGGCCGCAAGCAGCTTACCGCAACAACATAGTCATCGACCATCCGATATTCTCTGAGTGTGTGGAATTGTGCGAGCATTGAATGATTGACGC
The DNA here is from genome assembly GCA_030248295.1 of Mesodorylaimus sp. YZB2_4. Taxonomy (NCBI): domain Eukaryota; kingdom Metazoa; phylum Nematoda; class Enoplea; order Dorylaimida; family Dorylaimidae; genus Mesodorylaimus; species Mesodorylaimus sp. YZB2_4. The sequence goes on from JASANH010001722.1 coordinate 411,359, forward strand.
GGCAGGACGTCCATCCATGATTCCAATCTCCTTGGCTGTTCACGATATAAAAACACCGTCCGCCATCGTAAAAGCCGCTAAAGCCTTTGGTGCAAATATTTTCAAAATCAGCCCGAGATTTGAAGCAAATAGCTCCTTAAAAAGTGCTTTTTGTAAAGTAACTGTGATATTGTATAGACCTTCCCATTTTGGCCATTCTGAAGGTAGCCAGAGCAGGTTTTCCTTACCTAAGTTAGCCCTGACCCATGAAAGGCATATTATGGCGGAAATGGTGGCACGTTTCGTCGACATTCTTTTCGCTGCTTGCGCCTTATTTCATCTGTTCTCTGCGGCTGCAGACTATTGTGCGTCGCTCCTGAATTGTAAACGAGCTGGTCAGCAAGGTTGAGTTCTTGGCTCTGATGTTTTCACAGACCACATAAAGAATCACTAACAAGAGAGTCTTGAAGGAAAAATCGAATGAGACTGAAAAAATTTCCTCCATATGACAAATACGACGTCCTATGATGCTCTTTCTGACCACCAGCCCCCTTGTAGTGAAGTTCTAGATAACCTCCCACCCGTGTGTGGCCTTGCACGCTTGGCACTGGAAATACCGTCGAGTGGCGGACGACAAACAAGTAGAGAATCAGGAAATAATACTCGAAACACGGTCGGGAAGGTCCGTCCCTTCTTGCCCAGTATCATCCTGGTGCTGGTCCAGGATTCCCTGCTCCTAGTGGGTACACACGGAGGGAAGCTGCCATGAAGACTGGTCACCTCGCGGCCTCGCTTATCGTGTCATGATCATGCTGGCCGGCTATAGGAAAAACGGGTTGGGAGTTTCGTGGAAAAGAGGTAGCGAGAGGCCCAACCCACAAAATTAAAAAAGGAGGTTCTCCTTCGCCCAATAAGCTTTGGCATAAGTGCTTAAAATACCATGGAAGATAAAATCGTGCCATATTGGCTTGATTCATCACCAACCCATACTTTATGTACGGTAGACTTCAAGATCATAGCTATGGAACCTGAACCCCCCAAGTGCTGCGATAATATATTTTTGATGACTGATGGGCTCTTCAGCACGCGTTACTACTGGCTACGAGAACGTCATTCAGCACAACCCTCCAGCTTCTTCTGAAATAATTCATTAACCGTGATAATTTCACCTGGTTTTTCGAGTGGGCGTATATTTCTAGTGGCATAGCTCAAACTGACCAATGTTCAGTGCTAGGCGCGCCTACTGAGCATGGCCACTATTCCAACTTGTAGCCAAGAGACCGAGCTTGGTCACCACACAACGGTCTAAACAAGTCAAAAGTCTCGTGAGGGAGTTCAATTGCCTGGGGCCTGACCAACAAAGATTTAACAAAACTGTCCGGAAAAAATGGACTTTCCTGATCATGCAAATGAACAGTGTTGACCCCACCTGGCGTGACAGTGGGTCCAAACGTTTTGCTTTGGGGGTCGGCCGTCACTTCACTGTGCAAGTATGGATAAGGAAATACCCTTCAAGGAAAACTAATCTGAAGAGAGTAATCGAGCGACATTCACAGCTTTTTTCACTGTATTGCGAGACAGAAAAAGGTAGAACGCGAAAAAACAATAACTTACAGATGCGCGAAAGGTAAAGCATACCAACTTTAGGGTGTAACAAGCATAAGACCCATACAAATATCACCCTTCTAAATTCATAAACAGTCCCTACAAGGCTAATTTTATTCGGAACTCTAATCTTTCTTGTCACCTTGTTTGAGAATATACAAAAATGCAACGTAAGACCTCAACCAGCCAGAAATGTATTCACTTTGTCTTTCACCACATCGCCCCAACTATTTTCTGCACATTGGTTTCTGACGACAGCGGCAACGTCCTGGTCAAAATTAGGTGCCGTATCGACCATATTGTCACCATACCAATAGTTGAACACTGCGTACGATGTACTTATCATCATTCCGTACGGTTTATCTAAACCAAGGATTTCGTCATTTTTCGATCTTCGACGCCCTTTTTATATTTCTCAGGCGTGGTTGGGACTAAGCTTAATATCCGGTGTCGTCAGAATCATTTAGGGCGTGTTTTTCTGGGTTCGAAAATAAGCAGATATTTATGTTCATCGTATCAAATCATAAGCATGGGGAAATTTTTTAAGTAGATTTTCACTTTTACCCCCGCCCACTTCGACTTTTATTTTTTCGTTTCCCGCAAACGACTGATAACAACATTATGCTAACAGCAGATTTTAGCTTTGTTTTCCGTTTTTCGCAAGCTCGCAAGCTTTACGACTGACTTATGCGCATAAAAAACAAGAATGTAGTCATACCGTCATTGTCGGTCCATATGGTTGTTGGATTTGCGTTATCACCTCGTCCCAAATGACCTATATAAACGTCAATATTTGTTGTGATATTTGTGTAGTTTAGTTGAATATTTGAAAATTGATAAATAATCGTCGTATAATTTGTGGACCAGTCGACAAAGCAGGATGCCTGAAACGGATGTATGTCTTTGACAATTCGGAAAACGGTTGGTTTTGTTCAGGGCGCTATAGTTTAGGTAAGCCGTTAGGGCGGGGTGGGGACCCACCTATTTTGAGGATTACTGCCTGAAACCATATCTTGCTGCACATTTTGACTGGTAAGAGTGTGGTCCAGGACCAGGATGAATAGTAATGGACAGGCTTATCAGAGCTTTGTGTCTGAACCCTACTGTTACAGATTCTACATTTTACATCTGAAACCTACTTTCACACATTCTGCATTCTGGAAACCCACTTTTACGCAGTCCACTATCTGAATTGTGGAAACCTATGTTTATGCAGTAGTCCAAATAATTATGCGAAAGCTATTTCACGCTGACTGTGAGGCCGCTGTATCATCAGGGGCATCAGTATCAATCTGCTGCGATTTTCGGCTCACCTCAGCGTTTCCTGACGATGCATTGAAAGCTATCACATAAGTGGCATATTGCAAAAAATATAAATCCAGCGTCCAGTTCCCCTGCTCTGCCTCGCTCCGATCGCCCAACGTGATTTTCAATTGTTCTTTTCCATGGTTATGCAGCCAAATGCTGGGTAATTCCTTGACCACATTGGAGGAGACGGAACTTATTTGAACTGACCCTCCCTTATAGCACGCCTCGCTTCGAGCCAGGTTAAGCCAGGAAGGCGGCGGGGGAGTGGTCGGTCCTGGAGTTGTGGTGGGGGGAGGTTCAGCTTAAAAAGATAATCCAGTGGTCATAAAAGGCCAACTCCTCCTTTTTGGTGGCGGCAAATGATAAATAGAAGAGTTCTCGACACTAAATTGGCGCATTGGGTAAAAAATTCATGGATTCTGGAAAGGGGGTTTCCAGAAAAAATTACTGCTGTACTTTTCGGCTTTTCTGACTCCTTCGCTAAAAATTCCGCTTTTCAGCACCAGCAGATGTCAGGCAAGATTTTTCTACTCGCCAACACGCGCTGTCTGTCTTTCAGTGGAAAAATGGTCACTTACGCCTGCTAACGGACCAAATAAGCAATCCTATTCCCAATCCAATAAATACAAAAGCCAAGATCACTCTGATTAAAAAGTTTTTCCACGAATATTTTTCAGGTTCGTCGTGATCGCCATTTGGTAAATCGCCATTGACACTTTCGCTCGATCGAGCACGGCTTTTCAAATGATAGGGTGTAATATCAGGGTCGTCAGACGAGTCCATAGTTGTCTCAAAGAGAAGGGGATGTGAGAAAGTCAGTTTGGCAGTAGAAGGCTGTGGGAAATGAGTGTGTTTGAACTTACACTAGACTCGTGCTACTAGTAAACTTTGCAATAACAGACATATAAAACGAGCTTTAGTCGCCGTCTAATATCAGCGGAAGTGATAAGATTAGTATGCAGAGTGGCGGCTAGGCGAAGCATTTCGCAGCGCTAGCATGCTAAGAAGCCTTATTGCTCAGAAATGGCTTTCAATGTTGACAAAGGCACTCGGGACATTAACCTTGATAGAAGACATTCCAAAGAAGGAACTCGCGCGCGAGGGAAAACATACCTAAGCCGTGGTGTATTTGTCTGGGTGCAGAATGTGATCTCGCCTTGCGTCAGAGGTCTGGCATTCGAGGAACGGGGGGGGGGGGGGTTATATACCTAAGCATTGTATTCTAGCACTGGTTTTTGCAGTGCATTCCTCATAATGGAAAACTACTTCAGTTACTCCTAAAGCTCGATCACGGTGAGACTGGCAGTTTTAGAAATTCGCTGATCGCCGCAGGACCGCCTCAAAACGGAGTAAATTATCCAAAAAGCGGGGTAAAGTATACGAACTTCACTAAAAACAGTATACATGTACACAGCGGTCCGTACGCAAAAACCGCGATCGGCACATGTGACTCAAAAAGCCTTTTAGCCTTTATGACTTTTATGACACCAGGCACTGTAATTGCTGTCCATCAACCCCAATATATTATACGTCTTTGCACACCCCATCTTCTGGCAATTTTTATGGTTGTGAACAACCTTTGGTCAGCCCAGATCTTGTGAGTGGTGACTCGCTTACTCCGAAAGTTTGCTAGTCATGAAGAATGCCAGGGAAACTGAAAATTACGGGATACCTACAGTATGGACCCGGCCAGCGTACAAAGCTGCACGACGTTTTGAGGGGGAAAAGGCTATTAAGATGGCAGCTCTGATCATTTTGTAAACTCATGAGTACTGCGCTTATTCTTGAAAAATTTATCAATGCACCTCCCTTCCAAAAAAGGCTTCCCACTGCGAGAGTTGCCTGATATGCACGACATATGTTTTTATTCAACCCCTTGCAATGCAAAAATTCTACATTCAAGAACGCCTGGTTTTTTACTGTAAAATGACGGTGTCTAGCATCTATTCAAGCACAATTAGAAATTTCGCGCGCATTATAATACTTATGTCACGTGGTCATAGATTTTCGGGCACACGCACGGCTAATTTATTCACACCTGGATTTGTCTGTGTTCTGCTGACAAATATCCGTTTAGCCGTGCTTACTAATTGCACACAGAATGAATGGCGAACTGCGAAAGCGTGGCGTGATTCTTTGGCCGTCGTTTAGACACAACTTTTATCGTCTAGTGTACTGAAAGTTCTGTTTTTCTGACTTTTAGACTCATCGTCTGTTGGGTAATTCTCCCTGTTCGACTTATTTCCAACGATAATCACCTGACCTCCCATTTTTTAAATCGATTCGCCAATAAAACATGGGTGGAACTTGTTCTCGTAAAGAATTTGATTGGTCTTATACGGAAGAACCACACGCTACTCGGCGAAGGATTATTTTACGTAAGGGTTTTCTGATTCTTTTTACTGAAAAATCTGAAAGATTTAATCCTGAAATTTTCTCATCATGACTCTTTCACAAACGACCTTTAGACCTGGCGTGCCCCATAAAAACTCGATATTGTGCTTGAAATAAACAAACTGGAAGATTTTTTGTTTCCATCCAAATTGGTTTCTCGATTTTCCTCAGCTATAATTAGAATTAGATCAGCAACAATTTTTCAAAAAGTTTTGATCAAAACTTTTAATAAATCACTGTTTATATCGATCGATTACCTAATCAATTATCGAAATGCTACTGTCGATCAGTTGCTTGTTTCCACGAGATACCAAACTGTCGGTTTTGTATTCTTGCATTTCATGGATAATTCATGGCCTTCTAGGAATTTAGGGGTAGTAATCGCCTCAAGTCCGTTATTGTAAGATTTCCCTGAATTTTTGTTTTTTCAAAAATCAAATTCAGTTATAATCAAGCCATCAGCTCTGCGACTGCTCATGATCAATGTCTGATTAGGCCGTCGCTGATTCTGTGAAAGTGCGCACAAAAGACCCCAGAGTCAGAGGCTTGAGCTGTTTCTGTTACATATTTCACAGAGCATGACTGCTATTGTCCAATTTAGAAAAACATCCAGAGATCAAGCAATTATTTGGTTTGGACCATTCTTTTAAATATGTGGTTTTCATGATGGTATTGACACAAATATTCCTCTCTTATTTATTGAAAGGTGAGTTCTTTTTTTTTGTATTCGAATAAGTAGTGATTCATTCTGGTGCCTTGCGTGCCAGCAAAGCAAAAAACGGAGCCTAGATTCAAGAGCATTTGTTTTTCAGATTCCAATTGGCTCCTTATTTTTTTACAAGCTTATTGCGCTGGGGGTGTATTCAATCACGCTCTGATGTTAGCCATACACGAAATTTCTCATAATATCGCCTTCGGCAATCATCAGGCGTTAAAGGTGGGGCAAACGACAAAATATGTACAGTAGGAGTTTTGTCGCATGCATAATTTTTCTTGTTTTAGAATAGATTTTTTGGTGTTTTCGCCAATTTGCCGATCGGTGTGCCAATGTCAATCAGTTTCAAAAAGTATCATATTGAACATCATCGATACTTGGGCGAAGAAGTGTTGGACACTGATGTGCCTACAGAATTGGAAGGAAAATTATTCACAAATACGTGGAAAAAATTCATTTGGTTGGTTGGTCAACCGTTCTTTTACGCATTTCGTCCAATGATTGTTTACAAAAAGGTAGAGTCTAAAAAATTCTCACAATTTTTTTGTTGAACTCAGGTTGACTTTTCAGGGAGTCACGGATATAGAAATTTTGAACTTTTTCGTACAACTCGCATTTGATGTCTTTATTTACAAGTTCTTCGGCTTTAAATCCTTGGTCTACCTGGTTAGCGGCAGTTTGTTGGCCATGGGTTGCCATCCAACTGCGGGGCATTTCATAGCAGAACATTATGTTTTCACGCCAGGCCAGGTAAGAACAAAGTTGTAATTTCCGGCTTTAGGCTGATTCTTCTTGTTTTAGGAAACGTATTCGTACACGGGTCCACTGAATTTAGTCACGTTCAATGTTGGATACCACGTGGAACATCACGATTTTCCATTTATTCCTGGCGATAAGTTGCCATTGGTGAGTTAACTTGTGAAACTTGAGGGAAATTCAAAGAGTAATGAGTCTATTATTTTTAGGTTCGTAAAATTGCACCAGAATATTACAGCGATATGAGGACGCATACGAGTTGGGTTTGGGTCTTGTGGCAGTTTGTTGTCAACCCTGCCATGGGGCCATTCGCTCGTATCAAACGAAAACCACGCGTTCAACCCGAGTTTTATGGTATCAACTGTTTGGCAGAATATATCGATGCATTCTTGTGTTATATCGGCTATCATCAAGTGAAAAACTGGTTATATCCCAGTAAAAACGAAATCCATGACGGAAACAAGACGGAAAATGGATCATTGCCACATGCGGATGGATCAGATTTCAGTTCTTTGAAACAAGGATAATGATAGCGGTGATGGACGATTTTTGTATGTCGAGTTTTTTGTAAGCTTAGTTGAAATTATTTAAATGCAACATTAATGAACCAGGCTTGAGACTCGAAACTTCTAATCTGCTTTGTGCTTTTCCTGTCAAGTTCTTGAACACTTGTAGTACATTCAGTTGGTAGTTTGAGGCTTTTTGCACTTGGTTGGCTGCTGGATGAACATGAGAAATAGCAACCTGTTTTTGTTGTGTTAGACCAAGACCCTCTCCCCAAACAGTCTCTGGAAACAGCATGAGTGTGAAACATGAGGTGCGTTCAATATGTTCTGAGAATCCGCTAATTCCAGCTGCGCAACAAGCACGATTGGAGGAGACTGCCTTCATTGCTTTGATTCCTGCAAAATTAGGAAAGTAGCTCCCTGCAAAATTTGAGTTTTTCATTCATGCTTGTTAAATTGGCTTTTAAAATTGGAATATAGTTTGTGAAAATCGCAAAGAATCATGCCAGAATGCGGGTGCAGGGGTCGCTTTATTAATTGCTATCCTCTTTCATCTTTGCGGCGTCAATGGATTGTGGCATGTTTGTGTTTGTGTCTCTGGCTGAACAGCTTACTATCAGTTCAGCGATGCAATTCAGACAAACAGAAAATGTCGAAGGTCTGATTTCTTCACATTTCATGGTGCTTAGTACAAGAAGCCTGCGACTTCGCATCTTCACAGATATCTAAATATTCATTCCACTAGTCTTTTGGAAACCCATTTGAAAACATGAGTAAACGAAACGAACATTCTGTCAAACCCATGGATTAAAAAAGGTGAAGAATCTCTGCTGTACCCTGTTGCCAGGCTGCTGGTGAAGACTTTGCCGATCGAAGTCTGTCACAAACTGTTTTTACAAAACACGCTCAAAACAACGCATTCATTGAAAAAAGTAATACAGCTGTTCAAACGCTGACCTTCTGCTGTATGTTTGTACTAGATATATATCCTCCCAGATAAGCTGAGCCTGAACCTACTTTAACAATAAATGCACTAGGACGCCGCAATGATGATGCTTGACATGACCCAATTTTTACTTCATGGCAGCAATGTAAGCGATTACACTGTACTTGATTCATTTTATCCATCTTTTTTCTTTCTGAGCCACACAGCGGCAGCAATCCAGTAGGTGATTTGAATGATAAAAACGAAGGATGCGCCTAGAAACACACCCATGCCATCGCCAATCATGGCTAAAAGTGAAGCCCCGTCGACCTTGTACACATCCGCTTCCACAACATATTCAGGAAAAAATGTTATTTCGATTTTGTTATTGGGTATCTCTGATGAGTAGTTGAACGACAAACTCATGGGCACGTAAGTTGTGTGCGCGTCGAAATATTGTGTCACAAAATGGCAAAGATTCCGCTGCCCTTGCCTTAAGGAGATAGAACTACAAAAAAGTAAACAGGTGTAAATACTTTTCGAAAGTAAATCCACAATTGGCATGAATTGGAGTAAATATATTTAAGCCGCAACGAGAATAATACCGAAAATTGCTACTGCCTTGACATATATGCACACTAATATAAGGAGTAGAACTGTGTAAATTTTATATCCAATCGAAGCAACTTACGATGTCTTTAAATTTTTTGGAGTGGTTGGGGACTGGCAGCTTGATATTGCTCTCGAACGCGCCGTAGTAACATGCGTATAACTAAGCTGGTTTGCAAATAGCTGTGTCGTTTGGTCTGATTTCGTCGTAATGAATGATGCACCCGCAATTAATTGCTAACATTTCAATCATTTGCGCAAACGTACATTTTTCAACGGAATACTTCTTTGGATTCGTCATACTTTCGAAATATCTACAAATAGCATACAGTACATATCATGAATCGGTTAGTCGTAGGATAAATATCACTCAAGTAATTGGAGAGGCACCCATTACTAATCAAAGTTTGCTGTGCGATTGTATCTGAATATCTTTACTGTCTTATGTGGACCCTCTGGCTAAGGCAGGCCGGTCAACTTTATATAAGCGCTGTAAACCTGGCAAACTGGGTTAATTTTATAAGCTTTACCACGGGTTCAGTGATTTCGGGAATTCTCGTTTTATATACGAATTTGGCTGTCTTGTTGACATGCAAAGTGCGCAAATCTCAAGACGTCGAAAAATTCGCCCTAGAAAGATAAATGCCTAACTTGAAATCACCGCAGATCTAAGGTAATTCCCCTGCGCTTGTGTCGCGACGGAGCGCGATGGATTTAATGCTCACATTGCAGCCCGAGGAGAAGCATCGCTGATCTGTGACGTTACGATGTGATTTTTTTCTCCTTCCATGCCTAGTTCGCTTCCTTGTGGCTCATTCTTCGTTTCTGGCGCTGACAGAGTGGCCGTCTGCTTATCTTTGTCCGTAAAAGGCAGTGTAACGAAGCTTCTTTATACTCATTCTCCCACCGTCAGCCGCCCTGAGTGGTCGGTTGTCTCATAGCTCTCTGCAACTACGCTTTCACAACGCCTCTCTCGCTACAGCCTGGCAGCGCTGCTGGGAAATAAAGACGCCAAAAAATGTCTTCGGATACCAAGCTGATTCTAGAATACCCCAGGATACCAAGCTCATTGTGAAATGACTGTGAACTGTGTTGGAATTTAGGATGTGCCTTAGGATTCAGAATTGCGAAACTGCCCGAGATCCCTAAACAGGAAGGCAGGAGCTTGAAAAGTTTCTACTGATGGTCCCAGTGAATCCACTTTCTTTCATTGATGGAATACTCCGAATACTTTCACGAAATGCTGATCGTTCCGGCGGTGAGATTTAGGTAACTGATCGTAAATGGATGGAGCCGTCACAGGGTTGGTCACATGGGTCAAAAAGCTGGTTTTATCAGATGTGTGTGAGTTTCCCCCGTGTGTTTGTGGATGGCGTAGTTGAATAGTATTATCGGGCACATCATCATCAGTCCCCATTGTCTTGACTTCAACAATCTTTACCCAAGAGACGCTTATGGTCCTTATACGACGGTCGATTGGCGACTTGCTGGCTGATAGGGAATCATTGCAGGAACGGAACATACTTAAGAGACGATAAGCGTCGAAGCCAATAATTTACCGTCGTGACGCTAGCAGTTACTGCGCATTTCATATGCCACGTATGTGAACTTTTAGAACTGGCGTTGCCATAGTTCCGCAGCGTGATGTTGATCTGAAACCAAGAACACTATGAGTGGGTGGAAGCGATGTTCGGGGAGGCATCGCCAAGAAGTGCGGGCCTCGTGGCCTGGTGGGTTAGGCGTCTGCCTCTCACGCCAGGTGCACAGTTGCGGGCGAGTGTTCGACTCGCTGGCCGGTAAATCATTTCGTGTAAAATGTGTCCCTTCACCCTCGAGTGCGCATACGCGTTTGGTGATGTGGTGAAACATGAACATGAGTGCTGTTTTATATGACGCAAAGAATCGGTCAGCAGCTAGGGATGTTGAGCCCCATAAACCTCGAAAATATGTATCAGTTATTTTTGAGCCTGTAAGCCAATACGGGACCAACGCCAACTGAAGTGAGCCACTGCAGCTCCAAACTTTCGGATGCCATTCAGGTTGGGAATAAAAATCCTGATCAACCTAAATTCTATTAGCGAGAACGAACACCGTGATAAGACAGTAAGGTATGAAGGCATAAGCGCGCACTACTGGTAAGGATGAAAAAGATGTTTTTTCGCTATAAAAAAATTTAAAAACTCGCAGTGATCGACTATCAGTCGCCAACCTTCTCTCCCTCTCCCTCAAAGGCTGCGGTCAACCTTCATGGATGGCTTCATATCGAAACTGTAAATCTTTTGCCTTCTCTTCATGTCTGAACGTGATTTCCGTTCAAAAAAAAATACATTTCGTTGATGTTTTGCTACATATAGATTTAGAGCTATAGCTGAGCAAGGGTGGGGGATGTGGGGTTTGCCTACTTCGCATAGCTCAGATGTGTATCTACCTTTTTTGAAAATGCGAAAATAAGATTTTCAGAGAATGTTGAATTGCGCTCACTTCGCGCGCTTTTGGCTGTGATGCGCAGGATAGCAAATTACTGTAAGCGCAACGAATTTCAATCAAAGTGGTCAAACATGGATAGAAACAGTTTTTCTCAGGTTCATTAAGATTAAACAACGAAAGGGAGTTCCTCTGCGTGCTTTCTAAAATAATAAGGCATATTAGGAGAGATGAATTTTTTTATGTGATGTTTGGAAAATGCAACAAGATAAGCAATAGGCCGAGCCGAACGACCGAGCCGACCGAGCCGACCATCCGAGATAGTATTCACATTGACCAGTCCAGTGCGGCGGGAGATAGTCGAGACCGAAGGCGGGAGATAGTCGAGACCGAAGTCTCTAAGCAAAAAACTCCGACTGGAGGTAGGCAAGTCTCGCGACTATACCTGCTCTAGAAAAATCAACCGAAGAGGTTGACGTCCCAGCCAGGGGAGCATATCGATTACTCCCGACCGCCAGGCGTGCTGGTCACATTCCTCCCACCGTTGGAAAAATGGCGTCCCCGCCATTCTCCAACTGGGAGAACCAACACCCCAGTGGTGGTGCCTTATCAGCGCTAGGTGTTCCACCCACCGTCGCGCTAAGGCGCACCAAACGCTCGCCGAACCTTCTCCTCCCGCGTAGGTAATAGCGGAGTAGGTTTCGCCCGCTGGCTCCTGGTGCCTCAGTGGAGGCAACCCAGACCGAGGTCTGGTAGGGAGTACACCTGCAGGGAACCCCGGGCCACAGCAAGCGCAGGCGCGCCAGTCCGGCATTCACCACAACCACCCGGGCTAGCACACTAGTCCATAAGGGGCTTACATCCGAAGAAGGCCCTTTGGTTCGTGACGCCAGTGTAACCAGCGCACTTAGGCGGCGGGAGATAAGCGAGACCGAAGTTTCTAAGCGAAAAACTCCGACTGGAGGTAGGCAAGTCTCGCGACTATACCTGCTCTAGAAACATCAACCGAAGAGGTTGACGTCCCAGCCAGGGGAGCATATCGATTACTCCCGACCGCCAGGCGTGCTGGTCACACGTCCTGAGCCTCTTACGTCTCGCGTCCAATGCGTCTTGCGTCCAGTGCGTCTGGGGCGGCCAGCCGATGCTCCATTCACATTGACTTGCGTCCAGTGCGTTTCGCTCGGTTTGCTCGGCTCGGTCGAAGTTGAGAATTTTCAAATTTTCCAACCGAGCTCACCTGTGCTTGGACTTGCAAATATTGGTATTTTGATCAGTTTTTATTCAATTTTGGCTGGAGACGCGTGGAAGTGAAATTGTTAATAGAGAGCGAGAAAAACTACATCCCCGCCACCAATCGGGATGCACTGCAATTATGGTTTTGCATGAATTGGGCACATCGCAACCTAAAAGTTGCTTCCGTTTGGGCCTGAGGCGAGCCACGGCTCTACACGGCCACTGTCCAATATATCAAGATTTAAAAATGTCAAACATTGCCCAAAATGCATATTCCACAAGGGGTGCATTAGCTAAGAATGATTGGGAAGCTCGGGAGAGAGCACTGAATTACCCGAGGTCAGTCTGCTTATAAAGGACACTTTGGTGCATAGATATCCTCTCTGTGTAACTGCACTGCAGGAGCGCAGTAAAGGGGAATTCGCGTTATGATAATAGAAAAGATAGTCGGGGAAGCTATCGTCAGCCAATGGTCAGTCATTTAGAATGGTTCAAGACAGCGGCTGTTAAAAAAGTTTTTCGCCGGCGGCGGCGGTGGGTGTACAGTATGGTCTCGCTTCTCGCGCGAGGGGGGGGGCGATTTCTCAAACCGAGCCCGCTTTGTTGCAGACAAAATAACGAAGCTCGGTCGGTCAACGCCCATGTGAATGCACCGACCTAGCCCTTGGACCGCAATCGGAGCCAACCGCAAAAACGCAAGCCGAGCAAACCGAGCTTTTCAATGTGAACATCATGCGGCTCGGTTAGCTCGGTCGTCTCTGCTCGGTTCTTGCGGCGGACGCACCAAACGCAGCAATGTGAATTCGCCTTTACGCTGCAATTTCCCACTATCTACGCTTGGCATAAGACCGCCGGACTTTTAAGCATCGGTCTTGGAGGTCTACAAGTGGACTCGGAACTCCAGTGTTCGTGAGGTGAGCGCCCCGGAGGCACTGTCTTCGCAGCTGATATGCAATGATCGGTTTATTCTAATTAGAGGGAAGAGCCTGTTTCTTGACTGGCTGACTGAAGGGCCCTTCTCGCGAGTGATTGGCTGGCTTGACGATAGGGGTCACCCGCGACCTTGGGTTGAGGTAAGGTCTATGGCCAATAACAGGCTATCTCACTTCGCATATGTCCAAATTCTGTCATCAATACCAGCTGAGTGGAAAAGGATGCTACAGACAGCCAGGATGCCAGTAGAACTAGTCTGTGAGTTAAACCCTCGTCCAGTCAATGGCGCCAAACAACGATTTATAAACTCAAGGTACGAAATACCCGCGGGGCAAGCTCGGTGGTGCGTTTTGCGGCCGGCAGTTGCGAGTTGGCCTTGGGAAAAAATCTGGTCCCTACCGCGAAAATTGGGGGCTCCAAATTACCTGTGGATGTTTCAATTTAGAGTCCTGCACAGAGTCTTGGCGGCTCCCTCTAAACGGCAAGTATGGGGGCAGATTGACTCTAGTGAGTGTTATGCTTGTGGAGCTGAGTTCGACACTATAGAGCATATGCTCATCACATGTCCGCTGTCCTGTCTTGTATGGCGGGATATCCTTTCCGAATTTGAAATAACAGAAGACATGACTCTAGATTTGGCAGTTAATCACTTACTATTCGGCTTTTTTGAGTCTGCCATTCCCGAGCGTACGCGGCAAAGGCTAAATATTATTGTAATAGTCGCAAAACACTACATCTACACGCAAAGACAAGCTCAGACGCTTCTTGTTTCAGCTACTGCTTTCAAAGCTACCTTCAAGAGATACTTGTTATATCAATGGCATGCTGCTCAGTCTCTTGGGCGAGCCACTCACGTCAGTTTGAGACATTATGGTGTGTTTACATATAGTTTTTCATCCACCTTTAGAACTCGAATTGGCTGAATGTGTTTTTTTTCTCTTCCTGTACTGAACTAATAATAATAAATTATATATGAAAAAAATGTGATCATGAGTTCGACAAAAAAATTAGGTAATTCTTAAGTGGGTAAGTAATTGCCCGACTTAAGACAGGGTCAGGGTGTCTTTTAAGCACGCTAAGTATGAGCAATTGGGACGCGACTGATCTGTGATCGGGCATTCTGCTTTAGGTATCACGCTGAAAATATTTTTAAATGGCTTATCTGTTGCTGGTAGATAGAGAGGGAAGGAGAGCTAATAGGAGGGAAAGGGTTTTTCGAAATCGAGAGAATCCGCTGGATATACAGCGATGAAAAGTTATTTGAAAGATTTCTGCTTGATCGAGCTTAAATCTGCTATTTGGCAGACCTGCTGTTTTAGCAGCCCTGACTGTTAAACACGACAAAGAGCAGCAAAGCGTTGTCGCCCATCCAACAGGTGATATGAGCACTACGATTCTACGATTCTATGCGACTGATGCATTTCAAAATTGAGTGGCAAGGACGCCAAAGCGGATCAAATCAACAGCTAATCGAGCTCTGTGGAAGGTATCAAAGGTGGAAGTGACAGGAATTGGTTCATATTTTGATGCAATATCGAAATCCCTAAACTGAGGCAAAAACGAAAACGAAAGGTCAGGAACGAAATTCATGATCAGAGACGCCGTTTGCATTGAATGCACGGGTAGCTAAGATGCCAGGTCCTGGACGTTGTTGCCAAATAACTCTCGTGTGCTCACATGAGACACGTGCGCTGTGACTCACGGCTGGATCATCGGATCAGGCTCGGATCAGATCGTCCAATCCGATCCGATCCAAAATTTTTCAGAATCCGATCGGATCCGGCAAACCCCCATCCGATCTGGACGTAAGCTGAGACTAATAATGCTCTTTAGTGCGTTCTCGGAGCGTCGATTGGCCGCCCGAATACGCTTTCTCAGACCCAATAATGAAGGAACACTATTTAGAAACACCTTACAAACTGCAGATTTTGCCACAGAGTGTAATGCGACAGAAAATTTAGTGAATGTTGGCAATAAGCCGATTGCTCGCTCCAAGCTTCCCAACGCGATGTAACTATTACTTAGCTTCTCTGAGCGATTACTTAGTAAGCAAATACTTGAATACTTATTCTTCATTGTACACCCGTCTAAGCATTTGCTTAGCTAAGTAATACTCAGCTGACCAAGCACTAGCTTAGCTCAGTCGAACGGGTTCTGACATAATTTTGGCGGAAGTCATGATCCTTGCACGAATTTAGGTTCTAGAACAATTCATGAAGACATGAAGCACCACGCCAGAAATAAAACACTGATGGAGAAGCATTTCAACTAGCTGCGCATTTTCGCGCTTTCAGTCGGCCAGTAAAGTACTTCTCGTATTTCTGTCTGTATTCATACCCGGTATATTGCTATAGCTGCCATTAAATGTCTCAGTGCTTCATCAGAAAGCACAAATGTTTTCTGCAGTCGGTACAAACATAACTTTCCTTAGTCAGCTCTCACCTCCTTGGCAGAGATCACCTTGATTACCCCCGAAATGTGCTGGAGAGTTGAATAGTAAGAGGTGTAATAGCTTTATTTTGTGCTTCATTTCATTTTGCGTAATTCCTCCCTCATTTTTGCCTATTTGCTCAATAATTAACATCTTTTTTGACTTAAGTCTGCGCACCAAATGTAGAGTAGAAGACAACAGTGGAAAGATGCAAGATAAAATCAGGTTTGAACGAGTGTAGGCTGTTTGTGCCGACTCACGATCAGAGTACGTAGTATACATGCAAGTTTCCTACATTTGAAAAATTGAATTTCCCGCTTTAAGCTGCTTATGAAAATTTTTACGTACATTAGTGGACAAAAGTGAGGCACGTTTCTGACTTTTTCACTTATGGCAGCAGTTACTCACTAGAGGGTAGCCTTACGGCGTTTCTCACAAGATATGTGAATGAAGCACGAAAAACTGGGTTTATTTCTCCGTCAACAGCTCATCTGGTAGAAGAAATAGTCGAGCACGACAAATGTTTAAAAAAAATTCAGGAAACTCAGAAAATTCAGATTGCTCGGACAAAAGTATGGCACCTTGTTTGAAATGACTGATTTGTCCTATTTTCCATGTATACCAACTGACCATGGAAATTCTTTGACCATGGAAATTCTTTCCGCATCATTTATTTCCGTTCACATACTCTCAATTTATTATCGGCGAATTTATTAGTGTCCACCAAACCCATCTTCGTGAGAGCGCGCTAAGCCTAGCCACTCAATGGCGCTGCGCCTCAACCCGTTCAGTTGATGTTTCTAAACACCGCGCCGAAAAGTAAACCAGGAACACCAGCGCCAGCAACTTTCGATAGTCGATAACTCAAAAGTGATTGAACCGAAAAAGTTGATTTTTCGCAAGCTTTGCAAGATAAGTCAGATCTGCAACCATGTCAATTTTTATCGAAATCCGTCCAGTACCTGACGAGCGACGGATAAAAAAAGCTGAAACAGTGACTATTTTCAGAATTAACTTTTCGGAAATCGAAGCTTTAAAAAAATGACCGTCAAAAGGCAAAGTCCGAAAGTTTCAGCTTGCAGAAAAACTAACATTCACAACTGTGCGGCCTCTGGTTGTTGATCCAGGCACATGTTGTCCCTCCTCCTCGTCTTCTCCCCCCTGAACAAGAAATCGCCTATTCTGGAACTCGACCATGGCCGGACGGATTTTGATAAAAATTAGCACGATTCTAGACTCGGCCGATTCTGCTATGTGTGCAGAAAATAAAAAATTTTCGTCGCCCCGTTCCAGAGTTATTAGCCGGCGAAAATCGTCCTTTCGCATTGGGCGTCTGGTTGCCTGGTCTAAGCAGGCACTACCATGCCTGCTGATACAGTTCACAAGTGACAAAAAGTACCCACTGGTGCCTTTTGCGATAAAGAGCGAAAGCTGACACATGCTGGCACTGTATAGAGGCAAGGAAGAACGAGGCAAGAGAACAGTTGATCACAGGCGAGCTGAGAGCCAGGTGGTCACTATTCGTCGTTTACACCGTGTAGCTGGTACATCATTCAGGGATTGTATGTGTAGTGTGCACAACACGCGTTGCTCGTTTTGTTGGGATTATCTCTGGCAGACCACGTGAACAAGTCGCAGGTATTCGTGTCCAACCAAAAGTTTAAACTACGGCACCATAGTTTGGTGTCGCACAGCTGGGCGCACTCCTGCATGGTCGACGAAGCATATGTGGCCATCACAGTTTCAGTGAGGCAGATATTGGGAAAGTGGGTGTATGTACGGGATGAGTCTGAAACAAAAAAGTTGAATAGAATGACATCATAAATAATTTTTTTGCGATCACATGAACCAATTTAAAACCATATTTTACACGAAAAGCAAGGAGTCCATTTTTGCCTTGCGAGGAGAAGAATAAAATGAAAGCAGAATTGGGCTTTAAGAGACTCCGAAATTTGATGCGATGATAGCTGCGTATTTAACAGGGCAAAAGAGCGGAAGCAGTACTTTCACACGCGTTAGTCAGAACATGCGAACGCTCGATTAGTTTCCCATCCCCTGGTTTTTTGGTTGAAAAATACGCTGTGCCCCAACGTGCCCCAAAGATGTTAAGATGCATGTTCTGCGACAGTGTGGTGAAGCCGAGCACGTCAGCTTGGCTCGATTTCCCCGATCAAGGCACGATGCGGAATGTAAGAAACAAGATGTTGACTGAAATTGAATGAGTTAAGTACTAAAAACCAAAGCCTGTAAAGGCTAAGGAAGAGCTAGCATTGCGAAATGACATGGCATTTTATATGCCCTCTCGGATAATTTAAACCTCGCCTTGACCCGATTTGAATAAGACCCATGATCTTTCGAGAAGTTACTGTGGTTTTAAACTAGCAAAGCAGCAATGGACCATTTTACAGTTTCTACGAATATTTTCAAATAGTGGGCAACGCCACGCGGGAGATTCAAATTTGCAACCTTCAAGAAACTGTGAAATGGTCCATGGATTTTGCCTACGTTCGTACATGGAATGACGCACAGCGGCAAACCCACTGAGTCGCAATACCAATCGCCGATCAGTGGGTTGATCAAGTTACTGGCCCACCACCACCAGATGCCCACGCAAAGGCCTAAAACTGTGCCGCAGTCCTCGTTCCTGTTCCGAATCCACGTGTTGGCCCCCGTAAGCTTTGGATCGAAGGTGGAGCTGGTGTCGTACCAGCGCAGCTTGTGGGTTGGAATGAAGCATTCGTCACTAGTGACATTCTCGTGTTTTAAGGCAAACCACATAATGCTCTTGTTTTTTATTTCCTCCTACAGAGATTATACTTTTAGTCATTCGATAGATTCCGTGTCTGCTTTACACAAGCAAGCTGCTTACCCTCCACGTTGACATGATAGTTGTGAACTCGCTACTCGTATGAAACTGAGCCAACGTTCCGCCCTGGTCTTCACAGGCCTTCCACGAATCCGACCAGTTGGCTGTTTTTTTGGCAACGAAAAAGCAGCGATTGCCGTCCACGAAGCCATTGTGGACATTTGTGCACGCTGCGTCGAAATCAGCCGCCGTGGCGTAACATTGGTGTTGGGCTCCTGCAAACAGATTCCTAACTGACAGGGCATAAAACAAATTATCTTACCTGCTTGACGAAATTCTTGAAGAGACATACAGAATATCAAGAAGAGCACGAGCATCCTTGATGGAAATTCACTCTGTCCGCGTAAAGTTCAGACTTTTTCCTTGCTCCAAGGCTTCCTCTCACTTCTAACTCGAAGATTCTGGACCGAAACAGAGAGGAAGCCTAGGTCAGGTATGATGAGCACCAGGCTTATTCAAGAATACAAAATTGTCAGAGGGGAACAGGTTCTATCGCGTTCAATCAATAATTCTTAGAAAGTTGATGACCGATACTCACAATAGAAGCAAGTGACGCACACGAACGAACGACTTGTGAACGTTGCCTAGCTCCCTGGCTTTTTCAAGTGTTTTTGAGCTCTTTACGCCGTGGACAACACGAGGGGAGATTAAAGCGAGATGATGTGTCGTGAGACTCTCTTTTCAAGTGGACTCCGACGACTATACTGTACATCCCAGAGCATGGAGCATGATCTCGACCTTGAAAATTACTCAAATAGGCGTATTTTGAAAAGTCGCTGCCTCCTGTGTGATGCGTAAAGTTCGGACTTCTTTCGACTTCTAACTTGAAAAAGACTTTGTGTAAAAGCTAGAATAACAGCGTAGTTAGACAACAGAATACTTCGATTAGATTTTTTACGTGCTGTATGAAAAGACATATGCAAGGCGAAACTGTTTAGCAGGTGACGAGTACTTGTCATAAAAGGACGTTTCCAGAAGCAACAACCACTCATAGGCTGAGGCTACACAAACAAAGGGCTGATGGAAAGAACATAATCGTATCATTTGTAAATTGCGCCGTCATTCTGACCACGTCGCTGGACTCACATTGTCAAACGGCGTCGTTCAGAGATCGTAAGTGTAGTGAGCGCAGCAAGTGTTGCTCGTCTTGTTCGGGTTATCCCTTGCGGACAAAGTAAATAAATCGCATGTATGCGTGTCCAACCAAAAATTAAAACTTCGACACCAAAGTTTGGTGTCGCACAGCTGGGCGCAATATTGCATGGTCGATGGTGAGTTTGTGGCCATCACATTCAGTGAGGCAGGTATTGGGAAAGTGCGTGTAAGTACGTGCTGCGTCTGAAAAGAAAATTTACTCGAACGACATCATCACTCGCACGCAGTTTGCGGTGAAGAAGCGATCTGAACCAATATTTTACGCTGCAACTAACGATAAGATATACCATGGCTATACTCAAGGCGCATTTTATAGTCGACAAAATTTCTACTCCCACCCCTAGGGTCAGTGTAATTGCCATATACTTAAGCGCATGCTATTACTCCTACCCGAGGGGTAGGTGTAGAAATTTTGTCTACTATAAATGCGCCTTTAGGAATTCCAGGCTCTCCGGACCACGCTCAAACCGGTTTTCTAACATGGACCATGGGTTACCGTGTGTCGAACAGTGAAGTTCAAATTTGGAATTTTAATGCTATCGTGAAAATAATAGTTTCACTGAATTACTTGCATCAGACTGAACCGTCTTACAAACTATAATGCTTTTTTATTTTTTAATTGAAAAATTTGAATTTGGCGCTTGAACCTTGATGCGCAGGCTAGCAGACCTTTACATCTGCGCACCCTGGAAATCTTGCCGAACCGAATCAATAATAAGCACGCCCGTTAACCTACTCGGTTAGGTTCACTGGAACGTCCTACCTCGAAGGTACGCAAGTCGCCTTTTCTCTTTCTTTATTCACAAGAGCAAGAGGAGAGAGACCGTCCAAGGAGACAGCCCGAATGGCCAACCCCAATCCACGTGCGGACCTGTCCTTATATAGACAGTCGCTCTAGACACGAACACACTAATTATCTGAGCTGTTCCTACCAAGTAAACACAATTAAGGATATCCAGACTACTAATTACAGCACGACACATTCACTCCTATCTTCTTCCGTCCGTCCTGGCGCCAGTCGCTTGCTGGGACAGGCGAGGTCCACATTCTAATTACAACAAACTCCATATCTACGCCATTCGTGTACAAGTCGGGTCACCGAAGGATATTGGTACATGCGTTGTACTAATCAATCCTAGCTCAAACAAAGAGTCAATCCTGTCGATTCAGACCATTCCTTATCTATAGAATTTCTCAAGATAAGCTCATATATATAAGATAAGCTCTCTAGCCAGCCCATATATGCTGGCTAGACAAAGGGAAGATTGGTTGAGCTAACATTACTGACTATCGTGTTTATTTTATTGGTAAAGCACCTACTGATATTTCCCGGTAGCGCTTGCTGGAGCGCCAAGCACTTGCGTGCGCATGTAGTACATCTGGCCCGCATCATATGTTTATTAGAAAGTGAGCCTGCATTAAGCAGTTCGCTAGACGATAACGAGTGCAGAGTGCCTTATTTTTTAAAGTTCAGCGAGAAGCCAATTTTTCCGTGCCGTTTTCTTGATTTTAGAGAGATTTAGCTCTTACACCTTGAAGCTGCATAAAGAACCACACACAGGAAAATAATCAACAGTAATTTTTCAAGTTCAAGTCAACACAATTGGTTCCATCTTGCTCTCTGCATATGGGTACAGAGTGCTGTAAAGAACTACGTTCGTTGCCGGGTGCGCATGCTGCAGCAAATTTTCGCGCATGTAGCAATTTATAGCAAACGCCCGGACAAGACGCTGCGTGCCCCCAAATTCAAATTTTTCAATGGAAAAAAACATCATAATTTGTAAGACTGATGCAAGGAATTCAGTGAAACTATTATTTTCACGATAGCATGAATATTCCAATTTACGATAGCATTAAAAATCCAAGTTCTTTCTGCGTTAGAAAGCCGGTTTGAGCGTGGTTCGGAGAGCCTAGAATTCCTAAGTGTAGCCATGCACTTTCCCAACACCTGTCGCACTTGTATTGTTCCATGTACCTTGTCTTGTGTAGGAAAAGTGCAGAAATAAAAACCAAATTGGCTTGAAAGACTAACGACCATGTAAAATCGATGTCGTAAAATTAAAAAAGGATATCAGATTCAGATTTAGATGCGGGGTAGCCAAATTTCAGGTCCTTCAGCGCCTATGCATAAAAGTCGACATTCATGTTTGTGAAGGGGGAACCATGAGGAAATGTAATTTTCTGTTATTGAATGATCTAGATAACAGTCGACAATTTTGGATATCCCTACTGAAAAGAGGGTGCTGAATTCGAATAGGGGCCATCCATAAAGGTCGACCGCACAAAATCTCGATTTTTTTACCCCCCTCCACTGACCGCATGCCGACCACTTCTCGCAAACCCCCCTCAAAAATGGTCCACCACTTCAGCCAGACCCCACCCCCCTTTCCAAACGCAGTTTTGTCAAATGATCTATCTTATGCTTTCTTGAGCTTGACAAGGTGCCATCTCCTTCGAAGACAAATCTTTTTTTCGATTCATGGAGCGGTGTTTTATTTTGTAAAAGCCTCCACAAACTTTTCCCACAACTTTTCCCCATATTTTTTAAAAGGTTTGCGGGTTGGGCCGCGCCAGCCCAGTTCTCCACTCGGGACTTTCAATAATATTAGCTGGCCAGCAGTCATGATATGATGAGCCAGGCTGTGAGGTGACTAAGGATAGGCGGGGATTCCAATCCTGATCCTGACATTGAGGCATCGGGATTCTGCATATAATTATGACATGCATAAGCATGCTACACTCTGATCCATCATATCTGCCGTGAAACAGTAGCGATGAAGAGACAATAGCAGCATCAGCTCGAATCGATAATTATAGCTACACTGATTTTACTTTGCCCAGGGTGGCCTTGCTGGACGCGCATCGAAACGGCGAATGTACTCATCAATTTCAGCTTATTTATAATGACTGAAACTCAACCTGATAAAAAGCTTTGAAAAACCTAGATGATCAAAGTGCCCCGTATTTCCCATCTCACGTATTTCTCACAAAGACTAAGCAGAATCTGAGCGCCAGTGCGCAATCTTAGGAAGGTCTAGCTATTTTCTTAGAAAGATCTTTTAAAGTGCAATTTCTGTCAAAGATCTTGGTAAGACCTAGCTGAGAACACAAAACCTCGGAAGATCTTGGTAAGATTTCCATCACTAAGAAACCACTGATGCATTCTAGAATTCTTGCCTAGTTCTCATCAAGATCCTGGTAAGATGAAATCTTTTTGAAAAAATAAGTAAGGCCTTACAAAAGCTTTGTAGAGGCTCGACTGGCAATCGATACTCTGCACGGAGCCGGCAGCTGGGAGCGTCACCCGTCAGGGTGACGTTTCAGCCATGTACTAGGTCGGAGGACTTAGTAGGCTGCCTTGGGTTTTTGGCGTGGTGCAAAAGCTCCACCGGTCACTCCCTCCAGTAATACGGACCCAGTCGTATTACAGCTTGACTGCTTGACTGCTGGAAAGACTCCTGCAATTTTTCCGTGGATTCTTTTAATTGGCCTCGCTATTCATTTTTGTTTTATTAAATATGTTCATATGCCATCAACTCTTCAGCTAGCACTTCCCGTTCCACCAAGGATATCAAAATCGCAAGATCAACTAGATTTTTCAGGGGCAACACTCCCAAATCTGATGACAGTCTAACGTTATACAGAAAATTCCCATATTGCCTATCATATCTTTTACCATGAGAAATATTACTAGCTCCTTCCTTCCACAATTTCAACATACGAATATTTTGAGGCTTCACCAAATCATCGACGTGATAATTAAAAATTTGAAATTCTGTACACAAGGCGAAGGTTTATCACCAACAGTCATCATTCGGGACACTGACGCAAAAAGTTCATTACCACATTCAATAAATTTTCGACGAAGCACGTGCTTTACTGAGGAAAATAGACTCATCTCCTTCGTGTGTGCAAACGATGTACGACTTCAAACAAAAAATCCCGATCCCAGAGAAAGGTGATCCCGACCTATCCCCTAGAGGTGACCATCCTCACGGCAGATTCCCTGTGTCTGCACTGGGAGCACCTCCACACGAGGGCATACTGGTTGAGAAGAGGCTAGGCTTATCGTTAGCTCAGGGACCTTCCCGAATGGTGTTCGAAGACAGTGTCCCAATTCTCTACTCCTTGGGTGGGCGTCTGCCATATGACAGTAGCACGGGTGTCGCCCAGAGCCAGGTTTCCAAAGCCAGCGACAAGCTTCTAAATTGCCGTCCTCCGTCGGAATAGAACCTTACCCTTACCTCACCTTACCCAGCGTTAAACGCAAAGGTATGAACGTGGTAGGCAACCACCCCTTATATGCAGCCGATATCATGCACCAGAGCAACGACCCTTGCTATTCGCAACCGTACGCATACCGTTTTCAACATCATTGACCATTTAATATATGATGGACTCGTGTGCAGGATGTCCTGAAGACGTCTCATCTAATCATGAAACTAACCACTGCAAACAAATTATGAAAGCTTTTGCTGCTAGTCACCACCGGGCCATCATGTGTGCCAGGAGTTCCGAGAATACTGGAAATTACTCATGTATCAGATACGATTTCGTACTGTTTTCTCTCATGCTAAACACATATTTGTTATGCGTGTTTCTTTCGCGCTTTACCGTCTTTCGCTGTTTTAAAATCGCCTACATCATTCTAATACCGAAGCCTGGCGATCGCGCTACAGCCATGAATTATCGACCAATTTCTCTGCTCCCTGTTTTGTCAAGAATATTAGAAAATCACGTTCTTTGTTTACTGCAACCAACTTAACTACAGGGGCGCTCATTAATGTCACCCAAACGATACACGACTGGTTGAACTCCCGGCGAGAGTACGGCATTGAGGAGGAAATAGGATGACTTGGGCCGTTGAAAACGGGCACCTCGATTTGTTAAATTTTTCAAGAATTTAAATTTCCCGCGCTGTGTCAAAGTTTGCAGGTGGGCAGCGTACTGTAGATGTGTGCGGGATTCAAGTAAACACAAGATTATTCATTTTGCATAAATACAACCCTTGAAGTCCTGCCCAGGCGTTTTTTTCGTTAACAGTCGATAAAAGTCGTACCAGAATCATTTCAGTCCTGCTACGCATGTGTTTTAATTCATGTTTTATCAGCTTTCAGTCTTTTTGGTCATTCTTTTAGTACCGTCTCCAGCAGACATTAACTTGCTGACATAAGTGGCCTACTATACCTGCAGAGCGGCAAATTTAAATTCTTCTCTGCGCATTCCTGATAACTGAGCCCCATTTCAGCAATTTTAGCTGGTCGTGATCGATTATTTCAGCTGTTGATCAGTTGCGCTGATCAGTGATAGCCTGTCTTGTAGCCCTTGAGAAGAGCTTTTCAAATGATCTTTTCCGCGTCAAAATTCGTTGATTTTTACTCGAGATATTAAAGAAAAATGAAATTCGGAAGAAGTGCCTTTAATGTCATAGGCGGCACGCGGGCGGGAAATTCAAAAGAAGCGTCCCGTTGTCACTTCTTGCCAAATTAGAGTTTTTAAAATTGTTCTAGACCAGAAACTAAGCAAGTTATGATTTGTCGACCAAAAGCGACCATTTTGGATTTCCCGCCCGCGTGCCGCTTATGACAGAAAACCGGGATTGGCTGCTTACTATTGAGATCGTTAGAAAATTTATGATATATTCTTTTTTTCCCCTGTTTTTCATCTTTTTCCATGAAAGACAACTTCTCCAGTACAACATTAGGCTGACACATAGTGAAAAAGAGACAACTTCTCCAGTACAACATTAGGCGGACACATAGTGAAAAAGAGAGAAAGTTACATATTTTCTCGCGATCTCCAGAGTAAGCAGACGAAACCACTTTAATGTCATAGGCGGCGCGCGGGCGGGAAATTCAAAAGTAGCGTCCCGTTGGCACTTCTTGCCAAATTAGAGTTTTTAAAATTGTTCTGCACCCGAAACTAAGCAAGTTATTATTTGTCGACCAAAAGCGACCCTTTTTGACCTTTAAAGTGCTGCATTTGCATATATAGGCATTTAGAAAAATTTCACTGGCGCCAAGAAGCCACTGCCAGTTTTGTTAGTACTTTCGATGGAGCAGATAAGAAAGGGGTCGTATAAGTCGACTGGCCAGCCCCGTGTCGAGTCTCCCAGATCCAAGGCACTCCTCGGCTCATGCAAAGCAATGGTTCCAGCTATGCTATGCTATACTGTACATAACTGTGCCAAAAGACTTATCAGTCCACTTAGAAAGCACAGTACAATGGTTAAAACGTAATAACGCATCAAAACCGGAGATTTGTCACAACGGTCTTAAAAACATGAATTGAACTAAGCGCAATATCACAATCGATTAAACTATTCAACTGGGTCATAGCTGAGAATTAAAAACTTTGAGTAAATGAGTCCGTACGCTGTGCTTTGAGTTCCCGTTGCTGTGGTTGCAGGAAGCTAAGGCTGACCCCATGGATACACTATATGCGTCGAAGGCGCTGGATCGACTGCTTAGACACATCACGGTGCTTAAAACGGATGTCGCGAATGATATTACCTATTTGTGACGCGAATATACAAGATATCGAAAAACGGACAGCGGAATTGAGGAGGAAATAGGATGAGTTGGGCCGTTAAAAACGGGCACCTCGATTTGTTAAATTTTTTAAGAATTTAAATTTGCCGCTCTGCAGGTATAGTAGGCCACTTATGTCAGCAAGTTAATGTCTGCTGGAGACGGTACTAAAAGAATGACCAAAAAGACTGAAAGCTGATAAAACATGAATTAAAACACATGCGTAGCAGGACTGAAATGATTCTGGTACGACTTTTATCGACTGTTAACGAAACAAACGCCTGGGCAGGACTTCAAGGGTTGTATTTATGCAAAATTAATAATCTTGTGTTTACTAGAATCCCGCACACATCTACAGTACGCTGCCCACCTGCAAACTTTGACACAGCGCGGGAAATTTAAATTCTTGAAAAATTTAACAAATCGAGGTGCCCGTTTTCAACGGCCCAAGTCATCCTATTTCCTCCTCAATGCCGTACTCTCGCCGGGAGTTCAACCAGTCGTGTATCGTTTGGGTGACATTAATGAGCGCCCCTGTAGTTAAGTTGGTTGCAGTAAACAAAGAACGTGATTTTCTAATATTCTTGACAAAACAGGGAGCAGAGAAATTGGTCGATAATTCATGGCTGTAGCGCGATCGCCAGGCTTCGGTATTAGAATGATGTAGGCGATTTTAAAACAGCGAAAGACGGTAAAGCGCGAAAGAAACACGCATAACAAATATGTGTTTAGCATGAGAGAAAACAGTACGAAATCGTATCTGATACATGAGTAATTTCCAGTATTCTCGGAACTCCTGGCACACATGATGGCCCGGTGGTGACTAGCAGCAAAAGCTTTCATAATTTGTTTGCAGTGGTTAGTTTCATGATTAGATGAGACGTCTTCAGGACATCCTGCACACGAGTCCATCATATATTAAATGGTCAATGATGTTGAAAACGGTATGCGTACGGTTGCGAATAGCAAGGGTCGTTGCTCTGGTGCATGATATCGGCTGCATATAAGGGGTGGTTGCCTACCACGTTCATACCTTTGCGTTTAACGCTGGGTAAGGTGAGGTAAGGGTAAGGTTCTATTCCGACGGAGGACGGCAATTTAGAAGCTTGTCGCTGGCTTTGGAAACCTGGCTCTGGGCGACACCCGTGCTACTGTCATATGGCAGACGCCCACCCAAGGAGTAGAGAATTGGGACACTGTCTTCGAACACCATTCGGGAAGGTCCCTAAGCTAACGATAAGCCTAGCCTCTTCTCACCCAGTATGCCCTCGTGTGGAGGTGCTCCCAGTGCAGACACAGGGAATCTGCCGTGAGGATGGTCACCTCTAGGGGATAGGTCGGGATCACCTTTCTCTGGGATCGGGATTTTTTGTTTGAAGTCGTACATCGTTTGCACACACGAAGGAGATGAGTCTATTTTCCTCAGTAAAGCACGTGCTTCGTCGAAAATTTATTGAATGTGGTAATGAACTTTTTGCGTCAGTGTCCCGAATGATGACTGTTGGTGATAAACCTTCGCCTTGTGTACAGAATTTCAAATTTTTAATTATCACGTCGATGATTTGGTGAAGCCTCAAAATATTCGTATGTTGAAATTGTGGAAGGAAGGAGCTAGTAATATTTCTCATGGTAAAAGATATGATAGGCAATATGGGAATTTTCTGTATAACGTTAGACTGTCATCAGATTTGGGAGTGTTGCCCCTGAAAAATCTAGTTGATCTTGCGATTTTGATATCCTTGGTGGAACGGGAAGTGCTAGCTGAAGAGTTGATGGCATATGAACATATTTAATAAAACAAAAATGAATAGCGAGGCCAATTAAAAGAATCCACGGAAAAATTGCAGGAGTCTTTCCAGCAGTCAAGCAGTCAAGCTGTAATACGACTGGGTCCGTATTACTGGAGGGAGTGACCGGTGGAGCTTTTGCACCACGCCAAAAACCCAAGGCAGCCTACTAAGTCCTCCGACCTAGTACATGGCTGAAACGTCACCCTGACGGGTGACGCTCCCAGCTGCCGGCTCCGTGCAGAGTATCGATTGCCAGTCGAGCCTCTACAAAGCTTTTGTAAGGCCTTACTTATTTTTTCAAAAAGATTTCATCTTACCAGGATCTTGATGAGAACTAGGCAAGAATTCTAGAATGCATCAGTGGTTTCTTAGTGATGGAAATCTTACCAAGATCTTCCGAGGTTTTGTGTTCTCAGCTAGGTCTTACCAAGATCTTTGACAGAAATTGCACTTTAAAAGATCTTTCTAAGAAAATAGCTAGACCTTCCTAAGATTGCGCACTGGCGCTCAGATTCTGCTTAGTCTTTGTGAGAAATACGTGAGATGGGAAATACGGGGCACTTTGATCATCTAGGTTTTTCAAAGCTTTTTATCAGGTTGAGTTTCAGTCATTATAAATAAGCTGAAATTGATGAGTACATTCGCCGTTTCGATGCGCGTCCAGCAAGGCCACCCTGGGCAAAGTAAAATCAGTGTAGCTATAATTATCGATTCGAGCTGATGCTGCTATTGTCTCTTCATCGCTACTGTTTCACGGCAGATATGATGGATCAGAGTGTAGCATGCTTATGCATGTCATAATTATATGCAGAATCCCGATGCCTCAATGTCAGGATCAGGATTGGAATCCCCGCCTATCCTTAGTCACCTCACAGCCTGGCTCATCATATCATGACTGCTGGCCAGCTAATATTATTGAAAGTCCCGAGTGGAGAACTGGGCTGGCGCGGCCCAACCCGCAAACCTTTTAAAAAATATGGGGAAAAGTTGTGGGAAAAGTTTGTGGAGGCTTTTACAAAATAAAACACCGCTCCATGAATCGAAAAAAAGATTTGTCTTCGAAGGAGATGGCACCTTGTCAAGCTCAAGAAAGCATAAGATAGATCATTTGACAAAACTGCGTTTGGAAAGGGGGGTGGGGTCTGGCTGAAGTGGTGGACCATTTTTGAGGGGGGTTTGCGAGAAGTGGTCGGCATGCGGTCAGTGGAGGGGG